>CM070567.1:30504456-30832636 GCA_036346405.1 Phyllostachys edulis | reverse complement strand
TTCTTACATTTCTAGCTACCGCCTTGATCAAACCATTTGTTCAGAGATGAATCTAACTATTTTCAGAAACTGTTCATTTACCTACAACACATCTTCTCTGAGTAGAAAAGCTAGAACTAAAGACTCTTCAATTCAAACTTTCAAAATGGCTAACTCACTGAAAATAATCTAATAGAAATTTACAATATTTATAAGCAACAAACAAAGGTTAAACAGGAAGGTTATACTGACATTTCTAGTTTTTCTTCTACCCCTTTCTCTTCTCTGTTCCATGTCTTACACTGAAATTTCTTTTTAAATGTGTTGCAGCTAAGATTACCAATTCAATTATTCATTTGCTAATTATCTTCAGGTTACTGTTCAAGTAACTAAAAATACTATTCTAGACTCCTATTAACTCAAATTTCCAGTAGCTAATTTAATTATTTGTTTGTTAATCAAATTTTCAGTGATTAAATAATTAAGCACAATACTTAGCATAAAAGGATTAGTCATCTTACAAGAAGTATAGGTTTTGTCAGTTCATGCATCCTATAACAGGGAAATTTCTAAATTGAACAACTACCATCTAATTCATATTAATTCAATCCTTCAACTTTTTGCAAGATCATTTAGGTGACCTAACAACATTTATAAGATTTACTAACATAGGTTGGTTTGACAAAAGAGTTGTACTAACAATTCAAATTTTCAAATGACATCTTATCTATTCATTAATTCATAGAGAGCCTTTGCAATTTGACAACTAAGCTTCTTATTAACTTAATCATTCATTTGCTAATTGTACTTAAGATCAATTAGTCACCTCCTTCTAGTTCATCGGTTTCGGTTGTTCTACGCCCATCGACACGAAGAAAGACGAGAGGGCAGGCATAGGGGAGCTCAGTGTGGGTCGCTCTCGTGGCGTCTGGCGGTGGAGGCGAAGACGGTGATGTCGGCGCCGTGCTCGCTCGGCTCAAGTCATTCATGCGATCGGAGGAGGTGGAGGTTGAGGAAGGAGAAATTTGGGGGTGGTGCTTGGGGCGTGTTGACTCGGCCGGGCGCCACCAGAGCGACGGGCTGGGCCGAGGGAGAGGAGACGGTGACGGCAGACCATTGAGCCATCAGGCTCAGGAGCCGGAGGAGGCGGACGGACAATGAGGGATGCGGAGCTCCATCGGTCACATGAGGACTCCGTGACGGCGATGGCGAATGAGGGCTTTGTGGCCGGCGAAGAAGGGCCTCGCCAAGGCTGGCCGAGGGGAGCCGCCAGCAAAGCAAGGAGCCAGGGAAGCCGGAGGTGCGTGCGGCGAGGGCTGAATACCCGAAAGCCGATTAGAGAGATTTTATTCGGGAAAAAGATATAGTGTAATTTCAGTTTTGGAGGGATGGTTTAAAGAGATGGCCTCCCCTGTGGTGTTTTGGCCTAATAGCTGGCCAACAACCCAAGGCCCATGGTGCCTCTACGCCCAAGGCCCATGGCGCCTCCTCCCTTCAAACCCGGGCTTCCTCCTTTTTTATTCTTTTCCTTTGGCTGCCTCCATAGGTCCTCAAGCAAGAGCCGCCACCTCCAAACCATGCAGCCGCCTGCTCCATCTCCAAGTCCTGCGCCCCATCTCCCTCCCCCGGCACCTCTACTTGCTGGTGCCGCCTCCAAGTCTTCCCTGCTGCTCCTTCCTGCCTCTTCTCCAGTCTGAGTTCCCTCTTGAGCTGTCCATTGGAGGCCGCCAAGAGAAGAAGGAAGAAGGTGGAAGGGAGATTCTTCGGAGTTAGTTCATCATCTTCCTGGGTTCTTCAAGGGTAATGGTTGTCGTTCTTAGCTGTTGATTGGTTGGTTAATGCGAGTTGAACCAGATTTGTTTGGGTCAGGTTAATTCTCCTGCAGTTCTTTTCTGTCCAGGAGGTTGCGGGGTCAATTTCGAGTCTTTAGAGGAAGAATTCGAGTTGCCCATCTCTTAGTGATAGTTAGATGATGTTTTTAGCTTTCATGCGGCGCCAAGAACGCCTAATTCGACGTTCGAGTCAAAAGATATGACCGTTTTAGTATCTACTGTCCGGATTCCTGACGAGATTAAACTGTTGTCTTAATTCGTAAATTATGAACTTGTAATTGGCAGAATCTGGGTTGTCTCCCAACTAGGTTATTGTAGGTAATTTGACAACCTTTCCAGATTGAGAAAGAATGATCAATTCGGAGTTATAGATTAAAAGTTATGATCATTTTAGTGCTGCCGTTTATTCTGTTAGACAGTTTTCGTGCTGAAAGTTCATCTGTTTGTTAGCATACTAAATTGGCCAAATTAAATTATCTTGTCAACTACAGTATTGTAGATTTGTCAGTTAAGAGTCCACAGAAACTGGGTTCACCTCATTCGGAGTTCCATATCAAGAGTTATGCTGTTTACCGTGCTCCTGCCCAGGGGCGGTTTAGGGCAGATTGCGTTGGTTTTCATTTTACAGCTTCTAGTTAAATATTGAATCGCCGAAGAAGCGTTGTAGAACGTTATTTAGTAATGTCGTGTTCATTGTATCCTTATTTCAGTTATTTATTTGTTAGGAGGTGAAGCTTCAGGTTTGGGAGCACCACAATTGCCTACTAACGCGTCGCAGCGCGGAAGGCAAGTACCTTAGTATTCTCATGATTATGACATGTTGTATGCTTGTGGTTGGTATTGTATTTCTAAGTAACATGTTAATACTTAAATGTTCGTATTCAATCCATGTGGTTACCTCCATGATAGAGAGCATGTTGTTTTGTTCAGTATTCATATGTCATACCCAGCATCCACATTTCATGTTTCATCCACGGGAGTGGATCAATATATAAGACCCATCAATTCCAGCATGGGCACGTAAGACCTACCATTCCAATGTGGGCAGTTTGGGACACCCGTACGAAACGTTCTTCGTACGAGGCTTGGATCTCCGTATTTTGTTAAATGCGGGCTTAGGTGAACACCGACGGGTGTGTCACCAGCAATACCGGTATATGCATATGTGTAGTCCCTTCATTTCATCGAAATCATTCATTTCATTCATTCAAGTGTTCGTTCTGTGCTTATTTCATACACCTTAATGATGTTCACATGATCATGGTTGCTATATGTATTATTCATTTAATGTACTTGCTGAGTCTCGGACTCACTCTTGCGTTGTTTGTTGTTTTTTTTAGGTGATCCTTGATGTTGGCTCCATGGGGAGGGAATAGACACACACTACCCTTTCACTTCACCTTAATCAAGTCCATGATTTCATTTTAGTTCGATTTAATCATTCATTATTGATGAACTGTAATAATAAATATTGGTTGTGGCTGGTAACTCTTCTCCGTTATGATTGGTTAAGAAGTGTGCGTGAACTTAGTTCATCCTTTTGTTATAGTTGCTTGAGATCAGATTATACTTCTGTGATGATTCTGATATTTGTTGATTTCACTATTGTCTTGATATTTATGATTGTTGGAACCGCCGGTATAGCTAACTATACAGGGGAGGTTCTGCCGAAATTTAGAATTTTGTCTTCTGTTTTAACTTTTGTTAACATGTTAGTTTAGTAGCATTCCAGGCCCTTGTAGGACTGGGGTGTTACAGTTGGTATCAGAACGGGCTTTAGGTCCGTGGTAATTAATCTATTAAAATGACACACTGTGCACAGTAGGTGGGATGGTTAATTCATGGCTTCCGCATTTCTATTGTTATGATTTATCCGTTGAGTAATTGTTGAATTGTTTACGTGCTTCTATTATTGTTAAGCTAAACGCTTAGTTTTTATGCTTTGGTGTTCTTAGATGGCGAGGGTAGAGGCAATGGTCGTGAGGCTGCCCGTGGCGTGGTCGTCGGCCGTGGTCATCCACCGGTCGTGGTCGTGTGGAAGTGGGCGATCCGTTTGTGTCTTTATCGTCGTCCGAGGAGACTCTTGGTGCCGCCGCTAAGGGGTTGCTTCAAGCTGCCACCGTAGAAGGCTCGAGCGCGTCATTGCTATTATTCAATCTTGAGAGGAGAACCGGAACTCCGTTGACAAGTGCAGCAGACCCTTCCCACTGCGTACGCACTAGTTCGCGAACTCCTTCTTGTAGCCATTCCACCCGAGGCTAGGATGAGTCTCCGCGAGTGGATGTCACTTCGTCTAGACACCTTCGACGGAGCAGGTACTCCGGTTCAGGCTGCAGATTGGTTGCGATACATGGAGAGGCAGTTCGGTGCCTTAGAGATGACTTCAGCGCAGAAGGCGCGGTTCGTGGCCTTTCAACTGAAGGGTCAAGCTGATATCTGTTGGGAGGGAGTCCTATCTGCTAGGACCCCAGTACAGGGACCAGTCACTTGGGAGGTATTCGAGGAGCAGTTCAGGACAAAATTCTATCCGGATTCCTTTGTTGAGAGGATGGAGCAGTCACTGCTGACATTTGTTCAAGGGAAGATGTCAGTGTCAGAGTACGAGGCTGGATTCAACAATCTGGTACGCTTTGTACCAGCTGTGGCCAATGATGATCGAGAGAATGCCAAGAGGTTCCGCAGGGGCCTCACTCCAGAGTATCGCCACGTCCTGGGGGCGATTGGCTTGCGCGATTTCAGCTCCGTGGTCGAGCAGGCTAGGGGAATGGAGCTGGAGAGAGATCTTTCTTCTCAGAGGCAGGCCGCTAGTGGCCCTGTACTTACTGGTGGTTCTAGTGGTGGCCAGAAGCGGAGTTTTGGTGGGGGAGGTGGGTCTTCTCAGCGACCCGCTCCCAAGAGGTTTCAAGGGAATCAGCATGCTCGTCCAGTTCAGCAGTGGCAGCCTACTTCATCGGCGCCACGTTCTTCGTCATCCACCCTTCAGATGCGCCCTGCTCCAGGTCAAGGTATGAAATGCTTGGTGTGGTGGAGAACACGGCGGGCATCGAGTGTTCTTTCAAAGGACATGTAAATCGGTGTGGCGGGAAGGCCACAAGTTGTCGATATGTAAACGTAACCCAGGCAAGCATTATCAAATGGGAGCCACCCAGCAGATGTCTTCTTCGGTGCTCCTCGAGGTTGATTCGAGACACTAGTTGCTGCCTCGCACCTCGATTCTCTTGAGATGGGCTCATTCGGCGGCATTTACTCCTGCACCTCTGCGGGTTCTCTGGAACCCGTTAAAATCTCGCACCGCCGTCACACGCTTCACCTCTGCGGTTCTGTTCACCCTACGCAGAGTGTCGGTGCATCTTCTCCTTCGCACCACCGGAGTGTCGCCATGCCAACTCCAGCGACTTTGGGCCGTCTGGCGTGGTGACAGTACATTGCTAGTTGATTCACATGAGGCTTTAGTTCTCTTTGATTACGGGGCTACCTATTCTTTTGTGTCTCTGGAGTTTGCCAAAAGGCGGGTTTGAGTTTGCAGCGTATTTCTGAGTCTGTGGTAGTCAGTTCTCCAGGGGGTCTTATTTCTAGCTCTACAGCATGTCCGGGCTGTTCTATCACTATTGATGATGAGACCTTCACTGCTAACCTTATGGTAATTCAGTTGTCACCATTCGACGTTATTCTGGGCATGGACTGGTTATTCACTTACCGTACTAAGATATGTTGTTTCTGGAAGACGGTGACTTTGCAAGCTCCATCCGAGAAAGAACTGGTGTTTCAGGGCAGTGCACCATCTGAAACCTTATCTGTATTAGCTAGTCTATTTCCCAGACTACGGGCCTCAACCATTGGGTTGCTTTGGTCTCTCAACAAGAAGGCTGATTCTTCACTGCGCATTAAGAAGATTCCTGTGGTGAATGAATTTCCTGATGTTTTTCCTGCGGAGCTTCCGGGTATGCCTCCAGAGCGGAAAGTGGAGTTCTGGATTGATCTTATTCCGGGAACTCGACCTATTTCAATGTCTCCATACCGTTTGGCACGACCCTTCCAAGAGGAACTAAAGAAGCAATTGGACGATCTGCTATCCAAGGATATGATTCAACGTAGTGTTTCGCCGTGGGGAGCGCATGTTCTATTCACTAAAAAGAAAGATGGCAGTTGGCGTATGTGCGTGGATTATCGGGCTCTTAATCAAGCTATCGTGAAGAATAAATATCCTTTGCCCCGCATTGAGGATCTCTTTGATCAACTGAAGGGAGCTAAAGTATTCTCCAAGATTGACCTTCAGTCAGGATATAACCAAATTCGAGTTCGGGAGCAAGATATCGAGAAGACGGCTTTCTCTACGAGGTATGGCCACTATGAGTACAAGGTTATGTCTTTTGGACTAACAAATGCCCTGCGAGTTTTCATGGAAGCCATGAACGTTATCTTTGCAAATACCTTGATGATTTCGTTGTGGTATTCATCGACAATATTTTGATCTATTCCAAGGCGGAAGAGGATCATCGTCAACATTTGAGGTTGGTTCTCGAAGCTTTAAGAGAGAACCAATTTTATGCCAAGTCAAGAAGTGTGAATTCGGATTTACGAAGTTGGGTTTCGGGCCATCTAATCAATCAAGAGGGTATTTCATTGATCCTAGCAAGATATCAACAAAGGTGGTAGAATGGAAAAGGCCAACCAATGTTAAGGAAGTGAGGAGTTTTCTAGGTTTAGCGGCTATTACGGCGTTCGTGGAAGGTTTCTCAACCATTGCTAGACCGTTGTCTCAATTGACGCAAAGGTGTCAAGTTTCATTGGTCGAATGCGTGTGAGCGCACTTTTGTACTGAAAGATAGATTGGTGACCGCCCAGGTTCTTACTCTTCCCGAGCACAGAAGCGGTTCACTATTTATTGAATCGTCTATAGTTGGCCTTGGATGCGTGCTCATGCAGGAAGGCAAGGTGGTTGCCTATGCATCGAGGCGATTGAAGAAACATGAGCGAATTATCCTACTCATGATCTAGAGCTTGCGGCGATGGTTCTTGCTTTGAAGATCTGGCGCCATTACTTGTATCTGGCGAATCTTGTGATATATTCACGATCACAAGAGTCCAAGTACATCTTTACCCGAAAGATTTGAACCTAAGACAGAGGAGGTGGTTAGAGTTGATAAAGACTATGATCTCACCATTCAAGATCACCGGGCAAGGCGAATGTTGTAGCAGATGCTGAGTCGCAAGCGACACCTCCTTCTCTCAATTGTCTTATTGCCGATTTTGGCGTATGGATATCTCCTTTTGCTTTTGGTACCGTCGAGATGGACACGTTTGCTTCTTGAGTCAGCCATTCCAGAGCAAGTGCGGGAGGCACAACAACATGACCGGATGCTCCAGCTGGGTAAGGAAGCGCATAGACGAGGGCAAACAAGGGCACTTCAGTGTAGATGATTCTGGTGCGTTGAGATTTAAAGGCCGCCTCTGTGTGCCACAGGAGGCTCAAGTCAAAGATGAGATTCTGAGGGAAGCACATCGTACTCCATATCTGATACATCTGGTGAGACCAAGATGTACAAGGATTTGAAGAAGAGTTTCGGTGGAAAAAGATGAAGGTCGACATTGCTCAAGATGTAGCATCTTGTGGGGTTTGCCAGCGGGTCAAGGCCGAGGATAAGCGACGATGGGTTTGTTGCAACCGTTGGAGGTTCGAGCTTGGCCATGGGATGACATCTCCATGGATTTTGTAGTTGGTTTACCTCGCACAATGAGGAAGGATACTATTTGGGTCATAGTGGACCGGTTCGATGAAGTCTGCACATTTCAAACCTATTCGCACAACCTACTCGACAAGTGATTTGGCTCCTCTTTATGTGCGAGATAGTGCGGTTGCACGGGTACCCAAGACCATTGTTTCGGATCGAGACACCAAGTTCGTCTCCAAGTTAAGGAGAGTGCGCAAAGTGCGTTGGGCACACACTTAGTCTAAGTACGCTTTTCACCCCCAAGCAGGATGGTCGGTCTGAGCGCACCATTCGATTAATCGGAGGATATGCTCAGATTTTGTGTTATGTCTTGGAAGGAGGCCGAAGACCACCTAGCCTTGGCGAGTTCGCCTATAACAATAGTTACCATGCTAGCATTCGAGCGGCACCGTTTGAGGTTCTCTATGGGCGGAAGTGCAGATCCCCGTTGTGCTGGGATGCAGTTGGAGAGCGGGCAGTTTTGGGTCCCGATTGGGTTCAGCAAACTGTGGCCAAGGTAGCAGAGGTTCGGAAGAATTTGTTAGTTGCTCAGGCAGCGGTAAGAGCTATCTGCAGATGTCGGCGAGATTTGGAGTTGAAGAGGGGACGAGGTCCTCTTGAGGTATCGCCTACCAAGGGTGTAGTACGTTTTGGTACCAAAGGGAAGCTTAGCCCGAGTACGTTGGACCATTTCCAATTGTGGTACGAATTGGGAAATTGGCCTATCGTTTGGATCTTCCCGAGTCTATGCGAGGAGTTCATAATGTGTTTCATGTATCCATGTTGAGGAAATATTTGAAAGACCCAGAACATGCTATTCCACTTGAACCGTTGAGCATTGAGCAGGATCTCACTTTTGAGTCCCGACCGGTGAAAATTCTGGAGGAGTCAGAGCGGGTTCTGAGGAACAAGACCTTGAGATATGTCAAAGTTCTTTGGTCTCATCAGACCGAAAGAGAGGCCACTTGGGAGCTAGAGTCTCGCATGCGCGAGCTATATCCCAACCTGTTTGCTTCAGGTATGTGTTAAATTAATTGATTCCAATTTCTTGGCAATTCATCTTTGTGTTCTTTTCGTCGATAAGAATTAGGGTCGAATTACATTAAGGGGTAGAATGTAATACCATGAGTCCCAATTAGAGAGATTTTATTCGGGGAAAAAGATATAGTGTAATTTTAGTTTTGGAGGGATGGTTTAAAGAGATGGGCCTCCGGCCCTAGGGTGTTTTGGCCTAATAGCTGGCCAACAACCCAAGGCCCATGGTCCCTCTACAGCCCAAGGCCCATGGCGCCTCCTCCCCTTCAAACCCTAGGCTTCCTCCTTTTCTTTTATTCTTTTCCTTTGGCTGCCTCCATAGGTCCTGAAGCAGCAGCCGCCACCTCCAAACCTTGCAGCCGCCCTGTGCTCCATCTCCAAGTCCTGCGCCCCCATCTCCCTCCCTGGCACCTCTACTTGCTGGTGCCGCCTCCAAGGTCTTCCCCAAGCTGCTCCTTCCTGCCCTCTTCTCCAGCCGAGTTCCCTCTTGGAGCTGTCCATTGGAGGCCGCCCAAGAGAAGAAGGGAAGAAGGTGGAAGGGGAGATTCTTCGGGAGTTAGTTCATCATCTTCCTGGGTTCTTCAAGGGTAATGGTTGTCATTCTTAGCTGTTGATTGGTTGGTTAATACGAGTTGAACCAGATTTGTTTGGGTCAGGTTAATTCTGCTGCAGTTCTTTTCTGTCCAGGAGGTTGCGGGGTTAATTTCGAGTCTTTAGGGGCAGAATTCGAGTTTCCCATCTCTTAGTGATAGTTAGATGATGTTTTTATCTTTCCGTGGCTGCCAAGAACGCCTAATTCCGACGTTCGAGTCAAAAGATATGACCGTTTTAGTATCTACTGTCCGGATTCCTGACGAGATTAAACTGTTGTCTTAATTCGTAAATTATGAACTTGTAATTTGCAGAATCTGGGTTGTCTCCCAACTAGGTTATTGTAGGTAATTTGATAACCTTTCTAGATTGAGAAAGAATGATCAATTCGGAGTTATAGATTAAAAGTTATGATCGTTTTAGTGCTGCCGTTTATTCTGTTAGACAGTTTTCGTGCTGAAAGTTCATCTGTTTGTTAGCATACTAAATTGGCCAAATTAAAATATCTTGTCAACTAGTGTATTGTAGATTTGTCAGTTAAGAGTCCACAGAAACTGGGTTCACCTCATTCGGAGTTCCAGATCAAGAGTTATGCTGTTTACCGTGCTGCTGCCCAGGGGCGGTTTAGGGCAGATTGCGTTGGTTTTCATTTTACAGCTTCTAGTTAAATATTGAATCGCCGAAGAAGCGTTGTAGAACGTTATTTAGTAATGTCGTGTTCATCGTATCCTTATTTCAGTTATTTATTTGTTAGGAGGTGAAGCTTCAGGTTTGGAAGCACCGCAATTGCCTACTAACGCGTCGCAGCGCGGAAGACAAGTACCTTAGTGTTCTCATGATTAAGACATGTTGTATGCTTGTGGTTGGTATTGTATTTCTAAGTAACATGTTAATACATAAATGTTCGTATTCAATCCATGTGGTTACCTCCATGATAGAGAGCATGTTGTTTTGTTCAGTATTCATATGTCATACCCAGCATCCACATTTCATGTTTCATCCACGGGAGTGGATCAATATATAAGACCCATCAATTCCAGCATGGGCACGTAAGACCCACCATTCCAATGTGGGTAGTTTGGGACACCCGTACGAAACGTTCTTCGTACGGGGCTTGGATCCTCGTATTTTGTTAAATGCGGGCTTAGGTGAACACCGACGGGTGTGTTAGCAGCAATACCGGTATATGCGTGTGTGTAGTCCCTTCATTTCATCCAAATCATTCATTCCATTCATTCAAGTGTTCGTTCTGTGCTTATTTCATACACCTTAATGATGTTCACATGATCATGGTTGCTGTATGTATTATTCATTTAATGAACTTGCTGAGTCTCGGACTCACTCTTGCGTTGTTTGTTGTTTTTTTAGGTGATCCTTGATGTTGGCTCCATGGGGAGGGAATAGACACACACTACCCTTTCACTTCACCTTAATCAAGTCCATGATTTCATTTTAGTTCGATTTAATCATTCATTATTGATGAACTGTAATAATAAATGTTGGTACGTGGTGGTAACTCTTCTCCGTTATGATTGGTTAAGAAGCGTCGTGAACTTAGTTCATCCTTTTGTTATAGTTGCTTGAGATCAGATTATACTTACGTGATGATTACGATATTTGTTGATTTCACTATTGTCTTGATATTTATGATTGTTGGAACCTCCTGAGAGCTAACTATCTGAGGAGGTTCTACCAAATTTAGAATTTTGTCTTCTTTTAACTTTGTTAACATGTTAGTTTAGTAGCATTCCGGCCCTTGTAGGACTGGGTGTTACAAGGGCGTGTCGGTGACCAAGCGGGCGTGGAGCTCCATGTGGCGGCGGCTGGTGAGGAGGGGCTTGTGGCTCGGTGGCGTCGTGGAGGCGGCGCGACTGTGGGGCAGCGCCATGGAGTAGGGGAGCCGGAGGAGGCGGCAAGTGAGGGAGGCGCCATGGGAGAAGGTCTGAGGCGCCATGGAATAGGAGGAGGTGAAGAAGGAGATTTGGGGAAGAGTAGAAAGGAAGGTGCTGGTGGTGTTGGCAAGAGGGGGGGAAGAAAGAAAAAGTGAGGCGCAAGAAGTGCGACATGGGCAGCGTGGCGTGCAGTCTTGAACTTGCTTTGGCAACGACGCGGTAGCGTGTCCCATCTTCTGATGGCGAAGAGTGCGTGGCGGAGAAATCGCCAACGGGCCCCACTTGCGTGAGAGGAAAAAGAAGTGGAGTTTCAAGATTTTCGGACAAATGATTGATGGCTAAGTGAATTGTTACACAAAGTTATCGTGTTCCAAAATTATTAAAATTTTCAGAAAGGTTTTTGATATATTGTAAATTTTTTACAAGCTGTTTGAGGATTTTATGTTCTATGTATATTTTTCTAAAATTATGTTCATGATTTATTTACTTATTTAAAATTCATTTAAAGTGTATATTTATGAATTAAGTTTGAATTTTTCTCATGGTTAATTTGGATTCCAAAATTTTGGTAAAGGTCATTTTATTCATGATAATTATTCTAGTATTTAGATAAATTGTTTTTCATAGATTTTTATGAGTTTTTATTTCAACTTTCTTTTGTGACTTGAGTTTGATTTAGAGGTTTACATTTGATTTAAAATTTTTCAAATGCATAAATTATGCACATGCTCTAAAGATAATATGAAATGCATATAATTGCTATTTATTAAAATTAGGTTGTTACACTCATGCTTTGACATTTTTCTTATATAATTCAATTGCCATGAGGTTTACAGTGTTTTACTACTTTATACCGATTAAGAATATTACTTCCAACTCCTTGGTGAAAGACACATTCTCAAGATCACCGTTATAGTAGGAGGGTAGTTTCCAATATGTCATGTATATGAGAACAATTCCATTGTTGATAGTGTAACACCCAGTCCTACAAGGGCCGGAATGTTCTGATTGGTATCGAGCGGGCTTTAGGTCCGTGGTTAGTAGAAATATATTAAAATGACACCTTGTGCAGATGGGTGGGATGGGTAATTCGTTGCTTCCGTATTCCTATTACTATGTTTCATTAGTTGAGCAATTGTTGAATTGCTTTTGTACTATCTTTCTTGTTGTTAATCTATGATCTGCTATGATCTTCTATATCCATGAATTTATTCTATGATTACTATGAGATGACCTTATATTCATAATTGATTATATTGGTTATATGTGATGATAAAGGATGTTAAGAAGTTGAGGTCGTGGTTGTTGCCCCAGGATTCACTGGCTACACCACCGTTAAATGATAGGGGAATAGAGGAGTACTTACCCTGTTACATAGTTATCTTGTTGAGCATGAGTTCTTTGATAAAGTTTTTGTCTTCCTCGAGTTTGAATCTGGTTTCCTAGTTCTAGATTCTTGCAGTTGATGAACTTCTTTTGAATGGGGTCATAATGAAATGGGCAAGCTCCAATAGATCTCTAATCGTTCTCTGAAACAATTATTGTTTTCCATTTGTTGAGTTGCTTTTATTACTTGCAATCTTAAATGGGTTGGCAATATTGATAATTCCTTGGTTGTTCCTTCTTTCTCATTTGAAAAGAATGACTAATTTATTAGTTTGATAGTTTGGGTAATGAGAGTTTAATGTTGCAAGTTTGTTAGCATGAAAGCTTTGACTCTATGTATTTCCTTGGGATTATTCCGAGTGTTGAAGATTAATGCATCTCTTTTACGATGGAAATTGTTAAAAGCCTTTTGTGATGCCTTGTTATGGTTAAGTCGAGATTGTAATCAAATAACTTGATATGGTATGGGTATCAAGTTGAGTCATTGGTGTGGTGCATCATTAATATCAATTAGTAACCTTGGAAGTGGAATTGATTAAGTTGATGTTGTCTTCTACTAGTTCTTGATGAACTGTATTTTATGAGTAGTATTGTGAGTATGTCCATAACTATTTAGAGTCAAAGGAGATATTAAGAAGTATGGAACATTGATAAATTAGTCTGGTCATTAAAATTGTTTAGGTTGCTAAACTTGTTGGGTTCTTTGGTTCCAATGGGTTAATTTAAATGTGTGGAAAGGAAACTAGAGGAAATGCTAGATTTACATATTCCTAGTATGATTAATTATTGGAATTGTGTACAACCGGTTGAAGGATTGAATATCGGTGGATCTAGAATTTATGGGAGGAGTTCTATATAGTTCCTCTATATAGAATGACGCGATGAATTTGGTTGTAGTATTGTTGAGACTTTTGATCGATAGAAGATTTCGATTTCTGAAGTTTTTAGTGTATCTTTGCCGAAACCCAAATATGAGGAGGAACAGTTGAATATGTGTTTGTAAAAAATCCATGTGATTTGGGAAGGAAAGTAGGTAGAAACTAGATTTCATAATGAAGACAGTTGATAACAACAATGGTTGGAGTATAAATGTTGTGTGTTGAAGTTTGATATTGAGCATCACTAAAAGTTGAACTGATATGTTATAATAGGGGGCTTATGCCCACATGATTGTGAAATCATCGGATGATAATGTGTCCTTGATGAACGGGTTTTGGTAGGACCTCTTCATTTGTGTAGTAGACCCCTTCTAAACTTAAGAGGTTGATGTAGTGAGGTAGTATGGTTTTGGTATACTCGTTTTGATGATGAGATGAAAGGGTAGTATGAAACAATTTGGTGGAACTTTGGGGCTTTCTAATGGAATAGTTGATGATAAATATTAGTGTTCGAGTGTATTATTCTTAATGTTACTAAGATTATCCGCAAGAGATTGTGACTTGGGTGTGTGGTGATGATTCTTTTAGAAATAAAGTAATTTGATCGTCTTTCATAATTTTGATTTAGTAAAAGTGTTTGAGTTCTGCGGTTGTGATCATTTGGACCTCTTGAGTATTATGGTGATTGAGTTTGTTTTGAGCAAGGTGACTGTTGAAAGATTTTATTGGTTCTTAAGTGGATCCCGTGATTTGGGTTTTAAGAGCTTATCTTGTTTAAGCGGCAAAGTGATGTAGTAATCACGAAAATATCTTTCTTTGTTAAAAGAAGGAGTGAAGTATAAGTATTTGAGATGTAAGTCACGTTTAGCATCTTGCGCTTTATTTGAGTATGCTTAAACCTTATGCGCTTGTTCCATAAGAGTTTATCAATTTTCAAAGGGCGTTACCTTCTTCTCATTTATGGTTTGGTATTAAGCTTTCGGTGAGGGCTTGAGCCCTCATCGCTGACTTTCCTTATGTTTTCCGAGTACTTTGCCTAAGTGACTATTTTCCTTGGTCCTGTGTTCACTGCGGGTGGCACATGATTTCCTAGTTGATGAAAATTGTTTCCATTCGCTCTTTCTTTTGAGAAAGAATCAACCTATTCGTTTCACCGGAGTCTCTTGAGGTGTTTATTAATTGTAGTTGTGAAACCTTGGGTTGTAAGTTATTCGAGGAGCATTGCAGGATGAACTGATTTCGTGTATAATTCTTGGAGAGAATTTTATTTATATAGAATGTTTGCCTTTGAGGCTAAACTGATTGCATCGTGCAACCATTAGAACCTATGGCGATTTGTGATCCAAGATCCTTTGTTCAATTCGGTGGAACATTAGAATCTTGAAAGGATGGGAATCTTGATCAATGTATTAGAGTGTTGTGATTGAGTACCTTGCGGTTGTGCAGATGAAATATGATGGTGTTGTAATGAGAGTAATATTAGCGAAGTAATCTGATCGTTAAAGCGATTATTGAGATAACCGAGATTGTTGGATTATTGCCAGGAATGACTTGGACTTAGTAGGTAACTCTCTAAGAGTTAGAATCTTTATAAAGATAATTGGGTCGAGAAAATGTTTTAGTGTTGATGTTAACGCGCGAGTATGTTTGGATTGTGAGAATTTTAGGGATCTAATATGAGGTTTTCCCTATCTTCTATATGAGAAGTTCATTGTAGAAGTCTTGGAGTTTAAATTTGGGCTTCACATTTTATGCTAGGACTTTGAGTCGCCCAATGATTATGTGTAGAGGAAGTAGAATAAGGGTGGATTCGAGCGATTGGGATGATCATTGATAGAACCCTTTTGATGAAGTATGTGAATGTGTGTTACGAGAATTCGAGTTGTTTATTCTTAAAAGATTGAGGTGATGTGATTGCGTGTGCAATCTATTTGAGATGCATTGGGAGTCATCTGTCAAATTAATTACCGATAGAGGAGTTGTTGAGAGAATGTTTGATTGAGTCGTTAGAACCTCTATCTGAGAGGTGTGGATGATGTATTTCGACTTGAGCATAGCGTTGAGAATGCCAAGTTAAGAGAGATGAGTTAGTGTGTTATGCGATGAATTGGAATTCCAAAGTTTGAGAGAAATTTTATTCCTAAAAGAGAAACTAAGAAATTGATGCTTCCTCAAGTAGTGACACGTTTTCTTGATTCTTGATTGAGCTATGTGTTTTGTGGATGTCCTTCACAAGTTGAGCTCGGCATTTATGTTGGCATGTGTGCTTCTTATCAGTTTGGAAAGATTGAAAGAAATTTATGACTTGTGCATTTGAGTGACTTCTCTTTTGGCAGACGTGGTGTTTATTTGCAAATTTCCTAATTTGAAGGTGGAAAGTTTTAAGTGATGAATTGTCAATTTTGGATTTGACCCTTTTGGTGGGGAGTTAGCATTGCGTGGATGCGATGAGAACTCTTTATTTTCAGTTGGATTCTCTTTGTAATATAGTTGTTAGAAAGCGAGTTACATTGTGCATTCTTGATTAAAGGAGGTGCTCCTTGTAGATGAAGAGTTCGAATTAGAAAGGAACAAGGGTTCCGTGTGTGTTGAGCATGTTGTGTGCTTTTGTACCAAAAGGAAGTTGGTCTAGGTACCTTTGGTTCATTTTCGACGAGATCTGAGGATTAGGAAGTTGGCGTGTCGCTTTAACCATCTCGGGCCATACGCGGGTATGCAACTTTTGGTTTGTTCGACACCGATTGATCTCTTAGGAGATCTGGAGTTGAGTTTAGTTAACGTCATTGACCTTGAGTAGGATCTTACCTTCGAATCTCTTCTGATGAGTGTACTTGGCAATGTCGGATTGAGTGTTAGGTCAGACGTAGTTTACGTCAATGTCTTGTGGTTTTGTCAGTCTGAGAGATAGGCCATTTGGGAGCTAGAGTCTCGCATGCGCGAGTATTATCCAGACATGTTTGCTCCGGGCATATGTTAATAAATGTTTCTTTTCTATGACAATTGTTCTTTCGTTTATTTCGATGGTTAGAATTCGAGGTTGAATTCTGTTAAGGGTGGTAGAATGTAATACCCCGAATATCAAATAGAGAGAACATATTATTCGGAAGAAATTTATTCAAATTTGAATGCACTAAAGCTTAGAGGAAAATTGAAAGAAAATTCAAGATTTGAGGAGGATTGGACCTTGGGCTTTACCCAAGGCGTCCTAGCCAAGTGGGCCGGCCTTGTAGTGGAGTCAAGAAGGGGGGGTGCCCTTCCCCCAAAACCCTAACCTCTGCTACAGTACCGCGCTGCACTGTAGCACGCGGTACTGTAGCAGCCCCCCCTCCCTACTGCTCTACCAGGATGAGGAAGAAGCTCCGAGGTGCCGCCGGCCATGGTGGAAGGAGAAGAAGGGAGAAGAAGAAAGGAGGAGAAGAAGAAGATCATCTTCTTCGCGGATCGTTCTTCGTCATCCCGCGGGTCTCCAAGGGTAACAATCGTCGATTGTTGTCATATGATTAATCGTAGAATTGAAGTCGAATAGATTTGATTGGATAAATGTCGGTCTGCTGTAAACATCAATCTGTCCAGAATGTTGCGTGAGCGTTTTCGCGATCGTAGAGGCCGAACTAGTAGTTTTGATCTCCTAGAGATATTTAGAGGCTGTTCTTAACTTTCTATGGCCGCCGAGTTCACTTGATTCTGACGTTCGAGTCAAAAGATATGGCTGTTTTAGTATCCGCTGTCCAGATTTCTGACGAAACTGAACTGATGTGTTAATTTGTAACTTATGACATGGTAATTGGCAGAATCTGGGATTTCTCCCAACTAGGTTATTGTAGGTAATTTTATAACCTTTCCGTATTGATAAAGATTGATCAATTCGGAGTTATATATTAAAAGTTATGGTCGTTTTGGTGCCGCTGTTTATTCTGTAGACAGTTTTTCTGTGCTGAAAGTTCACCTGTTTGTTAACGTACTAAATTGGCGAATCAAATTATCTTGCCAACTAGAGTATTGTGGGTTTGTCAGTCAAGAGTCCACAGAAACTGGGTTCACCCATTTGGATTCAGATCAAGAGTTATGCCATTTACCGTGCTTACGCGGGCGGTGTAGGGCAGAATGTGTTGATTTTCAGTTTAGAGGTTCTAGTTATATTTTGAATCGCCGGGAGCGTTGTAGAACTTTATCTAGTATTGTCGTATTAAATCGCATCCTTATTTTAGTTATTTGTTTGTTAGGAGGTGAAGCTTCAGGTTTGGGAGCACCGCAATTGCCTATTAACGCGTCATAGCGCTAAAGGCAAGTACCTTAGTATTCCTAGGATTATGACATGTTGAATGCTTGCTATTGGTATTGAATTTCTAAGTACCATGTTATTACTTAAATGTTCATATTCAATCCATGTGGTTACCTTCATGATGGAGAGCATGTTTCTTATTGTTCAATATTCATATGTCATACTCGGCATCCATCATTCATATTTCATCCACGGAGTGGATCGATTATATAAGACCCATCAATTCCAAAGATGGGCACGTAAAACCCACCATTCCAATGTGGGCGATTTGGGACACCGTCTTTAAATGTTCTTCGTGCAGGGGCTTGGAATCCCCACTTTGTTAAGTGCGGGCTTAGGTGAACACCGACGGGTGTGTCACCGACAATACAGTATATGCATGTGTGTGTAGTCCTTCATTTCATCCACATCATTCATTCCATTCATCCAAGTGTTAGATTCGTGCTTATTTCATACACTTTAATGATGTTCACATGATCAAGGTTGTTATGTATTATTCATCTAATATACTTCTTGAGTCTCGGACTCACTCTTGCTTTGTTTGTTGTTTTTTTAGGTGAACTTTGAGGTTGGCTCCATGGGGAGGAATAGACACACACTACCTTTTCACTTCACCTTAATCAAGTTCAAGATTTCATTTTAGTTCAATTTAATCATTCATTATTGATGAACTGTAATAATAAACGTTGGCTGTGGCTGATAACTCTTCTCCATTAAGACTGGTTAATAACTGTGCATAAGTTTAGTTCATCCTTTTGATATAGTTGCTTGAGATCAGATTATACTTCTGCAATGATTCTGATATTTGTTGATTTCACCATTGTCTTGATATTAATGATTGTTGGAACCTCCGGTATAGCTAACTATACAGGGGAGGTTCTGCCGAAATTTAGAATTTTTGTCGTCTGTTTTAGCTTGTTAACATGTTAGTTTAGTAGCATTCTAGCCCTTGTAGGACTAGGGTGTTACAGATAGGGTACAAGTACGGTGTCCTAAGATGGAGCAAAACAGGAAGTGAGTTCAACTTTCATTATTGTTTGGTCCTTGCACACTTGTTGTCTGATCAATTATGTTTGTATTTTTGAAATGTTAGAAAACAATTGAAGGCACAACATGCGAGCATAACTTCATCTGTGGGCACTGCTCAATCTGGTGTCACTCTTAGCTTCAAGTGAATACGTTCTTTCCTGAGTTCTATCCCTTTCTTGCTCAAGTGATGTCGTCGTCTTTGGTATTGTGGGTGGATTGTCACACTATCTCTAGGCGTAGTTGGATTATGTGTTTTTGAAAGATTGGTTTATCCGTTTAACCCATATACTAGATGGTGACCTCTTGCATGTAAAGTTTGCTTAAATATGGAGAAAAAACTTGCCAAATGTTCAATAGAAGCTAACTCTGAATTGTCTTTATTTTGTTTCAAGTTGAATCAAATACGGTACTAATAAGGCCTTCCTTATACTAGTGGAAAATTACAGAAGAAGGATTCTGCATCTGAATTTTTTTTTATGTTCTAGTAATTTTGACTGCATTTGAGTATGGTCACGAAATACTTCAATCTTTTCATGTGGTTACTATAATTTTCACCATAGTGTTGCTTTGATCTTTCGCAGTCTGATTTGATGATAATTTAATGGATCGCATGGTAAAACCTGAATGAATTCTTTTTAGCTTGATCATGTTGTTTTTATGTACCAACTATTTTGTGCAAATGCATGTGGCCACATATGTGAAATATACAGTCGTATTTGTGTAGATTGTATTCATGGATGCAGCATACAAAATTAAATTGCTATATCAACATTAAAAGTTTGGTCAATGTTTACTCCTTTTCAGTAGTAACAAATTATTTTGATGTTAACCCTGCTTAATGCTTTAGGGCAAGACAAGATATAAAAGTAGGAGCCCAAATTGGTGCTCTATTGGTGTAATACCCCAAATATCAATTGGAAAAAATATTATTCGGGAGAGGGAAATTTATTCAATATCGATTGTAACAAAGTTTAGAGATGGAATTAAGTTCAAAATTCAGAATTTTAGGAAAGGAATGGGCCGCCAACCCATATTCGAGAGGAGAGGAGCCAGCCATAGTGGCCCAAGGCCCACGAGTGGGCTGGCAGCCCATTAGAAGGCAAGGGAGGGGAGGGGACCAAACCCTAGCCACTCCTTGCTACAGTAGCCGCCGCGCTACAGTAGCAGCGTGCTACAGTGCTCCGCCTCCTGCTGCTCCTCCTTCGAGGATAGATCATCGTCTTCCCGTGGATCTTCAAGGGTAACGAAGTGCTTTCCCCGCTGTTTGTTGATGATTAGAGGCGAATTCGATTAATTGGGTTGGATCATTTTGCTGCCGGTAGATGTTCAATTCAGTTCAGTACCTACCGGGGTCGATTTCGGGTTCTTAGATGCCGAATTGGGGATGCCCATCTCCTAGAGACATCTAGATAATATTTTTAGCTTTTTGCGACCGCCAAGAACACCTAATTCTGACATACGGATCAAAAGTTATGATAGTTTCATTCCTGCTGTCTAGAATTCTGACGTGATTGATCTATTAATTTGTCTTTTAAGATATGTTTATGTTAAATGCAAAGTCAGGGTTTCCACCCAACTAAGTTATTTTATAATTTTTCATAACCTTTCCATAATGATAAAGAACGCCCTAATCGGAGTTGTAGATCAAAAGTTGTGATCTGTTCTTGACTGCTGTCCGTTTCGTCTGGGCAGAATCTGTCTTTTAAGTTCATCTGCCTGTAGTATATTGATTTTGGCCGAATTATGTTATCTCACCAACTAGGTTTTCGTATATATGTTCGTTAAGTTTCCATAGGATCTGGGCTCACCTCGTTCCGAGTCCCAGATCGTTAGATATGAGTGCTTCCGTGCTGCTGTCCAGAATTAGTTCCATGATTGTGTCGTCTGTTTTCAGATTAGATCTAATTAGTTAATTGTGGGTTGTCGGGAAGGCGTTGTAGAACGTTAATGGAAGTGTCCTTTCATACGTTGTTCTTATTTCGAGTATATATTGTGTAGGCGGAGAGGCTTCAGGTTTAGGAGCACCGCCATTGCCTACTAACGCGTCGCATCGCGGAAGGCAAGAACTTTGATGTTCTAATAATTAGAAAATGTTGAATGCTTGATGTTGATATTGTGTCTTTCTAAGGTCCATGATAATATTTAATGTTCATGTTCCTTCCATGTGTGTTATCTCCATGATTAGAGAGCATGTCTTTTCAATATACATATTGCATTCCATGCATCCATTATTCATGTTTTATCCACGGGAGTGGATTAAAAAGACCTATCAATTCCAGTATGGGCACGTAAGACCCACCATTCCAATGTGGGCAGATTGGGACACCCGCATGAAACGTTCTTCATACAGGACTTGGATCCCCGCATTTTGTTAAATGCGGGCTTAGGTGAACACCGACGGGTGTGTCACTAGCAATACCGGTATATGCATGTGTGTAGTCCCTTCATTTCATTCAATCCATTCATTCAAATATTCGTTCTGTGATTTATTCATATTCTTCAATGATGTTGGCTTGATCATGTTTGTTGTATGTCCCATTCATTCACTGTACTTGCTGAGTCTCGGACTCATTCTTGTGTTGTTTGTTTATTTTAGGTGATTATTGATGTTGGCTCTATTGGGAGGGAGTAGACATGCACTACTCATTCACTTCACCCTATTCAAGTCCAAGATTATGATTTAGTTTTATCTTTCATTCGTTATTGATGAATTGTAATAAATAAATTTAGATGGTGAATGATACCTATTGCTATGTTATGGTTAATTCAGTAGTACTTGTGATCTTTGATTATTCCTTCGATAGTTATTGCTTAGATTCAGACTATATTCATGACATGGTCCTATTGAATATTAATCTCTTTTTGTCATTAGATGAGAAGGTGTTCTAATTCTTTCGCATTATGGTTGTATGTTAGATTAGTTAGGTGACATCTTGGCTTCCGAATAGCTAGAGTGTTACAGTTGGTATCAGAGCGGGCTTTAGGTCATTGGTTAATAGAAATATATTAAAATAACACACTGTGCACAGTAGGTGGGGTTGGGTAATCCATTGTTTCCGCATTTCTATTGTTATGTTTCATTTGTTGAGCAATTGTTGAATTGCTTCTGTACTATCTTTCTTGTTGTTAATCTATGATATGATGTGATATCCTATATCTATGTATTTATTCTATGATTATCATGAGATGATCCTATATATTCATAATTGATTACATTGGTTATGCGTGTTGATAACATATGTTAAGAAGTTGAGGTCGTGGTTGTTACTCTGGGATTCACGGGTTACACCACCGTTAAATGGTATGTGGTTAGGGGAGTAGTTACCCGAGTACCATAGTTTCGGTGTTGGCGTGAGTTGCTTTAGAAAGTTGTTCTCTTCCTTGATTTCTGAATTTGGCAAATTCTTGTTCTGTGGTGGTTGATTGGTCCCAATGGGTCTCTAATGGCTATCTGAAACAATTATTGTTTTTCTTTCGACTGTTGAATTGCTTTTACTACTTGTGATTGTTGTTAATTGGCGAGAATGAGATTTCTATGGTTGTTCCTTCTTTCTTATTGGAAAAGAATGAATCACTTAATCGTTTGTTATTTTGGGTAATGAAAGTTTTACATTGCGGTTCGTTAATGTGAAAAGCTTTGGTTCCATGTATTTCTTTTGGATCATTCCGATTGTTGAAGTTTAAAGCATCTCTTTTTTTCAAGGAAAGTGTTAAAATCCTTTTATGTTTGTCTTATCTTGTTTAAGTGAGAGATTATATCGAGCGAATAAACTGATATGGTATGAGTTACCAGGTTGGATTGTTAGCATGGTGCAAACCATTTATTCGTAACTAACATCCATGAAGGTGAAATTGATTAATTTGAAATGTCATTATGTTTGATACATGATAAAGGGTAAATAGGAGTCTGTCCATATCTATTCAGAACCTATGGTTCTTAAGAAGTGTGGAATGTTAATGAACTAGTTTGATCATTAAGTTTGAGTAATCTGCTAATTTTGTTAGATGATTTGGAATCTAGGTCCTTTTTCTGGTTATTCTAACCGCTAGTGATGGTTAAGTTAAGGATGCGTTCGAATGTTGCCTTGGTAAATATTAATCTTGAATATGTCATCTATTGAGATACTTGACGAACTCATTCAAATGCTTGATTCACCTAATTTTGCCATACTAAACTAATGTTATATGTATTAAGAAATGAAAAGAAGGTGAATGTTCTGACTTGTGAAACCTTGTCTTATGTATCCTACATTATTGAAGACTAAAGGTATTTCGTTCTAATTTCTGAACTTAAGAATAGTGAGTCTATACTCATAATTGTTTTGTGACTGCAAACAGAGGTAAGACCATGAATGCTTCCATGATTAAAATAATCATCAATTGTTAACACTAATGGCTAGAGTGCATTTAGTGTGTACTATATTGGCGTTGAGCGTCGATAAGAGTTAAATGGATGAAATCTAGTAAGAGAATTATATTGATGTACATTTGTGAGATTGTCATGTACTAGTATGATCTTGTTAGCGAGTTTTGTTTCAACATTTTGGCTTGAGCATTAGGTTTGTTTTTCGAGCAAGTAGTTATTGCAATCCTATTGTGATGATAGAAATGTTATGTCACGATTGTTGTGTTTCTTTTGGAAAATTTATTGATGGAATAGTGAGGAATGTTGAATTTTGCCAAGAATGTATGATTTTGATGTTAATAAAATGATGAGAAATGTCAGGGTGATATTGATTCTTTTATAGAGAAAGAAAATTATGTTGGTTTCTTTAAGAGGAGTTTAATCTGCTTTCTTCGTGAAATCCGTTAATGAAAATGTTTGAGTTTGGTGGTGAGATCATTTGGATCTCATGCTTCATGTGTAGTTGAACTGCTTAGAGCAAATAGGATGTGTTGAAGAATTGTATTGGTTCTTAATTAGTTCTTGTGGTTTGGACTAAAGACCTTATCTTGTTCGTTGTGGCAAAGTGTTGCTAGTCAAAGGATTTATTTCAATGTTAAAGGAAAGAGTGCAATAGGAGTATTTGAGAATTTGAGTCAAGTTTTGTAACTTGTGGTTATTTGAATCGTTCCTAGACTTTCTGCTCTTTCTGCTCAAGAGATGTCGAGTTTCAATCGCAATGTCTTTTTCTTATTGGCTGTTATTTGCTACTCCTTTTTGAGGGATGTGTGCCCTCAACTGTGAACTCAACTTTCGTTTTTCCAAGATCCTCGTTACCAGATTATTTCTTTTGGTTTCGTGCTAGCTATGAGGAGCAACGTTTTCCTATGTGACGAAACTTGTCCTTGTTCGCCTCTTTCTTTTGAGAAAGGATCAATAGTTTTATGTTGCAAAGTTTTACAAAGCGTAAATTGGCAACTGTTTGGTGGTGGTTAAGTAATGGTAGTGGTGAGATTTTGCTACCAAGCTATTGGAGGAGTAGTAGAAGATGAATGGGTTTTGACATGTACCTCTTGGAGGAAAGTTGATTCAAATGGAATGTTTGGCTTCGAAGTAAATCTGAAGAGTGTTACGACTGAGTAGAACCTATAGTATAGTGAAATTCCAGAACTTCAGTTCATGTTGAAAGGTTGGGGATTATCGAAAGTATGGAAACCTTGATCAATTTTATTGAGTAACGCAATTGGAAAGTATTGCGATAATGTGTGGGTGATTCCTGATGATGTCAATGAGTGAGTATATTAGATTGGTGGGGATGTTAGAGATTTAATCCGATGATTTCACTATCTGTTATAAGAGAAATTCGTTGTAGAGGTCTTGGAGGTTAAATTTGGGCTTTGCATTTTTATGCCAGACTTTTGGTCGCCCAAAGATTGTGTGTAGAGGAGATAGAAAACTGGAGTATTCGGAGCAGTGGAATGATTGTTGATAAAAACCCTTCTGATGTAGTTCATGAGCGGGCGTACTGAGAATTCTGAGTTGTTATTCTGGAAAATTGGAGGTAATGTGATTACGTGGGACCTATTTTTGTGAAGCTTTGGATGCCTTCTATCAAGTTAATTTAAATCGAGAATGAGTTGCCTAGAGTATTGATTGGATTCAATAGGGTCTCTCCACCATGGTGTGGATGATGTATTTCAGTTTAAGCATAATTTGAGGATGTTTAAATTGAGAGGTTTAAGCTCGTGTGGTAAGTGATGAATTCGAATTCCAAGGTTCAAGAGAGGTTTATTTCCTAAAAGAGAGACTGAGAAAAATGATGTTTCCTCGGGTGGTGAAGCGTTTTCTTATCTCTTGTTTGAGTTTTGTGTTGTTGGCTAGTGTCTTCCGCACTTTGAGTTGGCGCATTGTTGGCATGTTTGATTCTTTCCAATTCAGGCAAACCAAAAGAAGTATTTGGTTTGGGCATTCGAGTGATTTCTCCTTTGGCTTTCGTGGTATTCAATCGTAAACTGCCTTTTTAGAAAGTGGGATTGTTGTCGTGATGAATTGCCAGATTTGGAGTTTTACCTTTTTGGTGGAGAGTTAGTATTGCGTGGATACGACGAGAACTCTCTATTTTCAGCTGAATTCTCTTTGTGAATCAGTGTTTTAAGAACCAGTTCTATTGTGCAATCTTGTTTAAAGGAGGTGACCCTTGTTAGATGAAGAGTTGGTTGATTTTGAGCATCAACCTTCCTTTGCCTGAGCGTCTTGGAGACGGCGTGGGCATATGGCTCATGGCGCGTGTGGTCCTGGAGTGGACATACGGCATGGCATATGTGCCAAGACCTTTGGGCATTTAACGTGTACCGAGGGGTGGTTACGGGCATTTGTTGTGTGTTTTCATACCAAAGGGGAGTTTGGTCCAGGTACTTTGGTTCGTTTTCGACAGTTGCATGGATTATGAAGTTGGCATATCGCTTTGACCGTCTCGGATCCATACGCGAGGAATGCAATGTCTGGTATGTTCTGGTGTTAAGTGAGAACTTCGAAAATTTGGGATTTGAGGTTTTGTTAGAGCCGTTGACCTTTGAGTAAGACCTCACGTCTGAGTCTCGTCCGGTACGTATACTCGAGTGGTCGGCACGAGCATTGGGGCATAAGTCGTTGATATCCGTTGAGGTGCCATGGGTGCATCCATGTGAGCGTGAAGTGACCTGGGAGCTGGAGTCTCGTATGCGCGAGCCATATCCGGATGTGTTCACGTCCGGAGCGTGTTAATTGTTGTTTCGTTTCAGAGGCAATTGTTCCTTTGTTATTTCGGTGTTTAGATTCGGGGTCGAATCCTATTAAGGGGGGTAGAATGTAATATCCCAAATATCAATTGGAGAAAATATTATTCGGGAGAGGGAAATTTATTCAATATCGATTGTAACAAAGTTTAGAGATGGAATTAAGTTCAAAATTCGGAATTTTAGGAAAGGAATGGGCCGCCAACCCATATTCGAGAGGAGAGGAGCCGGCCATAGTGACCCAAGGCCCATGAGTGGGCTGGCAGCCCATTAGAAGGCAAGGGAGGGGAGGGGACCAAACCCTAGCCACTCCTTGCTACAATAGCCACCGCCTCTGATGGGCTGTGCTCTGATAGCATTGTGCTACTGATGCTCGCCTCCTGCTTGCTCCTCCTCCCCGGCGCCACCCTCCTGCTGCCGGCCATCGGGAAGAAGAAGGAAGGAGAAGGGACTAGGAGAGGAGCTTCTTCGAGGATAGATCATCGTCTTCCCGGATCTTCAAGGGTAACGGGTGCTTTCCCATTGTTTGTTGATGATTAGAGGCTGTAACACCTGGCCTAATATCCACTCAATGCCCACCCAGTAGGGGACCACAAGACACATAGCACCCCACTTACACTTTCGTCCTCGCTTTGTGTAAAAGGGTTAACCCGGAGGTGCTATGTTTGGACCCAACAGGCATTATATACTAGTACAACTCACTTTAGACAAGCAATGTGGGACTAATCCCACCACACAACTCCTCATGGGCCGCATACGAGTAGGCCGAGGTATTACATTCAGCCCCCCTTAAGGGCTGGCGCCCTCGGCAGCACACCGCATACGCGGCAAATGCCCAGAACCACCCCTCGGTACAAGTCCGTGTGTCCAGTGCCGGCACATATGCCATGCCGTGTGTCCACTCCGGGACCACACGCGCCATGCGCCATATGCCCGCACCTGTCTCTCTCAGCGCGCCTTGCGTCAAATGAGTTGATGCTCTGATACCATCTGTAACACCCTGGCCCAAAATCCGCTCAATGCCCAGCCCACCGTGGGGCGGACCCGCGCACACATAGCACCCCACTTACACTTTCGTCCTCGCTTTGTGTAAAAGGGTTAACCCGGAGGTGCTATGTTTGGACCCAACAGGCATTATATACTAGTACAACTCACTTTAGACAAGCAATGTGGGACTAATCCCACCACACAACTCCTCATGGGCCACGTGGGCCGCATACGAGTAGGCCGAGGTATTACAGAGGCGAATTCGATTAATTGGGTTGGATCGTTTTGCTGCCGATAGATGTTCAATTCTGTCCAGTACATTGCGGGGTCGATTTTGGGTTCTTAGAAGCCGAATTGGGGATTCCCATCTGCTAGATATATCTAGATAATATTTTTAGCTTTCCGTGGCCGCCAAGAACACCTAATTCCGACATACGGATCAAAATTTATGATAGTTTCATTCCTGCTGTCTAGAATTCTAACGTGATTGATCTATTAATTTGTCTTTTAAGATATGTTTATGTTAAATACAAATTCAGGGTTTCCACCCAACTAGGTTATTTTATAATTTTTCCAAACCTTTCCATAATGGTAAAGAACGCCCTAATCGGAGTTGTAGATCAAAAGTTGTGATCTGTTCTTTACTGCTGTCCGTTTCGTCTGGGTAGAATCTGTCTTTTAAGTTCATCTGCCTGTAGTATATTGATTTTGGCCGAATTGGGTTATCTCACCAACTAGGTTTTTGTAGATATGTTTGTTAATTTTCTATAGGATCTAGGCACACCTCGTTCCGAGTCCCAAATCGTTAGATATGAGTTTTTCCGTGTTGCTGTCCAGAATCAGTTCCATGATTGTGTCGTCTGTTTTCATATTAGATCTAATTAGTTAATTGTGGGTTGTCGGGAAGGCGTTGTAGAACATTAATGGAAGTTTACTTTTATATGTTGTTC
The DNA here is from genome assembly GCA_036346405.1 of Phyllostachys edulis. Lineage (NCBI taxonomy): Eukaryota > Viridiplantae > Streptophyta > Magnoliopsida > Poales > Poaceae > Phyllostachys > Phyllostachys edulis. The sequence continues at coordinate 30,804,926 of CM070567.1, read as the reverse complement.
TTATTTCGAGTATATATTGTGTAGGCGGAGAGGCTTCAGGTTTAGGAGCACCGCCATTGCCTACTAACGCGTCGCATCGCGGAAGGCAAGTACTTTGATGTTCTGATAATTAGAAAATGTTGAATGCTTGATGTTGATATTGTGTTTTTCTAAGATCCATGATAATATTTAATGTTCATATTACTTCCATATGTGTTATCTCCATGATTAGAGAGCATGTCTTTTCAATATACATATTGCATTCCATGCATCCATTATTCATGTTTCATCCACGGGAGTGGATTAAAAAGACCCATCAATTCCAGTATGGGCACGTAAGACCCACCATTCCAATGTGGGCCGATTGGGACACTCGTATGAAATGTTCTTCATACGGGACTTGGATCCCCGTATTTTGTTAAATGCGGGCTTAGGTGAACACCGATGGGTATGTCACTAGCAATACCGGTATATGCATGTGTGTAGTCCCTTTATTTCATTCAATCCATTCATTCAAATATTCGTTCTGTGATTTATTCATATTCTTCAATGATGTTGGCTTGATCATGTTTGTTGTATGTCCCATTTATTCACTGTACTTGCTGAGTCTCGGACTCATTCTTGCGTTGTTTGTTTATTTTAGGTGATTATTGATGTTAGCTCTACTGGGAGGGAGTAGACACGCACTACTCATTCACTTCACCCTATTCAAGTCCAAGATTATGATTTAGTTTTATCTTTTATTCGTTATTGATGAATTTTAATAAATAAATTTAGATGATGAATGATACCTATTGCTATGTTATGGTTAATTCAGTAGTACTTGTGATCTTTGATTATTCCTTCGATAGTTATTGTTTAGATTCGGACTATATTCATGACATGGTCCTATTGAATATTGATCTCTTTTGGTCATTACATGAGAAGGTGTTCTAATTCTTCCGCATTATGGTTGTATGTTAGATTAGTTAGGTGACATCTTGGCTTCCGAATAGCCAGGGTGGTACAATTGGCATAGTCTCTCCAGTCTCCACTTTATGGTGCTAATTTCCATATTATTGTCTTCCTCTATTTGTGTTATCCTTTTATGAAATCTTTTTTAATAGCATAGAAATACCTAATTCTCTGAAAGATCAATTTTAGGGGTTCTAGAATAGGATAGAAGAGTGAAACTAAAGGGGAACTTTAGAATGAAAAACTAAAACTGATTGACTATGTAATTGCTAACTCAGAAAGTCATTGTGATCACATGTCCCCTAATTTAGTATGAGTATTTTCCTTGCTATATCTGTATGAGGGGTTATGGAATATCGTTGTTTAGCCATCTCTTCTTATCTTGAGTCTCATGGTTGGAGACAATGATTCGATGTTTTCATGTCTTTGTCTTCTTATATGTGTAAAGCGCATACCGCACTTCTATAGGAATCGGGTTTTCCTTGTGTGAAAAAATGTCTACTACTAGTAGTTATGATGTTCAAGTGTATACAAGTTACTTGAGATTCTAGTAAACAATAATCACACGAGAGTGGATACCGCATCTTCTGTTGCACAGTGGATTCATATTGATCTAGAGGCCTTTGGAAAATAAAGAAGGACGAGACCCAATGCATTCATATGTGCAGATGCAGAATTTTGACATTATGATGTCAAAAGAATGTAATGAAGCATAACTCTTGGCCAGAGTAGTCTAAGATTCTTATATTATTTCTGGTGTTATAAACTTATATATGTGCATTGTTGGACCTGCAAATGTGAAGAGTTCAATGTACCATTCACTGATGGCAACTAGTGGAGCCTTTGCTCCTGTTCTTAATTTGCAATAGGAAAAGTTGTCCAAATAAATAATTCCAGCAGAATTACCTTTAAGCAAGCTTTGAAACTTTGAATATTGTTGATAGGTTCTCAACGAAGTTGACCTCACAAATGTTGTGCTTTCACGGTCAGTGCTTACACGTAGTGATCTCGGTGGAGCAATCATTGAAGGTGCTGACTTAGCGATGCTGTTATTGACCTACTACAGAAATAGGTACATAATCACATGAATGGCACTACTATCACATAATTACATCACTTAGGTTTATGTTTCTTCTAAAACAATGTTTACAAATTTCACCGTTTCACGATTCTGTCTGGTAAGCAATTGAGCAATACATCAGTTTCTAAAGATGTGTCTTTCCTTTTTTTTTTCCCCTGCTTTAGATGTTGTCTTTTAAGTGCACTACAAGATTTAGGCACTTTTTATCTTTCACTACATTAATAAACTAATTTATCACCAACCTGCAGGATCTACTTGATGGGTCAATCAGCAGGAGCACATATCGCAGCATGCGCTCTCTTGGAGCAAGCGGTTAAAGAATCTAGAGGCGAGCGCATTTCTTGGAGTGTTACTCAAATAAAAGCATATTTTGGTATGTGATAAGGATACTTAGCTATTACTGTTCTGACTACAAGACTTTGGTATGTAAAATAGATTGGTGTTATCATATTATGATAAGGATACTTGGAGATCTCAATGCACTTTTTATTGACTTCACTTAATTTATTCATTTGTTAGAGCTCCAACATACAATTATATCCCTAAACATCAATGTACATCTTTCTGCATTTCTTTACACTAACTGTAGGCATTTCCTACAAATATTATAGCTTATTTCCTCTTGATTGCTCACTTTAAGCTTCTGTGTATGCATGAAAGAGTATGGATGGCTAGGTGCAGCTAGCATTTGATATTGCTATTAAGTGCTTGATAAGCCATGGAGCTGCTTATGATTAAATGGTGCAAAAGACAATTGAGGCGGTTTAACCTATGCAATATGTCTAATGTCAGAAAAAAAGCGATAATCGAGGGCAATTTAACTGCCAGGAAAAAAACTTATCTAGGGCACTTAACTGCCGGGAAAACATGCAATCGAGGGTAAGTTAACTGTCGGCAATACATATAACTGCCGGGAAAACTCTAACTGCCGGGGAAACTCTAACTGCTGGGGAAAAACAACTTTTCTAGGGCAGTTAACTGCCGGGAATGCACATATTTGCCGGGAAATATTTTTCCCGGCAGTACTTTACCGGGCAGGCAATAAGTGCCGGGAATACACATTCCCGGCAGATAAATTGCTGACAAAAGCAGTTTTTCCCAGCAGTTGCATTGCCCTTAATACTATGCCATGGTGCAGTGAGTGTTGCGGGATGCGGCAAGTGCACGACAAATGGCTTGTGCAACCACACTTGAAACAAGGCTGTGTAGGATGAGCAGACTTGCTACCTGAGTCTTGCTTCTGGGACTTTCCTTTCCCTTTACCTCTACCTTGGGGCTTACCCTTGCCTCTCTGTATTTTGACCTTCTTTCATTTACCCCCATTCGGTTTTGACCTTTTCCACAGTCCTAGCTCTTTCTAGCTGTCAGACCCAGGAGTAATGCCCCCAAATCCTCTGTGTATTCTGACCTAGTCTCATGATTAGTAGCTAGTTCACACAGTAAACAAGTATGGTAACATCCATAATTCGCATAATTTTATTACTAAATATCAAAGTTTATTACAAGAAAGGCTTAGAACCAACAATAAGGAACACAACGGAAGATAACCTCTCTCTATGTGTGTGTCTTTGCGTGGGACGGGGGGATGTTATTTTTTTTGACCGAAAACAGTAGAGAGATCCCAACTGTATATATTAAATAAATAAATAGACAAACAAATAAAAAAAAGAAAACAAGATGGGGGGAGAAGAAAAGAAGGAAATGAAGAAACTGAGACGCCTCACAAATAGGCCAAGCTAGGGAACAGAGGTCCCTAGCAGAAGTCACACAAAGCTACCAGAACAAACAAGTTACAATTTCGATCAAGAGATAAATGGCTCCACCACCAATCTGGCATTCCTAATACTTCTTCTTGCACCTCTGAAGACATGCTAACGAACGTACAACGCACACTATCCTTATGAAATAAATTCCTTCGTGTACCCTAAATCCCCTAATGATTCCATGAAATCCAGCTAAGGCAAGTTGGATAGCCAAGCAGATAGCAGAGGCTTAATGATGGTTTGGCTCGGTGAATCAGCAGGGCTAATTCTTGAGTAAAAATGACACGCCAACTTGGAATGCTTGGAGTCTGGTGATTGAAGATCCAGTTATTTTTTGTGATCCAAAGGGCCCAAGCAGACAACACAATAATTTCCATAAAAAAACATTGGTTGATCTTGCCTTTGAGGTGAAATTGTAGGACCGGAAAGGCGACTAGAGGGGGGTGAATAGGAGCTCAATCAATTTTCCTTTTTAGATTTGATTCAACAAATATTTCACTCCAATAGCTATGAGAGCTATAAAGATCAATGATAAGCACAATGGTAGACTTATGTTGAATCCACTCCAAATCCCCAAGTATAGCAATCAACAAACTCAATGTTGTGCTGAAGAATCAGAAATCAGTACAACCGCAGGCAAACGGGCGGTCGTACCAATGTTCGGTACAACCGAAGGCAAACAGGCGGTTGTACCAATTTCCCTGGAACAGCCCGACGACGAAAAGAAAAATTGGCACAACTTTTGAACCACTTGGCCAAACTCTACAAGATTTGAAACACACCTTTCGATGGAGGTTAGGAACCTATTCCAAGCAAAGATTTACAAGATCCATGTCAAAGTTCCTACCTTTTTCGATATGAACGAAGAAGGTTTCAAAACCGAGTTTCAAACCTAAACATGATCTAAACCTTGCTCGTGGGTAAAGAATGATCTAGATGATCCTAGATGTATTCCCACACATCACAGCAAGGTAAAAGAGGGCACGAAACAAACCAAAAACCATAGGATCAAGGAAACACCCAAAATCATCAAAAGAGAAGGGAAAACACAAGAAGACTCATCTTTGAACAACCATCCATAGATTGATTCACGATTGGTTGCTGGTTACAGCCACTCCCTCAAGGAGGACAAGAGCTCAATCCATGAGCACACACACACAACTCATCTCTCTAGAGCCTAAACCTCTCTTCTTCTCTCTAAACCCTAAGACAAACTAGGGTTTCTCCAATGAAGTGCTTGGGCTGCTGTGAACAGCACCCTTCCTATTTATATGAGGCCTAGAGCTTCTAGAAGACAAACCCTAATGGGCTCCCGTTAAGGCCCAATACAAATGGGTCACTCACGCACGCATTTTAAAGCGCCGTCTTCATCTCTACTTGACCTAAACCGCTTCTCCAAGCGCCGACCCGTGCCGCGGTTTAACCAACATGTCACAAAGGCGGTATTTGGTGAAATTACCAAAATACCCCTTCTCGATCCTTCTCTATGGACCGAGTCCAATCCTGTCAAAGCAATGCTTTGCTCATACGTGTAGGTTGATCAACGGCTCTCATCATGTCGGCAAGTCTCTCCTGTCCGAATCCCATCGGAACCTCCAAGGCACTTGCACCGACCCCCGCACCGCTTGATCAACCAGTCGCACCGAACTGCCCGTTCGGTCATCTTCATCCATTATGCGCCATGCTTGAGTCACACGACCTCACCCGGCATCCATGATCGTTCTAGACCTCAGCTCTCCAAGCTTAGTCCCGATCCTCCTCGTCGTTGACCTCCAATCCACCTGCACAGCAATAGACAAGCAAACACGAATCCGGGAAAAAATTCTTCACAACTTGACCCACGTTAGCCAAAACATGCAATATGCAACACATATGCATTCACAAACATGGATATGACATAACCCATATTCAATTCATAACAAATATCAACAATCAGCACAAAAACCGGTCAGATCGCCGTTTTGGCCAGTCTAACCGCCCCTGGGACTGAACCAGAAAATCAATTGAGATATGGCCGGTCTGACCGCCGAATTGGCCGGTCTGACCGCCAATGACCTGACAGTTCAGAAACTTTGCCGAAAACGCTTGAAACTTCAAACCAAAAGCAACATTGCCAATTGTTTCATCATCCTAAGATCATGGGCATATCCCCATGATATCGACAATCTCCCCCTTGATGAACACATTGGCAATTTCTTAGAAAATGTAGTTTTGAGGTTTGACAAGTAAAGTACTCGACGTTTTCGCACAAAGGCACAACTTGGTCCATTAGCAAGAGAAAGCAATGGAGATGACCAAACTGGCTTCAGAATAGCATAAGCAAGTGAGATAAGGCAAAAGAAAGCACAAAAGCTTCAGTTTTCAAAGAATAGCCAAAAATCTCACTTAGGTCCATATGAAAGAACAATTGTTCTATTTGACCTTTGATCATTGTCCACAAAATCTAATTTCTCCCTATGACTCCAAAAAGTTCTAAAACAACATTTTTGACCAATCTTTCTCCCCCTTTGACAATGAATTCATCAAGGTGCATGGAAGAAGATAGAGCATGAATGGAATGGAATGGCTGCAATTTTTCAATTTTTTTGTTTAATTTCAGCAAAAGGAGCCATGAAGATTATCCAAGAAGACTGTACAAGTATTACACCAAGCCATATTATGTGAAGAAGCTATGTTCAATCATGGCAAAATATGTACATCAAAGCTGAGGCCAAAATAGCAATAATCTGAGATTAAGTGAATGGATAGCATGACATGATGTTCAAGATCACAGTTTAACTAAATGTATCAAAAAATGAGTCAGGCCATGTCTATAAGCAAAATGAAGCCCAGAAACAGCAAATGAGTCAATTTTGAGCATTATGAGTTCAATTTTGAATCAAATTGTTCAAGCATTTAGAATTTAGCACTTTGAGCACTTTGCTGGAAATGATTGGTTTTATCTTAGTAAAGCAAGTCCTGGACTAGGAGCCATCCACAACTGCCTTCTAAGCTTCAACCAATTGCCAATTTATTTTCTTACCATTGTACTAGATCTCAAGCCTCACTACGACCATCCCAAGCAACAAAAGCTTAAGAGAGTGGTCTAGGTCATCCAAAACTCCCCCTGAGTTCATGCCTAGTGCAATGGCAAGCCGTCTCATAAGAAAGAATTGGTGAGATCAGTTTTTTTCGCACAGAAAAGCTCATTTTTCATTTGCTTGACCTAAGAATTATCATAGCTCAATTTAAAACTCAGAATAAGTTCAAGACTCAATTAAGCCTATATGACATGGCATGAATCATGAGAGGATCACTAAAGTAAAACTAGTCACAAGATACAACAAGTCATGTTTTGATTCAATTTTCTCATAGATAATAAAGCTAGCATGGCAAAAGCTAAGCTATACATAAAGAGCCATAAAGAAGTCTAGCAAACTAGAACAAGACATGGCAGGGTATAAAGCATGAAATCAAGTCATACAAGGATAATAATCAAAGCTCCACAAGTTTATATTACAATGCAAGTTGTTGAATTTTAAAATGCATTATGATACAAATGAATGCAAAAAGAGCAAACTCCCCCCAAAGCACACCAAGAGAGCTAATAACCCCCAACTCTCCCCGCAAAGAAGCAAAACGAGAAGAATCAAGAGCTTTAGTGAAGATATCCGCAACCTGTTGCTCGGACTCTACAAAGTGAAGCACAACATCATCTTTCTCAACATGGTCTCTAAGGAAATGATATCTAACGTCAATGTGCTTAGTCCTAGAATGTTGCACTGGGTTTTTGGCAATATTTATGGCACTAGTGTTGTCACAGAAAAGAGGAACACTACCCAAAGACAACCCATAGTCCCGCAGAGTAGACAAGATCTAGAGAACACGAGAGCAACTACTAGTCAGCAGCTACATACTCGGCCTCGGCGAAGGGATCAGGCAACAGAGGACTGCTTCCTAGATGACCAAGAGATAAGAGATGTGCCTAAGAAATGACAAGTGCCAGAAGTACTCTTCCTATCCACTCTACACCCAGCAAAATCAGCATAAGAAAAAGCCCGAATAGAGAGAGCAGAAGAAGAAGAATACCAAAGTTCAAAGTCAAGAGTGTCCTGGAGGTACCTGAATATGCGACGCACTGCTTGACGATGAGAAGCTCAAGGGGAAGCCTGAAATCGAGCGCACAGACACACAGCGAATTGTATGTCCGGCCTCGACGCTGTGAGGTAGAGGAGAGAGCCGATCATGCTGCGGTACTCCTTCTGGTCCACGGGCTCTCCATCCTCATCAGGGTCCAGCATGGTGGATGTAGCATGGGAGTAGACATTGGCCTACTGCTTCCCATGTCGAAGCACTGAAGAAGGTCCTTTGTATACTTACTTTGATGAATGAAGGTGCCTTCTTTCAGTTGCTTGACTTGAAGACGAAGGAAGAAGGTCAACTCGCCCATCATGCTCATCTCGAACTCCCTGCTCATAGAATCTGAAAATCTAGACACCAAAGCATGAGAGGAACCACCGAATATAATGTTATCCACATAAATCTGAACCAACAAAAAGTCATTACCATGCTTGAGAGTGAATAAGGTTTTATCAACCAATCCTATTTTGAAATCATTTTTAAGCAAGAAACTCTTAAGCTTATCATACCAAGCTCTAGGGGCTTGCTTCAATCCATACAAGGCTTTGGAGGGTTTAAAAACATGGTTTGGGAACTTGGGATTTTCAAAACCAGGAGGTTGCTTGACAAAGACCTCTTCTTCTATGAAACCATTCAGAAAAGCACTTTTGACATCCATTTGAAATAGCTTGAAGCCCTTGGATGACGCAAATGCTAGCAAAATACGAGTGGCTTCCAATCTAGCTACAGGAGCAAAGGTCTCCTCAAAGTCTAAGCCTTCTACCTGGGAAAAACCTTGAGCCACAAGTCTAGCCTTATTGCGAACTACCAACCCATCATCACTTTGCTTATTTTTGAAACCCATTTTGTTCCAATTACATTATGATTAGATGGAGGTTCAACTAAGGTCCAGACTTTGTTTCATTCAAAATTTTCAAGTTCTTCATGCATGGCATTGACCCAAGAGGTATCAGAAAGAACATGGGTGACATCTCGGGGTTCAAAAGAAGCAACAAAAGCAGAATGTGCATGAGAATCAGGAGAAATGAACCTGGAGCGAGTAACTCGCTCATGTAGATCCCCAATAATCTGCTCAGGTGGATGCTGTCGCTAAATGCGAAGAGGTGCTCCTGGTGCAGAAGTGGCCTCTACCTCATGAACTGTAGAGGTAGGAGTAGAGCCACTCTGATCGTCGGTGAAGGTAGGAAGAGGCTGCTCATCTGAAGCTGGTGTAGTAGAAGCAGGCTCTCCAACCATGTCAGAAGGGACTTGAGGATGGATTGGATCCTCATCCTCAGAGTCATCATCGACGAAGATGCTCTCAGAAACCTGCGTACCTGCATCATCGGGTCTAGTATCAGGACTAGCCTCATCAAAAGTGACTTCGCAAGTCTCAACAATTTTGTTAGTGTCAAAATTAAAAATACGATAGCCACGAGAATGAGTAGGATATCCAAGAAATATGCCATCAGAACATCTAGATTCAAATTTATCAAGGTTGCCATGTTTAAGAATGAAGCACTTGCAACCAAAAATATTGAAATCAAAAACTTTGGGCTTATGACCAAATCTAAGCTCAAAAGAGGTCTTACCAATCACAGATCTTAAGAATACCCTATTAGAGATATAACAAGCAGTAGAGATCGCCTCAGCCCAAAACCTCCTAGGTGTGGAATGCTCATCTAGCATGATCCTGGCCATCTCTACAAGGGTCATATTCTTCCTCTCTACAACACCATTCTACTGGGGAACTCCAGGTGAAGAGAACTGGTGCTCTAGCCCCCTATCAGAACAGAAGGTGGCAAAGGAAGAATTCTTGAATTCTGTCCCATTGTCACTCCTAATGGCTCTCAAAGCTCCAGGAAGGTCAACAGCAAGTCTAAGGACCAACTCTCTAAAAAATCCAAATGCCTCGTCCTTAGAAACCAGAAAATAAACCCATGAATACCTGGAGAAATTATCCACAATTACAAGCACATACCATTTCCCACCTGCAGACTGGACTCTAGAAGGGCCAACTGTGTCTAAGTGCAAGAGCTGACTAGGTCCATCAGTCATCACTAGAGTAAGAGGTGGATGAGAAGCAGAAACCATCTTACCATGTCTCTGAGGTGTGCACACTAGATCTCTAACACCTTGACCTAGGCAAACCTCTAATCAAATCCACACTCGACTCTAGTCAAGTGGTGAAGCCTATGTGACCAAGCCTCGATGCCACAACACTAGATCATGGGAGTCGGCTTACAAGACACCTAGGGCTAGAGGCGTAAGAGATCTTGAAATCAAGACAAAAGATCCTCTCAAACCTAGAGATCACAAAGACAAGCTCACCAGAGGAATCTATAACCCTGCACTCACCACTCTTAAATCTCACCTCTAGACCCTCATCAAGCGGTGAAAGCGAAAACAGATTATACTTCACTTACTTACCAAAGCGACGTCCTTGAGCATGAACTTGTTGTTGACGCCACGACTGTGCTCTTACTTTTCACGGTCCGGTAGAAGCATCCCCAAATGTGATCAATTCATTCCCGGATGCACATGTGAGGGAGGAGAACCATCTAGAATCTCCAGTCATGTGTCGAGAACACCCGGAGTCAACAAGCCATATGTCCTCCTTCCTCGCACAACGGACCTACAAAGCACGAACAGGAAACATCTGTGCCTCAGTACTGGGGTTAGTGATAAAAGACTTGGGAATCTAGTACTGAGTCACACGATGCTTGGGCAAAGCATTAGAAGTAGCAGTAAAATGGTTAGGAGCAAAATCATAAGAATGCACATGAGAACCACCCAGACCTCTCCGAATCGACCTACCAAAAGGTCGATACTCCCCCTGTCTAGATGCTACCCGTGGTCTCTCCTCACGATATCCTAACCCAAAGCGCTGCCTAGAGCCACCAAAAGAGTCAAAGAAGTCCTCTACGAATCTAGACCTATGTCTAGCAGGAAAGACAGACTGCCTAGCTCTAGGGACTACAGCAGGTGAAGGAACTCCTTTAATGGTTCTCAAAGCACTCATCCTCTTCTTCCTCTCAACCTTGGCTTTACAGAAGCAGAACTCAACGATATGGCCATCCTTCTTGCAGAAGGTGCAATGGTACTTGACCTTTTGAGGGGTCTGACCTGATGAAGTAGAAGCACCTGTCTTGCTAGAAAGAGTTTGGGCAAAACCCGCAGATCTAAAGACAATCTTAGATGGCTTAGGGGGTTCTACCTCAAACAAGCCACTCTCAACAACTCTCGCAATCTCAGGTGGATGGTTCTTGGAATGCTCTAGGGAATTAAAACCTAGGCCACTATTCTTCACACTCACTTTAGATTTGTCGAGGATCATGTTTAGGTTCTTCTTCCCACTAGTAAATCTCTCAAGAGTCCTGTTAAGGTAGTCAATTTCTTTGGCTAGCTCCTTACATGAGGTACACTTATTTGACTTGATATCCCTATCATACTTTTCCTTATAGTGAGCTACCTCAGCTTTCAAAGCCTCACAAGACACACAATAATCATCCCTAATCCTATCCAACTGCTCTTTGAACTTAACTCTAAACGCTTCTTGTATCTTATCTACATTATGCCCAACTTCAGCACACAAAACACAAGAAGTAGAATCAGCAATTTTCTTGGAAGCAGTCATGGACATGGATTGTTCAATTTTAGCTTTCTCCTCTAGTGTCTTGTTTAGAGCTTCATTTTCAATTGTGAGCTTAAGACAATTTTCACATGATGCAGATTTAGAGTGAAGGACCATTTCAGTCATTTCTTTCATTTTAGTCTTATTAATCTCACAATAAGAGCAAGTGTGACTAGCATCAAATTTCATCAATTCTTTTGTAGCACTATCCAATTTTAATTCAAGTAAAGCACAATTTGAGCAAGGTAAAGGAATAGCATCTACAGCAGTCACATCTAAAGCAATAGCATTCATGCAGACCTGACTAGGACTCGACTTGAGAGAATCTAGTTCATCAAAAGCATCTTTCAGTTGATTAGCAATAGAGGAATGAACAGATTTTAGATTTGCTAGTTCATTAAGCAAGCTAGAGTAAGAATCACAATCATCAGTAGGATTAATGGATTTGAGCCTAACAACTTCTAGGTTTAAGTCATCAATCATTGCATCCTGTTTCTTAATCCTTTTTTCTTGCTTATTCAGTTTTTGTTTAGCAAGGACCAAAGCACGTTTCATATCAGCAAGTGAAGGACGTACCTCATCGGGATCATTGAAAAGATCGTCGTCGTTGGAAGAGTCGACGTCATGGCTATCTCTAGCCATGAAGTACATGCCGGTGAAGTCCTGGGCCTTCTTCTTGCCATGAGAGTCATCGTCGTCGTCCTCCGTCTCCGAGTCCACATCGCTCATGTCAACACTCTCAAGAGCGGCAAGGACTTGGCGGACGAACTTGCGATAGTTGGGCTTCTTGCCTTTCATGTCTTTGGCTTGATGACGCCTCCGAGAGTCCTTCTCTACCTTGCCCTTCAGCTTGGGGCACTTGGAGCGAACGTAGTTCGGCTCACCACACTCAAAACAAGTGACAAGGCCACCTCTCCTCCTATTCCTCCCTTTGTTGTAAACTCTCGAGAATTTGGTGGATAGGAGGGCTAAATCATCCTCAGGTAACTTCTCTAGCTGCTCATCACTCAGAGAATGCAAAGCGGACAAGGAAAAACCAGATGAGCCAAAATCCAATGAATCAGAAGAACTACCCTTAGATGGGTCGACCACCAAAGCCATCGACTCTGTCTTGGGGAGACGCGAGATAAAGTCAATCTCATGCGTCTTCAACCTCAAGTAGAGCTTATCCATGGTAAGCTCACTCATAACAATGTTGTCATTGATGGATGTGATCTTCATCCCCCAGACCTTCACATCAAGAGCACCCAAAAGCTGCCGTGCGTTCTCAGACTCAGTGAAAACAAGATCAACAGCGCGAAGATCATGAAGAATCTTGGAGAACCTCCCCCACAGCTCATCTAAAGACTCACCAGGCCTTTGCTCGATCTTTGAGTATTTTTTCTTGAGCTGATTTTGTCTCACTTCCTTGATCGCGGTAGAACCCTCGTGATAATCACAGAGAGTCCTCCAGATCTCGTGAGTAGACCTCAAATGAGCCACGCGCTCAAACTCAGATCGACTAAGACCTTGGATCAGAAAGTTCCGAGCCTTGCTATTAGCCTCAACATCTGGAGTGATCACATCGTCATTGGCTGGCACGACATATGGATTTTTGACCTTAAGCCAAATAGCGTGGCCTTGAACCTCAATGTACGCATGCATGCGTGCCTTCCAGTAAGCAAAATCAACTCCATCGAAAACAGGTGGTTTGGTGGAATACTTGTCAGTCGCCATGGCTCCAAAGACCGGTTAAGATCTATGAGAAGAGCTAACCGGGCTCTGATACCACTTGTAGGACCGGAAAGGCGACTAGAGGGGGGTTGAATAGGAGCTCAATCAATTTTCCTTTTTAGATTTGATTCAACAAATATTTCACTCCAATAGCTATGAGAGCTATGAAGATCAATAGATAAGCACAATGGTAGACTTATGTTGAATCCTGATGAGGACATCACTCCTTCGGATACATGCACTACACAACACCCCCCCTATATATTGCAGCAACTGCCACAGTTTAGGGTTGGGTTTTTCTTAGATTATTCTGCCACTTTGAAGTTTCGCCGCTTGTTCAGTTTGAAGAACCCCACTTGTAAACTTCATCTATATTCGCAATATAATTCAGATTGTATCTACCTTGTTCTTGTGAGTTGCTTCGATTGCTTGCAGGAATCATAACCCTCGTGGTAAGGTCGATCGTGTGCAAGCGTGGTTGATAACGACAGTCGTGCGGGTGTAGCGAATTGCGAGGTGACGATCTGCGGGTCGGAAGCCTCAAAGCGTCAACGTCCTCACGATGAAATCAATTGAACCTATCAGAAGATCGGGCCACCGTGTTTCATCAAGTGGTATCAGAGCACCAGGTTGCCCGTTAGGTAATCTCATTTATCCCCTTTTGTTAGTTGTTTTCCATCACCTAGAGTCCAGAAAATTGCCCCACAAAAAGTTTTAGATCTTAGTTCTTCCGCTGTCCAAACCACTTTGTGCCTTTCGCAGTTCAGTTTTCAGTTTTCGTGTTGTTGAATTCGAGTCCATCGTCGGTGTCTTTGTTGCCGGTCTAGTCGGCGTGATCTAGTTTCTAGCGTCGAGTCTTCGCTGTTTTGGTCTTGTGTATCTCGGCCTACCCTTAGTTACATCCTTTGAGTTGTCTACTATAGCCGAGATCGTGACCCCCTCCCCATACAACCACCTCCTCGTGTTCGACCACCTGGTCGGATACGACCACCTCCTCGGGTTCAACCACCCAGTCGGATTCGACCACCCACTCGGATTCGACCACCTACTCGAGTTCAACCACTACAACCACCTCCTCGGATTCGACCACCTCCTCGAGTTCGACCACCTCCTCGAGTTCGACCACCTCCTCGAATTCGACCACTTCTTCGAGTTCGACCACCTGTTCGGATTCGACTACCTCCCCTTTCGACCACCTGCTCGGATTTGACCACCTCCCCTTTCGACCACCTGCTCGGATCCGACCACCTAGCCAAAGTTCAAAGAGAGAGAGAGAGAGATAGTATCTTTTATTACCTTTATACCTGTGACGACCCACCCCGTGATGTACCGCAAGAGGTCCGGGAGGACCATTTTTTTCACGCGAAGTCACCACGGAAAGATGTGGTAGCACCGCATGGAGCTTACCGAGGAGGTGCACAGACCTCCCAGAGGTCTTGCGGACCTCCTGGAGGTCTTTGTCCGCCATCGACCTCCCAGAGGTCTTGGGACCTCCCGGAGGTCGTGGCCGCCACCGCTTTCAGTAGCACCTCCAGGCACATCACTAAGAGAGGTCCGGCAGGACCTCTCGAAGCTAAATCCCAGAGGACCTCCCGGTGGTCCCGCCTGCATCATCTGAGCTAGTCCCGGGACAACAGAGCTAGCTCGCACAAGAACACAAGCCAATACCACAACCACGAGGTCAAACAAAGATGAAGCAGACAAATTAAACTTTATATAATAGGACCTTATGGCCAAGCTTGTTAACAAGAGGTCTACCACTGAGGGCTTACAACACCAACGAGGACTTACAACCTGCAACAAGGAGCTTCTAGGGCTCAAACACGAGAACACGCAAAAGCCATCCAACAAGCACCACAGTCGTCGGTGGAGGACGCCCTAGGCATCTTAGTCGTCAAGAACTCCTCCTCGAAGAGGTCTCTGACCGCCTCGCACTTGGTCATCTTCATAATCTGCTTTGACACAGGGGCTTAAGCCATGAGTACTTGGAATGTACTCAACAAGTCACAAGGAGCAAAGATGCAATAATATTCATGCAAGGACTTACCAATGGAGAGTCAGTATGGTTAGTTTATGCAGCCAAGTTTGACAATAATAGCAATAATAGATTGTAAGGCAAACAAGGTAAAACCATAATACATAATACTTTTGATGTTTAAAGAAAAGGTGGAGTGAGCACCAACTCACGGCCACAACCCAAAATGGGGAGGTCTGGTCACACCAAAGGCCGTGTCCTCACCCAAAACCCACTGAACACCCATTCCAGAGGTCCAAACCAACCTCGACCACTACACCGAGCCAACCTTGACCCCTCTGGAGTGGCCAAGGTCTCTTCGAGGCAAAGCCAAGGCATCTCGCGGAAGTGTCCAAGATGGCACAAGCTTTGAAACATCTACCCCTTGCACCATTTCATCGAGCATGTCCATGACCAAGGACTTGGCTATTCAATAGATCTTTTACTCTGCAGAGGTGTACAACTTTACCCACAATCCACGACCTCTCTAGCGGGGCGGGTTCTCGTCACCCTTGCTCACTTCCTAAGGTGAGCAGATCTAGAGAGCGCAAGCAAGGCCTTTACAAAGCTTTGAACTGACTCGGGCTGCTCGCTAAGGTTTCGAATCCCTCTCTGTGGTCTAGAAGTCCGCAGGTTATGGGTGCCCTCTTGCGCCAACTAATCACACGCTCAACCACAACAGCCCCAAGCCAACCCATTGCTAATTATTCAGCCAGCACCATTCCCATAAAATGATCTTGTGGTTGCAATGTTTGGCCCAGTTCAATGAACACAAAGTGAAGTCCTTAATTGTGCCAAGGCAAGACTTCCACAACCAAGTGTGCAAAGCACCCACTACTCACTCCTGCCTTCTTGCCTCAAAGAAACAATTTGTATAAGCCCATGCCAAAAGACCACCCAGTCTTGGCACAACAGATTTTAACCAAGTGATCTCACACCACATCCAACACAACTTAGGCGTCCCCGCCATAGTTGCTCAACAATGGCACCACCACACATTTCATATCTTATTAGTCAAGATTATTAGAGATGAAGCATGATACGTTCAACCACGTTTTTCTAAGCAAGGTCAGATAAGACCTCGGCCCCCATGTTGGCAAATAACAAAGAACACCAACTAAAATATCCACCCTAAGGCTCACAAGGTGAACATGACAACATGATGGAGACAAGGTATAAAGGAGGCATAACGACAAGTAGGCAAGTAACTACACCCAAACCATTTTCATATAAACATAGCCATGCATGATAAAGTAAAACCGAAATACATTTGCAAAACTTGGTTCAAGATGATCAAAAGGAGGTATGTGGCTTGCCTTGGTCAAGCAAAGGAGAGCCTTCTCGACAGAAGAGCCGGGTCCAAGATCTCCTCGAACTCGTGATCTACACGTTACGCAAGAAAACCAAATAAGCAAAACCACACTAAGCCAGAGAACTTCAAAAGAACCAAAAAGGAACTCAAACCAACTCAGCCAAAAGGAAACCAAGAGGCTTAACACAGCCTCAAAGAGCTCCTGGGGAGGTCTTGCGCAAGGAAGAACCGAGCAGAGGAGGCAGGAAGGAAGAAATGAGCAAAGATTACAAAGGCTCGCCTCCCAAAGCTATATATAGCCGGAGTTGGTAGTGCACCAAGAAAAAAGTTCAATGACGTGTAGGCAATCGGGATAACTAGGGCAGGGCTTGCCCAAAAAGAATTGAAATAAAGTACCTCAGATGTGACTGCATTTAATGCGACCCGACACCTATTAAATGCGCACAGAGTTCTGAGGGGAGGTCTGAGCGGCTAGATCTCAACAAGGGGAGGTCTGAGCGGCTAGATCTCAACAAGGGGAGGTCTAAGCGGCTAGATCTCAACAAGGGGAGGTCTGTAAGGACGCTGAGGAAGTCCGAAGGACACAGAAAAGTCCGCAGGGACAGAGGGAGGTCTATTTGAACACCAGAGAGGTCCAAATAGCCACGAGGTGGTCTAGGAAGGTCCCAAAAGAGCACTGGGAGGTCCAAAGAAACTCTAGAGCGCCCAAGAGAACTCAGGGGTTCCCAGAGAGCGTGGGGAGGTCCACTGGAGGTCCAAAAGAAGCAAAGCCAAGCGTGGCTTGGGGGGGGGGAAACCGAAGAGGTTTTGAAACACAAACCCGAGCTGGGTCCTTGACAGGAAAACCCCAAGCAAGGGAGAGGTTCGAACAGAGGGGAGATAAGAGAGAGGTCTGGACCTCAAAGAGATTCAAACCAACAAAGGGAGTTAAGAGAGAAGAGACAAACTAGGGGCACACAGAGAGGCTTCGGAGAACCAACAGCCCGAGGGCAGCAAAGACACCATAGAGAGCCTCAACCAGCAAGGAACACCAACAACGACTTAGTTAAGGTTTGATTAATTCCAATTGAACTCTCCAGATTTCAAAAATCTCAGGTTAAGCTTTGGATTCTCAATAAAGCCAAATGGTTACTTTTATTTTGAAAACTTGGCAAGGACTTAAAAGAAAACGGGACGTTACAATACCCCTGCTCTCTGGAAACAGTTTGTGACCCACTCACCACTTTGGACCCAGAAAAGGTAGCAGAAGAGTTTTGAGCTTGTGTCACATTTGCAAAAAAAAAAGAGCAAAAGAAAAGAAAAGAAAGCAAGGAGCAAAGAGTGCAAAAAAAAAGAATTCAAAAAAAAAGAAGAGGAATTCAAAAAAAAGGAAGAAGAAGGAGAAATCAGTTGCTTTGTGAATTTTGTTCCATTGTGCTTGTACCTACCCTATTTTTCGGCTTGCTTGAGCTAGTTCTAGGAACGCGTTTGGGCCAGCAACTGTGACGAGTACCGTGGACTTTGATTCAACTTTGCTAATCTGATTTCATTACTACTATTCCTTGCTACAAAATTTTGCCTGTCTGAGCTCCACATACTTTCGGCCCTCAGATTTGGATCCTCGCATTCGCCATCCGCCGTGGTCATACATCCCACCTTCTCCGATCGTACCACCTGCTGCAATTGGTAAGAAATTCATAAGAGCTTGGTATGATGCTTGAGAGTGTGTGATCCCACCTCCCACCACCTAGTAGTTGATAGGGATAATATCTTTGTGTTGTCTTTTGTCTTCTACTAACCATGGCAGGTGAGGAATTGGAGGCACAAGAGTGTGTTTTGAGGGAAGAGCTCACGAGGGTGTTGGATGAGCACCGCCATGCAATTAATGACGACATTGATAGGAAGTTTGCAGAAACAAATGCTACACTGCAGCAACTCAATGATAGTATCGCAATGCTCAACACACGCATTGATGGTTTGGCCAATCATCCACCGAAAATGGGCGTGTGGATCCTCATGGTGCAGCCCATGACCGTGAGTTTGACAATGAAAATGAGATGCACAACCATGACGCCTTTGATGCACGACAACGGAACCGGTTGAACTTCAACCATCAAGGTATGAGAGGTAATAACGCTCAGCAACATAATGCACGTGTTAATGATGATCCATATGCTAAAGTCAAGTTTACTATACCATCTTTTGTGGGTGCTTATGATGCTGAAACATATCTAGATTAGGAGTTGACGGTAGAACAGAAATTTAATACTCACTTAGTTCCTGAAGTGCATAGAGTTAGACAAGCCACAAGTGAATTTAAAAACTTTGCCATCATTTGGTGGAATAGGGTATGCAATGATGGATTAGCGCCTACTACTTGGGATGCTTTAAAGGTTGCTATGCGTAACAGATTTATTCCACCTTCTTTTAAACGTGACTTGCTTAAGAAATTACACCGCTTAAACCAAGGCAATAGATCCGTAGAAGAATATTATCAGGAGCTACAAATTAGTATGTTGCGTTGTGATATTATTGAGGATGAAGAGGCTGCGATGGCACGTCCTTATGGAGGATTAACATGTGAAATTCAGGGCATAGTTGATTACAAAGAATATGATAGTGTCCCTAGATTGTTTCAACTTGCATGTTTGGCAGAAAATGAATTGCAGGGATGACAGTAGAAAACAAGGAACAATTTTGGAAGCACATCTACACCAAGAACAACGCCGGGGCAAGTTAAAACAGTCCCACCTTCGGTTACACGGTCTGCTGCCCCCTTCTTGAGTAGGGCGCATTTAGCAGCACCTCCGACACCATCACATGCCCCAGCCAAGAGTTCTTCTTCGGTTGCTTCCACGGGCCGTATGACTGGGATTATTTGCCACCGTTGCAAGGGAATGGGCCACGTCATGAGGGACTGCCCAAATCAGCGAGCATACCTTGCCACTGCGGATGGAGGTTATGTAAGTGCTAGTGATATTGAGGATGAATATGTACTTGCAGCTAACATTGCAGGTGGAGGAGACGAGACAGACAGTGATGCTGATGATGTAGAGGAACAAGTAGCTGCTGTTGACACCGGGAATCATATGAGCCTTGTTACGCAACGAGTGCTGAGTGCACAAGTGGAGAGAGCGGAGCAAAATCAACGGCACAACTTGTTTCAAACCAGATTCCTCGTGAAGGAGAGAGCTTGCAGAGTAATTATTGATGGAGGGAGCTGCAATAACCTTGCAAGTTCTGAGATGGTCAAGAAGCTTGGCTTGGCCACACAGCCACACCCACGTCCCTACTACATCCAATGGTTCAATTCGTGTGGTAAGTTAAAGGTAAACCAAGTTGTGAGAGTGCAATTTTCAGCTGGTAATTACAAAGATAGTACCGACTTTGATGTAGTGCCTATGCAAGCATGCTCTTTGTTGCTCGGTAGGCCTTGGATATATGATAATGATGTTTTGCACCATGGTAGAGCTAATACCTACTCATTCTCACATAGTGGTAAGAAGATTAAGTTGTTGCCTTTGACACCAGCTGAAATTGTGAAAGATGAAGTAGAGCGTGCTAAAAATGAAATAAACACCAATGAACATGATTCTGAAAATCAACAAGTAGCAAAACGTGTTTTCCCACCTAAAGGGGAGAAAGTGGCGCCTAGTGCTAAGTCCGAGGGGATTAAATTGAAGGGGTGTGTTATGCTTGATACTAAATCTGAACTTGCTGAAATTTGTGACAATGAGCTGCCATGCTATGCCTTGTTATGCAAAGATGCTTTATTTTCACTTGAGGATATATCTAGCTCTTTGCCTCTTGCTGTTGCTAACCTTTTTCAGGAGTAAGTGGATGTATTTCCAGCTAAGATACCCCCGGGATTACCACCTATTCGAGGGATAGAGCATCAAATTGATTTGATCCCAGGAGCGACTTTGCCAAACCGTGCTGCATATAGGACCAATCCGGAGGAGACTAAGGAAATTCAGCGATAGGTCCAAGATCTTTTGGACCGTGGTACGTATGAGAAAGCCTTAGTCCTTGTGCTGTTCCTGTTCTTTTGGTTCCTAAGAAAGACGGTAGTTGGCGTATGTGTGTTGATTGTAGAGCCATTAATAATATTACCATAAGGTATCGTCATCCTATTCCTAGGCTAGACAACATGCTTGATGAGTTGAGTGGTTCTATTATTTTCACAAAGATTGACTTGCGGAGTGGTTACCACCAAATTAGAATGAAATTGGGAGATGAATGGAAGACTGCTTTTAAAACTAAGTTCGGACTATATGAGTGGTTAGTAATGCCTTTTGGTCTAACTAACGCACCTAGTACTTTTATGCGATTGATGAACGAGGTTTTACGTTCTTTCATTGGAAAATTTGTGGTGGTATTTTTTGATGATATCTTGATTTATAGCAACACTTGAATCATATACGTGATGTTTTTAATGCTTTGAGAGATGCACGTTTATTTGGTAACCTCGAGAAGTGCACCTTTTGCACCGATCGAGTTGTGTTTCTTGGTTATGTTGTGACACCACAGGGAATTGAGGTGGATGAGGCAAAGATTGCAGCCATCCAAAGCTGGCCGACGCCTACCACTGTGTCACAGGTGCGGAGCTTCCACGGCCTTGCTGGATTCTATCGATGTTTTCTGCGAGATTTCAGCACCATTGCCGCACCTTTGAATGAATTAACAAAGAAAGGAGTGCCTTACCAATGGGGACCTGCGCAAGAAAAGGCATTCAATTTATTAAAAGAGAAGCTCACCACAGCACCCCAGTCCAACTCCCTGATTTTGGTAAGACTTTTGAGATTGAATGTGACGCTAGCGGGATTGGGATAGGTGGTGTACTGATTCAAGAAGGTAAGCCGGTTGCATATTTCAGCGAGAAATTAAATGGGCCTAGTCGGAATTATTCTACCTATGAAAAAGAATTGTATGCTTTAGTTCATGTGCTTCAAACTTGGCAACATTATCTATGGCCCAAAGAATTTTTTATACATTCCGATCATGAATCGCTAAAACATATTAGAAGTCAAGCTAAACAGAATAAACGACATGCTAATTGGGTAGAATTTATTGAGTCGTTTCCATATGTCATAAAGCATAAGAAAGGTAAGGACAATGTGATTGCCGATGCACTTTCTAGATGTTATACCATATTATCTCAACTTGATCATAAGATTTTTGGCTTGGAGACCATTAAAGATTTATATGCTACTGATTTGGACTTTAAAGAAGTGCTTGAACATTGTAAAGGAGGGAAAACATGGAATAAATATGTGCTGATTAATGGTTTGGTCTATCGTGCTAACAAACTATGCGTTCCAAATTAGCTCTGTTAAATCTGTTGTTGTTGCAGGAGGCGCATGGAGGAGGTTTGATGGCGCATTTTGGAGCAAAGAAGACTGAAGATGTGCTGGCCGCCCACTTCTTTTGGCCAAAGATGAGGCGCGATGTCGAGCGCTACGTGGCTCGCTACACTACATGCAACAAAGCTAAGTCCCGTCTCAATCCACAAGGACTTTATATGCCTTTTCCTATTCCTAGCGCCCCTTGGGAGGATATTTCTATGGATTTTGTTTTAGGATTGCCTAGGGCAAAGAGGGGGAGGGACAGTATATTTGTAGTAGTGGATCGGTTTTCTAAAATGGCACATTTTATACCTTGTCATAAGAGCGATGATGCCACAAACATAGCTGATTTATTTTTCAGAGAAATCATTTGCTTACATGGAGTGCCCAATACTATTGTCTCGGATCGCGATGCGAAGCTTTTGAGCCACTTTTGGAGATCACTTTGGAACAAATTAGGGACAAAGCTGCTATTTTCTACTACGTGCCATCCCCAAACTGATGGACAAACGGAGGTTGTCAACCGCACGTTATCCACCATGTTGCAGGTTGTTTTAAAGAAAAATTTGAAGATGTGGGAAGAGTGTTTACCGCATATTGAGTTTGCATACAATAGGTCGGTACACTCCACCACCAAGGTAAGTCCGTTTTAGGTAGTGTATGGTTTTAACCCCCGTGCTCCTATTGATTTACTACCTTTGCCTACCTCTGAAAGAGTTAATTTAGATGCTAAGAAGCATGCTGAATTTGTTCTTAAGTTGCATGAAACAACGCATGAGAATATAGAGCGTATGACTGAAAAGTATAGAGTTGCTGGAAGTAAAGGTAGAAAGGAAATAAAATTTGAACCAGGTGATTTAGTTTGGGTGCATTTGAGAAAGGATAGGTTTCCGCAATTAAGAAAATCAAAGTTGATGCCTAGAGCTGATGGACCATTTAAGATAATTGCAAAGATAAATGACAATGCATATCAATTGGAGCTACCTGCAGATTTTGGGGTTAGCCCTACATTTAACATTTCAGATTTGAAGCCATACGTGGGAGAAGAAGATGAGCTTGAGTCGAGGACGACTCCAATTCAAGAGGGGGAGGATGATGAGGACATCACTCCTTCGGATACACGCACTACACAACATCCTCCAGATCCGGTTGCTAAACTACAAGGTCCTATGACAAGAGCTCGTGCACATCACTTAAATTATGAGGTGAGCTCGTTTCTAGGTGCTAATAATTTATCTATGCAGAATGGTATGCTACCTAAAAATTATGATCTTCTGTTACTTAGGAATAATGGGGAGGATCCAAACCGTCTACGCCCAGGTTCCCAAGGGCTACGACCAGTCCTACAACCAGGCTGCCAGATCTATGACTAGACCAGTCCTACGACCATTCCTACGACCAGGCTGCCAGATCTATGACGAGGTCTCAAGCTCTATGACCAGTCCTACGACCAGGCCCACGGCCAGTGACGACCACGATGGGTGTTGGTCAGAGACATTGAAATAAGGTGCTACGTCACCGTTTTGGGCCTACTAAGGCCTTGTAAGCGTGGCGAGGTCAAAGACCAAGATGTGCACGCCTCTCCACATGGCAGCACAACCATAGGGCAACCTCCTCATGTTCTCACCCCCCTATATATTGTAGCAGCCGCCACAGTTTAGGGTCGGGTTTTTCTTAGATTATTCTGCCACTTTGCAGTTTCACCGCTTGTTCGATTTGAGGAACCCCACTTGTAAACTTCATCTATATTCGCAATATAATTCAGATTGCATATACCTTGTTCTTGTGAGTTGCTTCGATTGCTTGCAGGAATCATAACCCGCGTGGTAAGGTCGATCGCGTGCAAGCGTGGTTGATAACGACAATTGTGTGGGTGTAGCGAATTGCGAGGTGACGATCTGCGGGTCGGAAGCCTCAAAGCGTCAATATCCTCACGACGAAATCAATCGAACCTATCGGAAGATCGGGCCGCCGTGTTTCATCAAATCCACTCCAAATCCCCAAGTATAGCAATCAACAAACTCAACGTTGTGCTGAGGAATCAGAAATCGGTACAACCGCAGGCAAACGGGCGGTCGTACCAATGTTCAGTATAACCACAGACAAATGGGCGGTCGTACCAATGTTCGGTACAACCGCAGGCAAACGGGCGGTCGTACCAATGTTTGGTACAACCGCAGTAAACGCAATGGTCGTACCAATTTCCTGGAACGTACCGACGATTTAAAAAAAGAAAAATCGGCACAACTTTTGAACCACTTGGCCAAACTCTACGAGATTTGAAACACACCTTCCTATGGAGGTTAGGAACCTATTCCAAGCAAAGATTCACAAGATCCACGTCGAAGTTCCTACCTTTTTCGATATGAACGAAGAAGGTTTCAGAACCGAGTTTCAAACCTAAACATGATCTAAACCTTGCTCGTTGGTAAAGAATAATCTAGATGATCCTAGATGTATTCCCACACATCACAGCAAGGTAAAAGAGGGCACGAAACAAACCAAAAACCACAGGATCAAGGAAACACCCAAAATCATCAAAAGAGAAGGGAAAACACAAGAAGACTCATCTTTGAACAATCATCCATAGATTGATTCAAGATTGGTTGCTGGTTACAGCCACTCCCTCAAGGAGGACAAGAGCTCAATCCATGAGCACACACACACAACTCATCTCTCTAGAGCCTAAACCTCTCTTCTCCTCTCTAAACCCTAAGACAAACTAGGGTTTCTCCAATGAAGTGCTTTGGCTGCTGTGAACAGTACCCTTCCTATTTATATGAGGCCTAGAGCTTCTAGAAGACAAACCCTAATGGGCTCCCGTTAAGGCCTAATACAAACGGGTCACTCACGCACGTATTTTAAAGCGCCGTCTTCATCTCCACTTGACCTAAACCGCTTCTCCAAGCGCCGACCCGTGCCGCGGTTTAACCAACATGTCACAAAGGCCGTATTTCTTGAAATTACCAAAATACCCCTTCTCGATCCTTCTCCATGGACCGAGTCCAATCCTGTCGAAGCAATCGCCTGCTCCGCCACGTGTAGGTTGATCAACGGCTCTCATCATGTCAGCAAGTCTCTCCCGTCCGAATCCCATCGGAACCTCCAAGGCACTTGCACTGACCCCCGCACCGCTTGATCAACCAGTCGCACCGAACTGCCTGTTCGGTCATCTTCATCCATTATGCGCCATGCTTGAGTCACACGACCTCACCCGGCATCCTTCATCGTTCTGGACCTCAGCTCTCCAAGCTTAGTCCCGATCCTCCTCGCCGTTGACCGTCGTTGACCTCCAAGCCACCTGCACAGCAATAGACAAGCAAACACGAATCCGGAAACAAGTTCTCCACAACTTGACCCACGTTAGCCAAAACATGCAATATGCAACACATATGCATTAACAAACATGGATATGACATAACCCATATTCAATTCACAACAAATATCAACAATCAACATAAAACCGGCCGATCGCTGCTCGCCGGCCCGACCGCCTGACCGAACCAAAAAATCAATTGAGATATGGCCGGTCTGATCGCCGAATTGGCCGGTCTGACCGCCCATGACCTGACAGTTCAGAAACTTTGCCGAAAACACTTGAAACTTCTAACCAAAAGCAACATTGCCAATTGTTTCATCATCCTAAGATCATGGGCATATCCCCCATGATATCCACAGAAATAATGCTTGATGGGCCGAGATGAGAGACGACCTTTGTGGACAGACTATATCCCAACACTATTGTGCAAATGAGCAAGACCAGAAGAGATGCTGAGCTGATTCTTCAGTTCCTAGATCACACAAGATGCAGGAGAAATCATCTAGTGGCAGTTCTTGCATCGAAGAAGGTTCCTAGTATTGAGCCTATCTTTGAGCAAGAGCCAGAAAAAAAACCTTGTGGCGTCTTTGACAAGCACATGACCACAACCACTTGAAATAAATAGGTGCCGGTAGATTGCCCATGAGTAAATGATAGGTTTTGACTGAAGAGTATCGCGATGAATTCCAGATATAATGCCAAGAATCCTCTTGCGTGGTCAGTACCAGTTCTTGTGTGAGATGTTGCACCTGCTGAAATTGTTGATGTGCTTGAGTCGACAACGGAAGGTGAAAGAGAGTCTGAAAATCCTCCAAATACTTAGTTGATGCGATTGTAATGAGATCTGATTTAGCAAAAGAATGAAGTTCTGGATGCTGCTGACAAAATAAATTCCCATTCCATAGGTCCTTCCAGAAGAGCGTTGTTCTCCCATTGCCTACGGAGCAGGTTGCAAGGCCCTTATACTGGGGAAGCATCTTGAGGATATCTCTCCACCAGAAGGAGCCAATATGCACATGGACTGAGGGTAGAGAATTATGATAGTATGCTTCCCACATAAGGTTTACCCATGGAAGATTGGCATGATTAAAATGTTTGTGAAGATTCTTAAGTAAAAGCGCCTGGTTTTGAGTGTCCAAGTTTAAAACTCCTAATCCTCCTTGCTTTTTTGGCTTGCAGACCTCTTTCCAAGAAATCAGAGATTTTCCACGGGCATCCATAGTTGAGCTTCTCCAAAGACAATTCCTGTAGTATCTATCAATCTGTCTGATGACTCCCTTCGGGAGTTTGAGAAGGCACATGTAGAAAGTAGGCAGTTGAGAGAAGATTGAATTCACCAAAGTAAGTCTACCTCCAATGGAGAGGAATGAATTACAGCTGGCTAACCTTCTAATTACTCTCTGAATGAGCAAGAGGAAGTCTTTGATTTTTGGTTTGCTCGTTCCCAGTGGAAGGCCCAGATAGGTGGACGGGAGGGAGCCTAGTTGGCACCCAAGAGTACGGGAGAGGATATCCATCTTATCCAAGTGAACATTGATAGGGGTCATGAAGGATTTATCGAAATTCACATTGAGACCGGTGGATTCTGAAAAAGAGTTAAGGATCCCCTTAAGGAAGAACAGCTGTTTCGCACAGGCCTGCATAATGATGAGCGTGTCATCAGCATATTGCACTATTGGCAAATCCGGGCAAGCCTGATAATGCACCGGGGGGGGTCAGAAGTCCCAGGTTCCTCACCCTGTTGAGAAGCGACTGCAGGAAGTCGGCTGCCAAAACAAATAGAAGCAGAGAGAGCGGATCCCCTTGTCTAACACCCCTTCTGCAATGAATCGTTTTGCCAAGCACCCCATTGAGAAGAACGGATGATGTTCGAGTACTTAGGATGTTGGCAATCCATGACATCCATTTAGGTCCAAAGCCCTTATGCTTCAAGATAGCTAGGATGGTCCTATGCTCAACTTTGTCAAAAGCCTTTTCAAAGTCCAATTTGAGAACAATAATCTCCTTCTTCGAAGAGTGGTAGATGTGAAGGAACTCAAAGGCCCAAGCCAAACAGTCTTGAATAGTCTGCGATTTCAGGAACCCATATTGATTGGCATGAACATGGTCTAAAATAACCATCTGAAGTCTGTTGGCCAGGATCTTAGTTAGGATTTTGAATGAAGTGTTCAGCAAGGATATCGGTCTATAGTCATTGATCCCCACAGGGTTGTCCTTCTTTGGGATAATAGCGATGAGGGCTGAGTTGATGGATTGAAGGTTGAGCTCATTCCTAAAAAAGGCATCATAAAGCTCATAGAAGTCTTGTTTGATGACACTTCAGCAATTCTTAATAAAATGTCCATTGAAGCCATCTGGTCCCGGAGATTTGTTCGGTGGAAGGAGCTTGATAACTTCATCAATCTCCTGATGATCAAATGCTTCTTCCAACCATTCTAAATTAGAATGAGGCAAGAAAAAGTCTGCTAGGTTGAAGTGCATGACAGGAGCCGTGGAGGTGCCTAATCTATCTTTATAGGCCTCCCAAATGAGTGATGCTTTGTCTTGATGTTCTTTGATTTCGCTCCCAAAAGCATCTTGTAGAACAGTAATAAAATTAGATCGAAAACGGATGGATGCTCTATAATGGAAAATTTTAGTGTTTTCATCTCCAAGCTTAGCCCAATTTATAGCACCTCGCTGTTTCCAATAAATGTGCTCCTATTTTAAGAGGTGATGAAGGTGATCCTTTAAGATATCCCTTGCATTCCATTCTTCTGTAGATAGCGCTCTAAATTCTTCTAATGTATCAAGAAGAAGGATCACCTCATTCGAATTGGAAATGGCTGCCTAGAGGTTAGATAGGTGTTTAGACCAGATTTTAAGCGCACGACGAAGAGCCTTGAATTTCAGATTGATTCGTTTGCCTGGATCATTTGTTTGAACTGAAGAATGCCAAACATGACGCACAAGGTTCTCAAAGTCCTTGTGCTCCATCCAGTGATTTTCAAATATGAAGATGGTAGATTTAGGGATGGAAGAGTTTATCTGCACAACACAGGGTACATGATCCGAAACCGATTTGACCAGAGGAATGACCAAAGTATTCGGGAAACTAAGAGTCCAAGAGTAGGATGTGAAAACCCAGTCCAGTTTTTCCAGCAAGGGGTCCCCTTGCATGTTGCTCCAGGTAAAGGATCTACCTTTTAAGGGCAATTCCACAAGACCTAGATCGCTGATGGCTGCATTAAAGAGAAGCATGTCATTAACACTTCCTCCCGGTTTATTCTTGTCTGAAGGTGCCCTAATGAAATTAAAATCTCCCACAAAAAGCCAATCTTGATTAGGTTGAATAACAATGTTTGCGAACCAGTCCAGGAATCTTCCTTTAGCTTCAGCTCTAGGGGGGCATAGAGATTAGTGAGAAACCAGGTAAGACCTGAGTGAACCGAAGTCAAGTCAACCGAGATAGAGAACTCATTAGAAATTGTAGTGTGGCCTAAGAACATGGAACTTGGCCAAGCTATAAGGCATCCCGAGGCACCTACCGAGGGAAGATAGGCAAAACTATTGAATCGTCTAGGGCAGAAGTTAGCCAAAAATTCTAGCTCTAGGTTTTGAATCTTAGGTTCTTGACAACACAGAATACTGCACTTGCTTTCTTTAATTTTGTTGCAAATGGCCCTCCATTTGTTGTTAGAGTTAAGACCTCTAACATTCCAGGACAGAATCTTCCATTGTCTATTCATAACAATAATAAGAAATCTGTTTAAGCCAGCATATACCAGATATATTGGGATGAAACATAGTTTCCCCAAGCAGACCAGAATGGTAGACACAGCTTAAGCAAGTACAACTAGGGAGGTAACAAGCAACACAAAGTAGAAGAACACTAATAGAATAAGTGATGCTGCAGACAACACCAGTCCAAAAGCTTCTGCAACCCCTCTCACTTGTACCATTAGGTCTTCGTGCTCTCATCAATTTCTGATTCCTTCTCTTCATTCTTCTTGGCTTTGGTTGGAACTTTCAGAAGTATGTCATCCGAGACTTCTTTTGGGGGCACTTGGCAGTAGTTCAAGCAAAGGTTCTTGATAATTCTGGTCGAGAGATAGGGTGGAGTCTCTCCCCCAGGCAAATGATGCTTGTCCGTGCAAAGCTTACGCATGAAGCCACCTTTTTGAGCATTCAACCTTGTGCTCCTATGAACTTCTGTTTCCACCAAAGGGATGGATCTTTTGGAGAGCTTCTTTTTGAGGTGTAAGTCCGAGGTGGAACCAACAGATGGAGCCAGAATCTGAGGTGCTGATAGAGTAGAGGGAGCTGGTAGAGCCAAAGAGTCATCTGCCACTTCTTCTTCCTCTGATGGTGAGGTAGAACCCATATTCTCCTTCTCAGTTGTTTGATCCTGTGATACTTCTGGAGGCACAGGACAACAATCAGGAATAACAAATGGCTTGCTTCTACCTTGTTGTTCTTTAGAATTAGAGATAACGGACGACATGCCAGAAGAAAGAATATTCTTAGCAATAGGAAAGCTGTCTGGTGACGAAAGTAATGAAGAGAAGAAATTGGCCCATTCAATGGGCATGTCCACCACTGCGTGCCTTGGCTGGTCGGCCTGTGGAACAAAGTGATTGGCCCAGGCCTGTGATTCAAAATTTGGGCGGACAGATGGGGGTTTGGCTACATCAACACCGCCTGCATGAAACTCTAGACATGGTACCAGAACCATCCCCAGTTGCAAATCAAGGTTAACTTGTCCCGGATTCACCATCGGAATGTTGTCTACCACTAGTTGATCATTCGGGGCCCCTTCGCCAAGGTTGACAGGTTGATTAAGATCAGGCAACAGTGTTGGGTGATGAATTGGTTGACCAGTGGGACCCTGCTCAACACAAAAGGTCAACAAGGCCGAAGTGGTAGTTGATGGGGCTTGATCAAAAAGCTCCATGCTAATTTGTGTGATAGCAGGTTGAACACCAACTGGATCCATAATATCCAGAGGATTATGGTCCCCCATCTCATCTGGTCCTCCACAAGTGGTAAATGTGGCATCGGTTGCGGCCAAGGCATCCAATTGTTTGTTATGCTTGTTGGGCCAGCCCAAGTAGCTCATTTTCTAATTGCTTTTGGGCTTTACAACATGCCAGTTAGGGAGTGGGTTTAATCTATGTTTTTAGTCGGGCCCATGTTAGGTGGTTAGGGAGTGGGTTTAATTTATGTTTTTAGTTAGGCCCATGTGGTTTCGTGGGTAAACAGACGAGGCAGACACAGGTGATACTGCACCATGTCCATGCTTGTTTACCCACCAGGCAGGACTTTGCGCTTGTGAATGTTCCCACAATAACAAAAATAGGAACAAACATTGGTGAATGGATCACCGAATTTTTTTAGATAATGGAAGAGAAAATCTCTCCTGGCCTCTGCATTAAGGATGCACACAGCCCGATTTCTTAAAGGTCTGAAGTACCAAAATAAACACAATTGTTAAAACTGGCTTGAAGCCTTACAAACAAACGATGACCAAAAAATAGCTTAAGCATTACAAATCATATGGCTAAACCGCCACCCATGAATGCTTAACAATTGCTTCGCCACCATTTCCAATCTGTCGCTTCCAGCCAACATGGACTCCTTCTGGGTCAATTTCTGCAAAGATGCCCAAGCCCTCAGCCACTGTCCAATCAAAAAGATAACCTACAAGGGGTTAGTGACAATCTTTTTTTTTTGTCAAAAAAAACATTATTCCGACATAACCAGATAGACCAACATAAGGTACTAACTCCCAGTAAGAGTTGTGACTTTAAACTTTTTGGGACACTGTCTAACCAATTCCCAAACATGTTTGCTATACTCGCAGGAGGAGATAAATTGAACGCACATTGAAAAGCTCACCATGCAAGACGTGCAAAGGGGCATTCAATAAAAAGATGTTGAATTGTTTCCTCTTTAATACAAAAACAACATTTTGTGCTTCCCCTCCAATTTCTTTTGAGCAAGTTATCTTTAGTTAAAACTACCCCTCTTTTGAGATACCATAGGAATATTTTCACTTTTAATGGAATTTTAATTAGCAAAAAAAGTTCCTAATAGAGGCTTGATGATTTCCAATTAGTGCCGCATAAAAAGACTGTACCAAAAAAGTCCAGACTTATTCAAATTCCACCTAAAAACATCTTTTTGAGGGGTCAAATGTAAATGAGCAATTCTTAAAATTAACTCATTCCACGCTTGTAACTTAGGCCCAATTATAGGTCGTCAAAAAGAAATATGTAAAGGAGCCGTTCTCAGAATATTTGCCACTGTATCATCCTTCCTCCTAACCACATTGTAAAGAAGTGGATATTGACTTTTCAGGGGAGAATCTCCTAACCAATTATCTTCCCAAAACCTGGTTTGCATTCCATTTTTAATTTGGAATAAACCAAAGCGGAAAAAATGATTTTTGATTTTCACTAGACCCCACCAAAAATGAGAATTTACAGGCTTATTACCCACCTGCGAAAGACTCTTCTCACCCAAATATTTCCTTGTTAGCAAAGATTTCCAAAAATGGATCACCGATGAGGAGCTCCAACCCCAACTCCAATGATGAAGATGGTGGTCCCACTCCTCCACAGGGTCTTGCCAGGTTTGTGCTTCTGGAGTCTACACCACATCATCCCACTTCACCATTGTCCCTCATGGCAAGGTGTGAGAAGAAGGTAAAAGACTTAACTCCTACATATGATGCAGAGATGACAGAGGAGAATGAAGCTCTTGGCAAGGAGAAGCAAAAAAGTTCATAGTGCTATACATATTTTTTTAAATAATACATTTTTAAAAAATAATTACAAACATAATGTCGGGACCCAAAAATACAATTCTGGACCCTCTGTGTATACTGTACTAGTCAAGGATCATGCTAGCGCACACAGTGGCAACATCAATGAAATATCATTTCCATATGCAAAGATGACTAATAAATAGGCAAATAACAATAAATATCAAAGTAAAGACCATAAGGTCAAAGCTTACAATTAAGGCCTCAGAAGGCAAATAGCTCAAAGAAGCTGTAGCGGAACGTAACGGAATAACTTCAGTGAAGTCCATCCATATGCCCACAGGCAATCGACTGGGGTAGCGCGACCTAGTTCTCCACGTTCCTTGAAGTAGACCTTGTTGACTAACAATTCTTCCACTTCTGTTGCATGTTTTACAACAAGCATGAGTACACAATCGTACTCGCAAGTCATACCACAGAAATGCAATTATACATGATGGCTTATTCCAAAGGAATGGCTTCTGTGGTTCTTTTGCAGAAATGCAACATTTGCAATTTGAATATGAATAATAGATTGAAAGCTTAGTTCAAAAACAAATAGACAATAATTTTAGGGATTATTGATGTTTTGCCATTAAGTTTATGTGCAATTGCCAGAATGCCATCTGATGTCTCAATGACATCTGGGTCCCGGGCCCACATGTCATTGAGACATTGGGTGGCATTTTGGCAATTGGGCATAAAGTGGTGTGGAAAATATGCCAATCCCCCATAATTTTATCAGTTGTTTTCACAAAGACACATAGCCTAATCAAGTTATTCACATAGCCATATGACTTAGATTACACAGCTGTCCCTTCCCAAAGTTTTATGAAAATCTACCCCTCGTGTGAAATCCCCGAGTATGTCCATGACCGCGGACGTGGCTACTTGAATAGATTGATTTAACACTCTGCCAAGTTTGTACATTTTACCCATAAGATGCAATCAACTTGTACGGAGCTGATCACAACAAAACCTTTCAGAAACTTCATCTCAGGCATGGACACTCCCCATGTGCTTTACGCCAGACTACCCCACACAGGAAGTAAGTCCGACACACATCGTTGGACAGGGACACGGCAAACCACCCTGTGATGTGACTACTTGGTAGCACACCTCCACCCTTGCAACATAGCCTAACCTACTACCTGAGTAATCAATGTTAAGACTCCATAACTTACTAAGTTAGGCCCGTCCCATCAGGCATGTGGTTGTACAAGAGGCCCAGTTCAATGACGCACAAAGTTAAATCCTTAATTGACCAAGGCAAGACTTCCAATTTACTACAAATCCCTACGCACACAGGTTATTAAGCCCATACACATAGCTCCACCAAAAGTAGCACAAAGTATCCACCACTTGCCTCAGTCTAAATCCTTTCCCACCCTGTTGGTTAAGTGCAACATATGCCATCAACGAGTAATAGCACATAGTACACACAGTTTTATCACTTAGTTCCATAATCACTTAGTCAAGTTTATATTTGCAACTCACATGAGATGATGACTCGTAGCATGGCTAAGCAAACTAATCGTATCTAACCAACCCATGTTGGTGCTACCATAATACCAACTAAATAAACCAATCTAGGGTGACAAAAGATTAAGACATAACAATATACAAGGTGGATATAACAAATGGGATTAATAACTAAACTCAAAAGCATTTAAATAAATACTTAAAGTAAATGCAATAATTTGAATCAAAGTAATTTTAGAAAACTGGGATTCAATATGATCAAAGGTATAACTTGCCTTGCTATAGCAATGATGATCTTATTTATCTTTAATCTTCTACTTCCTTGGTCTTCAGCTCCTTCTTGATCAGAACTTCTCGAAGTATCAACGTCTACTCGCAAACAAGCAAATAAACCAAATAAATAAATAATAGAGAGCAAAAAACTCCAAAAATTAAATAAAAATCACAAATAGATAGATCTTGAATTTAGATGAATTTAGGAATTTCCATGGACTCAATCGGAGTTCGAAATCAAAAGATATGACTCTTAGAAGAATCACATGAAATGATGAAATTAAGAGGGAAAAGAATATTCAGAGAATATTCCTTTGGATTTAAAATAGATAAAAAGAATTAGAGACTTACAAGTGGGGTTCACTGGTAAGTGATAGAGTTATGAAATCAAGAGATGACATGTGGGACCAACTGGATAATTGAATTTCAGAAATTAAATGAATTTCCAAAAAATACAAAGAGGATGCGTGGATGTCATGGGGACATGCTCATGATCTTAGGTGATGAAACAATTGGCAATAGTGTTGAAGGTTTGTTGAAATCTGGTGTTTTCAGCAAGTGTCAAGTTTTTCGGTAGTACCAGCACTGAAGATGCGGAAATACCGCAGTGCGGTACGACCACAAGATTGTTGGCGGTATGAAAATTCCCGAAGACATGTTTTTGGAATCTTGGGTTTCCTTGGGAATCGGTAGTACCGGCTTGTTGGAAACGGTGTTACCGTAGAGCGGTATGACCGCTAGTGTGGAGCGGTACTACCGCAAGTCAAGTGGTCCGATCGTGAAGGGGTCTTTTTGGACGTCCGATAGAGATCCGACAGTCCGTAGCGAGTGGGACGTTCAGACCGTCCGAACAGTGCCCAGATCGGATGGCTAGGACGTGTGGTCTGAACGTTCCCGTGAATCTGGGCCGTCCACGTGGCAGGGTGTTCGGTTCTAAGGCTTTCGAGCGTTTTTCGCGAAACGGTAAGACCGCAGTTGAGAATCGGTATTACCGAAGTCCGGTAGTACCGTTTGGTTCATGGCAGTATGGGATTTCCAGAGGAGATGTTTTGGGAAATTTCGGGTTTCTCCGAGGAGCGGTAAGACCGCAGTGTTTTGCGCGGTATTACCGTAGGGTGGTAGTACCAGGGTTTATATCGCGGTGTTACCGCTTATGTGCTGATTGTCGATTCTCTTGGAGAATTTGATTTGGGTTAGGCCAAGCTCATGTTTATCAGTGCATATGTGTTGCATATTGCATGATTTGGCTAACGTGGGTCATGTTGTGAAGAACTTGTTTCCGGAAACGATATCTTGGTCTATTGCTGTGCAGGTGGCTTGCAGGTCAACGACGGTCAACGGCGAGGAGGATCAAAACTAAGCTTGGAGAGCTGAGGTCCAGAACGATCAAGGATACCGGGTGAGATCAGGACACTCGAGCGGGGCACAGAATGGACAAGGATGACCGGACGGGCAGTTCGGTGCGACTGGTTGGATCAAGTGGCGCGGGGGTCGGTGCAAGTGCCTCAGTGGTTCCGGTGGGATCCAAAAGGGAGAGACTTGGTGACATGATGAGAGCCGTTGATCAACCTACACGTGGCAAAGCAGGCGATTGCTTCACGATGATTGGACTCGGTCTTGGAGAAGGATCGAGAAAGGGTATTTTGGTAATTTCACCAAATACCACATTGGTGACCTTTGGCTAAACCGCGGTGCAGGTCGGCGCATGGAGAAGCTGTTTAGGTCAATCGAAGACGAAGATGACACTTTGAGATGCGTGCGTGTGTTAACCCATTTGTGTGTGGGCTTAACGGGTGCCCTAACGGAATATTCTCTAGATGCTAGCCTCCACTATAAATAGGGCTAAGTGCTGGTTGCACTATAGGACCCTTGGGCATTTGTAACCCTATTTTTGTGTTTTAGGGTTTTGAGGAGAATAGAGGAGAGCTAGGGTTTCTAGGGTTTGGATTGAGTGTGTGCTCACGTGGTGAGCTTTGTCCTCCTAGATGGAGTGGCTGTAAACCAACAATCATCTATCTCATATCAATCCAAGCAAAGATTTAACAAGATGAGTCCTTTATGTTCTTACTCTCTATTTCATGATTTTAGCGCTTTCTTTGATTTGCGAGTTTCTCTTTGATTTCTAACCTAGATTTAGCTTGCTATGACATGTGGGAATACATCTAAGATCATCTTGATCATCAATCACCCACGAGCAAGCTTTTAGATCTAAGTTTTGATTTTGCCCGGTTTTGGTGAAAGAACGGGAGATTTTAGGGGTTTTTGCTCTTGAAGGCTTTAGGCTTGATTCTTCCTGTGATTGAGATTGCTAGGACATATGGGAGACCATCCTTAGCCATCTTGGATTGATTCCTCCCACGAAATCATCTCAATCACCATTTTGGTATTTTGCTCGGTTTTGAAGCAACCTTCACTCAAACTGAAAAAGGTCAGAACTTTGGTAATGATCTTCATGATCCTTGGTTAGAATAGGTTCCTGACATCCTAGAGAGGTTATGTTTCAAGTCCCATGAAGATTGGAGTTGTAGATCAAAAGTTGTGCTAATTTTATTTTGGTTCGGGCTGAGCTCCAGTAGAATCGGTAGTACCGCCCATGAACAGAGGTATTACCGATATGTGGTAATACCGCTCATAGACAGGGGTATTATCGATTTCCCTGATTTCTTCAGCACTTCTTCGGTTTTGTTTACTGAGCTTTGGGGGTTAGGAGTGGATTCAATACAAGGCTTCCTCTGTGCTTAATCATTGATCTTCATAGCTCTCATAGCTATTGAAGTGATTTACAAGTTGAATCCATTCAAAGTGAAAAAGAATTTAAGCTCCTATTCACCCCCCTCCCCCTCTAGTTGCCTATTTCGGTCCTACAAGTGGTATCAGAGCCAAGTTTGCTCTTTTGTGATCTTCACTAATCTGTGAGCATGGCGACTGATATGAGGACTTGTGAGCGCTTCTTTCATCTTGTCATGCTTCTTTTGCCATTGAGATCCGTCGTGACAAGATGTTTGAACATGCCTTATTTATGATGGTGGTTGAGGAATTCTCCTGTCATATTTGTGGCAATCTCTTTTGTTTTGATTGTCCTAGTTTCAGAGATGAGATTCGCTTGGAGCCCGAGGAGAAGGAGCCCATTGACATATGCACAATGGCGATTGAGAATGAGCATGATGGTGAGCTTTTTGAGGATGATCATGGTGACTCCTTCAAGGACGATCCCCTACTCGAACTAAGCAAGGTGAGCAAAGAAAAACTCATTGATGGCTTGATTTCATATGAGTACAAATTGCATGCTCTTAGAAAGAAAATAAAACTGCTAGAAAGAGAGAAGGGTGATTTGTCTCATGAGCTTGCCAAATTGAAAACATCCATGTGTGCTTTTTATTCTTTGCTTGTAGACATAGATAACTTGAAAAATTCTCTTACATGCCTAAAAATCTGAAAATGAATTATTGAAATCAAATGCTTCTATGCCATGTGATTCTTTTGTTGCCTTACATCATGAGCTTGATAATGCTAAGTTAGAAATAAGCAATCTTAGCTCTATGGCTAGAAATGATTGTGATTCTTGTGTAGGCATGCTTGCTGAATTTGACAAATTAAAATTGACTAATTCCTTTCACCTTAAGCAATTAGAGAATGCTAGGGCTAAAATTATTGAAATTGAAGCTAGGTCTTGTAGCATGTGCTTAGAATATGAAAACTTTCGTAAGGATGGTTTAGTCTCTTGCAAGAATTGTGCTTGTCTAGAAACTAAAATTGATGCTTTGAATTGTATGCTTAATACAAAAGCATCATTAATTTCTTGCACATCTTGCATTGTCTTGAAGAGCGAGGTGGAGTCTTTGAAGAAATTGCGCGATGATATGAGCGCCAAGTCATGTAACTCTTGTATTTGCCTTCACTCCGAGATTGATGTTTTCAAGGTTTCTCTTGCTTCTTTGCATTCGGAGTTGAATTCTTCTTGTGCTAAACGTGAGTCATTTGACGTTGGTTTTTGTGCCATCGCATTGAGTAGCTCTTCTATGGCAAGTGCGACTCTTTCTAACTCCTCTTGTGTTGTCCAATGGATTTCTAAAGATAAAGGTGCTTCTTCCTCACATGGTACTACATCTTCAAAAGAGAAGTACCATTGCATCTTTTGTAAGAAAGATGGACACATTTTTGAGTTTTGCTTTCGCCGTCTGAAACATGAGCATCGAGTGCACCGTCGTACTTCTAGGAACACACATAGTCTTTCTCATGGCAAATGTCAGCGTAGTGCCGACACAAGGGCTAGTCATGATGTTGGTTCTTCCAGTTTGTCCCAAAGGACTTCTTCTTTGAGCGACAATGGTGCTTCGTCCTCTCGGACCGTGTCTCCTAGTAGACTTTTACGCCATTGCTCATTTTGTGGGAAGAATGGACATCGTGTAGATTTTTGTTTTCGGCGTGCAAAACATTTGCGTCGAGCTCATGCTTCTAAGTCTCCTAGTGGGCATAGGCTTTCTCATGACATGCACACTAAAGAGCCTAGCACGAGGACTCGCTCTATTGATGGCTTCTTTGACACTTTTTCTAGTGGTGTTGGACAGCATCGTGGACTTTGTTTTCGTGGTTTTGGTTTTGGCCCACGAGCTGCCCCGAGGCAGGATTTCCGCCGTTTCCCAAGAGGTGGACCTCGTTTTGTTCATCGAGGTACACACCCACGGCGATGATATGTGAGTTCCTTTGGTGCTTCTGATGGTTCTCATCATGATGCTTTCAAGCAAGGTCATCATCGCTTTTCTAGAGATGGACCTCGTTTTCCTCATCAAGTTGTCCACTCGCGGCGTGCCTTCAAGGTTGATGTTGGATCTTCTTGCATGGACCATCATTTGCATCATGCTAACTCACATAATGGTTCAAATGCTTCTAGTGGCTGTGTGTCCAAGGTTTAGGTTCTCAAGTATTTGCTCTCTAACTCTTCGGGATCCAAGACTTGGACACCTTGCTTTTCTCATGTGTAGGTACCAGGAACGTGGTTGGCGAATATGGACTTGAGAGGTTTTGGTCTTTTGCTTCATCACATGATCGGGACACTTGATGGCTCTCCACCCCCATGATGTCCTCCAAGAGGCATGTGCATACATGATCGACATCTTCACATGTTTTGTGAGCTATCTTACACCTTCATGCATTTACTTTCATGATTATTCATTCTTGGCATGTTGTGCTTGTCTTTGTGCTCACTTGTATCATATTGGCATGTGTTATTCTTATGATATCTTTTATCATGCTTTTGCTAGAACCTTGCTTATATATATCCATGTATTATATTGTTGTTCATTATTTCCATGGTTGTATAAGCTTGGTTTTGTCATCATGAGCTTGTGCTGTTTTGTACATTTATTATCTTGCTCTTGTTGTTTTTTGCTTTATGTGTCCACATGCTTACTTGATATCCATGTTAGCATACATTATCCATTATTTGTTCTATAACTTACTTTATGCTTACATGGTTATTATGCCTTATTGTTGATAGTGGATACATGAGTTTTGCCATAGCTTCACTAGCATGCTTTACCCTTAACTAGATTTATGTTGTGTGATATGCTATATGATTGCTTGCTTGCTCGTATGCCTTATTGTGGGGTTAAGGTTATTTTGAGCTTTATCATATCTTGGATAGCATGTGTTGCATTTGATATGTCTATCTTCTTGCTCATATCCTGAATTGTTGATTATATGCTTTTATGAGCTTTGGATCATCTACTGCTATCCTTGCTAGTCGTGTATCTTGGTACTGTTTTCCCAGATAATGTCTCACTAACCCAGTACCAAGGCATATACTTCTTTTGTCTCTTTGGTGAAGTCTTTTCAATTGAGACGGAGAACATTTGGTTCATGACTTCAGCTGTTTGTTCTTCTTCGCATGTGTGTTCGATGATGGCCATCACTTCTTGGAGACGAAGGAATTTGAGATGAGGATGATGGGTGAGCACAACTGTGAGGACCCCGGCTTATTTGGCTTGTAATTGTAGGACCGAAAAGGCGACTAGAGGGGGGGTGAATAGGAGCACAAACCCTTTTTCACCTTAATTGAATTCAATACTAAATTCACTCCAATAGCTATAAAAGCTATGAAGATCAATATACAAGCACAGTGGAAGACTTGTATTGAATCCAATAAAACCCCAACGCAAAACACCCAAAATTACCAAAAACTCAAATCTCAAAGTGTTGGGCGGTCAGACATCTCAAATTGGCGGTCTGACTTCTTTGCCTAGCGGTCAAACCACTGATTTTGGCGGTCAGACCGCCCCTGACGATGAACAGCAAAATCAACCCAATCAGCCTGAAAAACCGAAACGAAAATCGGTCTAACTTTTGATCTACATGGCCAAACCTGCCCAAATTTAGAACACACCTTCCTAAGGATATTAGGAACCTATTTCAAGAAGAGATTGAGTAGATCCACGTCAAAGTTTCGACCTTTTTCAGTTTTACCGAAGGAGGATTCAAAACCGACCAAAACACGAAAACTTGATCCAACACTTGCTCGTGGGAGATTGATGATCTAGATGATCTTAGATATGTTCCCACATGTCCCAGCAAGGAGTAGGAGGGCACGAAATCAACCAAAAACCACAGGATCAAGAAAGCACTCAAAATCATCAAAGTAAGGTGCAAGAACAAGAAAAGAACGAAGAGAGCTCATCTCAAAGAACATGCAAGGATTGATTGATGATTGATGATTCGTGGTTACAGCCACTCCCTCAAGGAGGACAAGAGCTCAATCCATGAGCACACACACAATCCATCTCTCTAGAGCCTAAGCCTCTCTTTTCTTCCCTAAACCCTAACACCAAACTAGGGTTTACCAAAGGAGTGCTTCAAGTGGCTGCCTAACAGCCCCCTCTCTATTTATATGAGGCCTAGAGCTTCTAGAAGACTTAACCCTAATGGGCTCCCGTTAAGGCCCAATACAAACGAGTCACACACGCACGCATCTCAAAGCGCCGTCTTCTCTTTTCTTGACCTAATCCACTTCTTGACGCATCGTCTTGCGCCGCGGGTTGGCATTAGGTCACCAAGGCAGTATTTGGTGAAAGTACCAAAATACCCCTTTTCGATCTTTTCCGAAGACCGAGTCCAAACTGCACGAAACACATCCATGCTTCGCCACGTGTAGGTTGATCCAGCGGCTCTCATCGTGTCGGCAAGTCTCTCCCATCCGGTTCCCACCGGACCACCTTGGCACTTGCACCGACCCCCATGCCGCTTGACCAACCAGTTGCACCGAACTGCTCGTTCGGTCATCCTTGTCCATTCTGCGCCACGCTTGAGTCACTCGACCTCACCCGGCATCCATGATCGTTCTGGACCTCAGCTCTCCAAGCTTAGTCCCGATCCTCCTCGCCGTTGTCCGTCGTTGACCTCCAAGCCACCTGCACAGTAATAGACAAGCAAGCACGAATCCGGGAACAAGTTCTTCACAACTTGACCCACGTTAGCCAAAACATGCAATATGCAACACATATGCATTATCAACAAGGAAATGACCTATCCCAAAATCAATCCACAACTAATATCATCATTCAGCACATACATCGGTCAGACTACCGTTCTGGCCGGTCTGACCGCCCCTGGGACTGAACCAGATTTCCACTTAAGTCACGGCCGGTCTGACCGCCAGATTGGCCGGTCTGACCGCCACACAGGCCGATCTGACCACCACACAGAAACCGGTCTGACCGCCTGAGACCTGACAGATTCAGTAACTTTGACGAAAACCCTTCAAACTTCAAACCAAAAGCAACATTGCCAATTGTTTCATCATCCTAAGATCATGGGCACATCCCCATGATATCCACAATCTCCCCCTTGATGAACACATTGGCTATCTCTCAGAAAATGTGGTTTTGGGGTTTGAAAAGTAAAGTACTCGATGTTTTCGCACAAAGGCACAACTTGGTCCATTAGCAAGAGAAAGCAATGGAAATGACTAAGCTGGCTTCAGAATAGCATAAGGAAGTGAGATAAGGCAAAAGAAAGCACAAAAGCTTCAATTTCCAAAGAATAGCCAAAAATCTCACTTAGGTCCATATGAAAGAACAATTTTTCTATTTGACCTTTGATCTTTGTGAGTCTTCAAGAATTGCAATTCAAAATCAGAAAAGGCAATAAGACCAAAAGAATGCAATTGAAATGCTCCCACTCACTATGATCACCAATTTTTTCAGAAAATCCATTTTCTCCCTATGACACTCCAAAAAGCTCTAAAACAGCATTTTCACATATCTTTCTCCCCCTTTGACAATGAATTCATCAAGGTGCATGGAAGAAGATAGAGCATGAATGGAATGGAATGGTTGCAATTTTGTAATTTTTCATTTTTTTCAGTTTTTTTTTGTTTTTA
Source organism: Phyllostachys edulis (assembly GCA_036346405.1). Classification (NCBI taxonomy): domain Eukaryota; kingdom Viridiplantae; phylum Streptophyta; class Magnoliopsida; order Poales; family Poaceae; genus Phyllostachys; species Phyllostachys edulis. Next base: position 30,762,822 of record CM070567.1, on the reverse strand, counting down.
ACTTGAGCAAAAGGAGCCATGAAGATTATCCAAGAAGACTGTACAAGTATTACACCAAGCCATATTATGTGAAGACGCTATATTCAATCATGGCAAAACATGTACAAAGACAAACTAAGGCCAAAATAGCAATAAGTCGAGATTAAATGAATTGAAGACATGACGAGATGCTCAAGATCATAGTTTAACTAAAGATATCCAAAAATGAGTCAGGCCATGTCTATAAGCTAAATGGAGCCCAGAAACAGCAAATGAGTCAATTTTGAGCATTATGAGTTCAGTTTTGAATCAAATTAATCAAGCATTTAGAATTTAGCACTTTGAGCACTTTGCTGAAAATGATTGGTTTTATCTTAGTAAAGCAAGTCCTGGACTAGGAGCCATCCACAACTACCTCCTAAGCTTCAACCAATTGCCAATTTGTTTTCTTAGCATTGTGCTAGATCTCAAGCCTCACTACGACCATCCCAAGCAACAAAAGCTTAAGAGAGTGATTTAGGTCATCCAAAACTCCCCCTGAGTTCATGCCTAGTGCAATGGCAAGCCGTCTCATGAGAAAGAATTGGTGAGATCAGTTTTTTCGCACAGAAAAATCTCATTTTTCATTTGCTTGACTTAAGAATTATCATAGCTCAATTTAAAACTCAAAATAAGTTCAAGACTCAATGAAGCCTATATGACATGGCATGAATCATGAGAGGATCACTAAAGCAAAACTAGTCACAAGATCCAACAAGTCATATTATAATTCAGTTTGCTCACAGATAATAAAGCTAGCATGGCAAAAGCTAAGCTATACATAAAAAGCCACAAAAGAAGTCTAGCAAACTAGCACAAGACATGGCAGGGTATAAAGTATGAAATCATGTCATACATGGATAATAATCAAAGCTCCACAAGGTTATATTACAATGCAAGTTGCTGAATTGTAAAATGCATTATGATACAAATGAATGCAAAAAGAGCAAACTCCCCCTCAAAACAAGCCAAGAGGACTAACAACCCCCAACTCTCCCCGCCAAGAAGCAAAACGAGAAGAATCAAGAGCCTTAGTGAAGATATCCGCAACCTGCTGCTCAGACTCAACAAAGTGAAGCACAACATCACCCTTCTCAACATGGTCTCTAAGGAAATGATATCTAACGTCAATGTGCTTAGTCCTAGAATGTTGCACTAGGTTTTTGGCAATGTTTATGGCAGAAGTGTTGTCACAGAAAAGAGGAACACTGCCCAAAGATAACCCATAGTCCCGCAGAGTAGACAAGATCCAGAGAACCTGAGAGCAACTCATCGGTCATGACTACATACTCGACCTCGGCGAAGGGATCAGGCAATGTAAGACTGTTTCCTAGATGACCAAGAAATAAGAGATGTGCCTAAGAAATGACAAGTGCCAGAAGTACTCTTCCTATCCACTCTACACCCAGCAAAATCAGCATTAGAAAAAACGCGAATGGAGAGTGCAGAAGAAGAAGAATACCAAAGTCCAAAGTCAAGAGTGTCCTGAAGGTACCTGAATATGCGACGCACTGCTTGACGATGAGAAGCTCGAGGGGAAGCCTGAAATCGAGCACACAGACACACAACAAACTGTATGTCCGGCCTCGACGCTGTGAGGTAGAGGAGGGAGCCAATCATACTGCGGTACTCCTTCTGGTCCACGGGCTTTCCATCCTCATCAGGGTCCAGCACGGTGGTCGTGTCAATGGGAGTAGACATTGGCCTACTGCTTCCCATATCGAAGCGCCGAAGAAGGTCCTTTGTGTACTTACTTTGATGAATGAAGGTGCCTTCTTTTAGTTGCTTGACTTGAAGACCAAGGAAGAAGGTCAATTCGCCCATCATGCTCATCTCGAACTCCCTGCTCATAGAATCTGAAAATCTGGACACCAAAGCATGAGAGGAACCACCGAATATAATGTCATCCACATAAATCTGAACCAACAAAAAGTCACTGCCATGCCTGAAAGTGAACAAGGTTTTATCTACTAATCCCATTTTGAAATCATTTTTAAGCAGAAAACTCTTAAGCCTATCATACCAAGCTCTAGGGGTTTGCTTCAATCCATACAAGGCTTTGGAGAGTTTAAAAACATGATTTGGGAACTTGGGATTTTCAAAACCAGGAGGTTGCTTGACAAAGACCTCTTCTTCTATGAAACCATTCAGGAAAGCACTTTTGACATCCATTTGAAATAGCTTGAAGCCCTTGGATGCCGCAAATGCTAGCAAAATGCGAATGGCTTCTAATCTAGCTACAGGAGCAAAGGTCTCCTCAAAGTCTAAGCCCTCTACCTGGGAATACCCTTGAGCTACAAGTCTAGCCTTATTGCGAACTACCAACCCATCTTCACTTTGCTTATTTTTGAAAACCCATTTTGTTCCAATTACATTATGATTAGGTGGAGGTTCAACTAAGGTCCAGACTTTGTTTCTTTCAAAATATTCAAGTTCTTCATGCATGGCATTGACCCAAGAGGCATCAGAAAGAGCATGGGTGACATCTCGGGGTTCAAAATAAGCAACAAAAGCAGAATGTGCACGAGAATAAGGAGAAATGAACCTGGAGCGAGTGACTCGCTCATGTAGATCCCCAATCATCTGCTCAGGTGGATGCTGTCGCTGAATGCGAAGAGGAGCTCCTGGTGCTGAAGTGGCCTCTACCTCATGGGCTGTGGAGGTAGGAGCAGAGCCACTCTGATCGTCGGTGAAGGTAGGATGAGGTTGCTCATCTAAAGCTGGTGTAGTAGAAGCAGGCTCTCCAACCATATCAGAAGAGACTTGAGGATAGATTGGGGCCTCATCCTCAGAGTCATCATCAACGAATATGCTCTCAGAAACCTGTGTACCTACATCATCGGGTCTAGTACTAGGACTAGCCTCATCAAAAGTGACTTCACAAGTCTCAACAACTTTGTTAGTGTCAAAATTAAATACACGATAGCCACGAGAATGAGCAGGATATCCAAGAAATATGCCATCAGAACATCTAGATTCAAATTTATCAAGGTTGCCATGTTTAAGAATGAAGCACTTGCAACCAAAAATCTTGAAATGAGACACTTTAGGCTTATGACCAAATCTAAGCTCATAAGAAGTCTTACCAATCACAGATCTCAAGAAAACCCTATTAGAAATATATCAAGCAGTAGAGATCGCCTCAGCCCAAAACCTCCTAGGTGTGGAATGCTCATCTAGCATGGTCCTGGCCATCTCTACAAGGGTCCTATTCTTCCTCTCTACAACACCATTTTGCTGGGAAACTCTAGGTGAAGAAAACTGGTGCTCAATTCCCCTATCAGTGCAGAAAGTGGCAAAGGAAGAATTCTTGAATTCTATCCTATTGTCACTCCTAATGGCTCTCAAAGCTCCAGGAAGCTCTACAGCAAGTCTAAGGACCAACTCTCTAAAGAAGCCAAATGCCTCATCCTTAGAAACCAGAAAATAAACCCATGAATACCTAGAGTAATCATCCACAATCACAAGCACATACCATTTCCCACCGGCTGACTGAACTCTAGAAGGACCAACAGTGTCTAAGTGCAAGAGCCGACCAGTCCATCACCATCACTAGAGTAAGAGGTGGATGAGAAGCGAAAACCATCTTACCATGTCTACAAGGTGTGCAGACAAGGTCTCTAATGACCTTCACCTAGGCAAACCTCTAATCAAATCCTCACATCGACTCTAGTCAAGTGGTCGGCCTATGTGACCAAGCCTCACGATGCCACAACACTAGATCATGGGAGTCGGTTACAAGACACCTAGGGCTAGAGGCGTAAGAGATACTAAAATCAAGACAAAAGATCCTCTCAAACCTAGAGATCTTAAAGACAAGCTCACCAGAGGAATCTATAACCTCAAGACTCACCACTCTTAAATCTCACCTCTAGACCCTCATCAAGCGAGAAACAGAAAGCAGATTATACTTCACTTACTTACCAAAGCGACGCCCTTGAGCATGAACTTGTTGTTGACGCCAAGACCGTGCCCTTGGGTCATCACAGCCCCAAAGAGAAGCATCCCCAAATGTGATCAATTCATTGCGGATGCACGTGTGAGGAGGAGAACCATCTAGAATCTCCAATATGTGTCGAGAACATCCGAGTCAACAAGCCATATGTCCTCCTTCCTCGCACGACGGACCTACAAGGCATGAACAGAAACATCTGTGCCTCAAGATCAAGTTAGTGATAAAAGACTTGGGAATCCAAGATCGAGTCACACGATGCTTAGGCAAAACAAGAGAAGCAAAGAAGAAATGGTTAGGAGCAAAATCATAAGAATGCACACGAGAACCACCTAGACCTCTCCGAATCGACCTACCAAAAGGTCGGTACTCCCCCTGTCTAGATGCTACCCGTGGTCTCTCCTCACGAAACCCTAAACCAGAACGCTACCTAGAGCCACCAAAGGAGTCAAAGAAGTCCCTCTACGAACCTAGGCCTATGTCTAGCAGGAAAAACAAGCTGCCTGGCTCTAGAGACTACAGTATGTGAAGAAACTCCTCTAATGGTTCTCAAGGTACTCATCCTCTCATTCCTCTCAATCTTGGCTCTACGGAAGCAGAACTCAACAGTGTGGCCATTCTTCTTGCAGAAGGTGCAATGGTACTTGACCTTTTGAGGGGTCTGACCTGATGAAGTAGAAGCACCTATCTTGCTAGAAGTGGTTTGGGCAAAACCAGCAGATTTAAAGACTATCTTGGATGGCTTAGGGGGTTCTACCTCAAATAGGCCACTCTCAACAACTCTAACAACCTTAGGTGGATGGTTCTTGGTATGCTCTAGGGAATCAAATCCTAGGCCTCTATTATTCACACTCACCTTAGACTTGTCAAGAATCATGTTGAGGTTCTTCTTCCCACCAATAAATCTCTCAAGAGTCTCTTTAAGGTAGTCATTTTGTTTGGCTAGTTCATAACAAGAAGCACACTTATTTGACTTGCTAGCCCTATCAGATTTTTCCTTATAGTGAGCTACCTCGGTTTTCAAAGCCTCACAAGACACACAATAGTTATCTCTAATCTTATCCAACTGCTCTTTGAACTTAACTCTAAAAGCTTCTTGTATCTTATCTACATTATGTCCAAGTTCAATACAAAGAGTACAAGAATCGAATCAACAACTTTCTTGGAAGCAAATATGGACATGGATTGTTCAATTTTAGCCTTTTCTTCTAGTGTCTTGTTTAAAGCATCATTCTCAAGTGTGAGTTTAACACGCTTTCACATGAAGCGCTTTTAGAGTACGTAATCATTTCAGACATCTCCTTCATTTTAATCTTATTTTTCTCACAATGAGAGCAGGTGTGACTAGCATCAAATTTCATCAATTCTTTTGTAGCACTATCCAATTTTAGTTCAAGCAAAGCACAATTTGAACAAGGCAAAGGGATAGCATCAACAGTAGTCACATCTAAAGCAATGGCATTCATGCAAGTAGGACTAGACTTGAGAGTTTCTAGTTCATCAAAAGCATCTTTCAGTTGACTAGCAATAGAGGAATGAGCAGATTTCAGATTTGCTAGTTCATTAAGCAAGCTAGAGCAAGAATCACAATCATCAGTGGGATTAATGGATTTGAGCCTATCAACCTCTAAGTTCAAATCATCAATCATGGCATCCTGTTTTCTAATCATTTTTTCTTGCTTATACATCTTTTTTTCAGCAAAAGCTAAAGCACGTTTCATATTCTCAAGTGAAGGACGTACCTCATCGGGATCGCTGAAAAGGTCGTCGTCATTGGAGGAGTCGACATCATGGCTGTCTCTAGCCATGAAGCACATGCCAGTGAAGTCCTGGGCCTTCTTCTTGCCATGAGAGTCATCATCGTCGTCCTCCGTCTCTGAGTCCACATTGCTCATGTTAACACTCCCAAGAGCGGCAAGGACTTGGCTAACGAACTTGCGATAGTTGGGCTTCTTGCCTTTCTTGTCTTTGGCTTGATGACGCCTCCGAGAGTCCTTCTCCTCCTTGCCCTTCAGCTTGGGGCACTTGGAGCCAATGTGGTTCGGCTCACCACACTCAAAACAAGTGACAGGGCCACCTCTCCTCATGTTCCTTACTTTGTTGTAAACTCTCGAGAATTTTATGGATAGGAGGGCTAAATCATCCTCAGGTAGCTTCTCTAGCTACTCATCACTCAAGGAATGTAAAGCTGAGAAAGAAAAACCAGATGAGCCAAAATCAAAGGAATCAGTCGAGCTACCCTTAGATGGGTCGACCACCAAAGCCATCGACTATGTCTTGGGGAGACGCGAGATAAAGTCAATCTCATGCGTCTTCAACCTCGAGTAGAGCTTATCCATGGTAAGCTCACTCATGACAGTGTTGTCATTGATGGATGTGATCTTCATCCCCCAAACCTTTACATCAAGAGCACCCAAAAGCTGGCGTGCGTTCTCAGACTCAGTGAAAACAAGATCTACAGCGTGAAGATTATGAAGAATCTTGGAGAACCTCCCCCACAGCTCATCTAAAGACTCACCAGGTCTTTGCTCGATCTTTGAGTATTCTTTCTTGAGCTGGTTCTGTCTCACTTCCTTGAACGCAGTCGAACCCTCGTGGCAGTCACAAAGGGTCCTCCAGATCTCGTGAGCAGACCTCAAATGAGCCACGCGCTCAAACTCAGACGACTAAGACCTTGGATCGAAAGTTCCTAGCCTTACTATTAGCCTCAACATCCGAGTGATCACATCGTCATTGGTCGCACGACATATGGATTTTGACCTTAAACCAAATAGTGTGCCCTTGAGCCTCGATGTAGGCATGCATGCGTGCCTTCCAAAGAAGCAAAATCAACTCCATCGAAGATGTGGTTTGGTTGAATACTTGTCAGTCGCCATGGCTCCAAAGACCGGTTAAGATTTATGAGAAGAGCTAACCGGGCTCTGATACCAATTGTAGGACCGGAAAGGCGACTAGAGGGGGGTGAATAGGAGCACGAACCCTTTTTCACCTTAATTGAATTCAATACTAAATTCATTCCAATAGCTATAAAAGCTATGAAGATCAATATACAAGCACAGTGAAAGACTTGTATTGAATCCAATAAAACCCAGACGCAAAACACCCAAAATTACCAAAAACTCAACTCTCAAAGTGTTGGGCGGTCAGACCACTCAAATTGGCGGTCTGACTTCTTTGCCTAGCTATCAGACCGCTGATTTTGGCGGTCAGACCGCCCCTGACGATGAACAGCAAAATCAGCCCAATCAGCCTGAAAAACCGAAACGAAAATCGGTCTAACTTTTGATCTACACGGCCAAACTTGCCCAAATTTGGAACACACCTTCCTAAGGATATTAGGAACCTATTCCAAGAAGAGATTGAGTAGATCCACGTCAAAGTTTCGACCTTTTTCAGTTTTACCGAAGGAGGATTCAAAACCGACCAAAGCACGAAAACTTGATCCAACACTTGCTCGTGGGAGATTAATGATCTAGATGATCTTAGATATGTTCCCACATGTCCCAGCAAGGAGTAGGAGGGTACAAAATCAACCAAAAACCATAGGATCAAGAAAGCACTCAAAATCATCAAAGTAAGGTGCAAGAACACGAAAAGAACGAAGAGAGCTCATCTCAAAGAACTTGCAAGGATTGATTGATGATTGATGATTCGTGGTTACAGCCACTCCCTCAAGGAGGACAAGAGCTCAATCCATGAGCACACACACAATCCATCTCTCTAGAGCCTAAGCCTCTCTTTTCTTCCCTAAACCCTAACACCAAACTAGGGTTTACCAAAGGAGTGCTTCAAGTGGCTGCCTAATAGCCCCCTCTCTATTTATATGAGGCCTAGAGCTTCTAGAAGACTTAACCCTAATGGGCTCCCGTTAAGGCCCAATACAAACGAGTCACACACGCACGCATCTCAAAGCGCCGTCTTCTCTTTTCTTGACCTAATCCACTTCTTGACGCACCGTCTTGCGCCGCGGGTTGGCATTAGGTCACCAAGGCGGTATTTGGTGAAATTACCAAAATACCCCTTCTCGATCTTTTCCGAAGACCGAGTCCAAACTACACGAAACACATCCGCAGCCACACGTAGGTTGATCCAATGCTCTCATTGTGTCGAGAAGTTCTCCCATCCGGTTCCCACCGGACCACCTTGGCACTTGCACCGACCCCCACGCCGCTTGACCAACTAGTCGCACCGAACTGCCCGTTCGGTCATCCTTGTCCATTCTGCGCCACGCTTGAGTCACTCGACCTCACCCGGCATCCATGATCATTCTGACCTCAGCTCTCCAAGCTTAGTCCCGATCCTCCTCGCCGTTGACCGTTGTTGACCTCCAAGCCACCTGCACAACAATAGACAAGCAAACATGAATCTTGGAACAAGTTCTTCACTACTTGACCCACGTTAGCCAAAACATGCAATATGCAACACATATGCATTATCAACAAGGAAATGACCTATCCCAAAATCAATCCACAACTAATATCATCATTCAGCACATAAACCGGTCAGATCATTGCTCGCCGGTCCGACCGCCTCGGATCGAACCAGATTTCCACTTAAGTCACGGCCGGTCTGACCGCCAGATTGGCGGCTCGACCACCACACAGCCGGCCTCGACTTTGAGACCGACAGATTCAGTAACTTTGACGAAAACGCTTGAAACTTCAAACCAAAAGCAACATTGCCAATCATTTCATCATCCTAAGATCATGGGCATATCCCCATGATATCCACAGTAATGCTTAGTCATCCATTGACCCTAGCATCACAAACAAAAAAACCCGTGTCTTCGAGATATGTATACTTCCCCGAAATGCAGTATACACACCCCTTTACAAAATCATGCATCAATTCCATTCAAGACATAGAATCAAAGCACGAACTAGATTAAACCAAAGACATACATAATAGAGAGAGTTATTATAAATGGGGCCGACCGGCCAAATACAACTAAGAGAAAAACAAAAGCGGAAGCGAAAGCCATAAGATGGCGATAAACCAAAAGAGAGCCATATGGTTTGCCTTTAGCCCACAAGGCAACCAACCAAGCCACCAACCTAGTCGTCCCAACCACCGCACATCTCACAAAAGTAGGTCCCTTGGGGCTCCACTTCTTCCTCTGCAACAATTACAGTTAAGCAAAGCAAATGAGTACAAAAATGTACTCGCAAGACTGAGGTGTAAGGGTAATAGACCTATACATATGCTACATGCAAGCCTTATTTAAGTGGAAGGCTTTAGGCTCATTTTAGCATAAAGCAAGTTTTCATTTGCAATATTGTAATAGATTGAAAGCAATTTGACAAAGCTTTTTTAATGGTTGAAGTAACAACGATACAATAATAATAACAACAGAAAGAACAACCTAGAAGTGACTAACCCAATAGTCACCACAACAATAGTATGAATCACCAAATTCATACCACCCAACAAGTTTTAATTAAATGGTTGAGTCTAGTTCTTGAACGACCTTGCCAAGCATGTCCATAACCTAGGACGAGGCTATTCGAATTGTTTTATCCCTGCAGGGGTGTACCAATGTACCCACACGCCGAATCGCCTTTTCGCCAAGCTATTTAGCACACTTCCTTTGGTATGCCTACACGCTAAGTCCTACGAGACATTTCCAATGGATGATGCTAATTAAGAGCCAAGAACCCAACAAAGAGAAGGACACATCACCAAATTTCAAGTCGAATTACGATGCTCCCCTCATATAATAATAACATTTTTCTTTCAACACCACCAACCAGCTCATAATTAACACCCCCCAAAGTACTTAGTCAAGAGGGGTTCCCAATACCCTCGTGTGGTTAGCACGCAATATTGCTCAGTTTAGTGACCCAAGTAACTCGGTCCTTAGGGACCTAAGCACCATTCCATCACACCATGAGATCACACCAACATCCATTATGCCCAAGTCAATAACAATTTTGTTTTCATTTTTCTTTTATTTCTTTATAAAGTAACAAAGCACAAGTGCTGGACATAATGGAATAATAATTTTTGTGTGATCAAGGTCATCGACATAATGCCGACAACCGCCCATTTCTACTGTTATCTAAGCATTTCTAAGCATTATCAACGCACCTACTAAGTGATAAGAGTCTATCCATCGAACTCTAAATCACAGCAAGATAATCCTAGGCTTAGTAGTAGAGAATGAACATTTACCTACAGAGTATGAATCTATAGGCTCAACTAATCGATAATTTAACACAAAGTAAACATGCATACATACAAGTGAAACAAAGTATTAGACTTTAAAAGTAATGGGATTAACGGGATATGATCAAACTGCTTGCCTTTCTGGATATGCTCGGGTTGCTGCAGGGGAACACTGTCGTGATCAACACACTCGTCGGCACCTAACGAAAAATGCGAAAAGAACCGATAAGAACGAAGAAAACTGAAAGGACTCCACAGCAAACTTTCTCCAAATGCAATGAAATTTTTACAGAAGCAAGAGCATGATTTTTAGAGAATTTAGCAATAAGAACCAATTGATGTGGATTCTCAATGCAAAAGTTATGGCCAAAACAAATCTGCTCAGCCTGGAAAATGCTGGAAAATAAAAATTGGTTACTGTTCATCCGAATTAAATTCCCTAGCACAATTTTCCAAAGAGGTGTTGCACCTGGGATTTTTATGGTAAGTCAATCACCTCATGAGATGAATAACACAATTGAGTTCACCTCATTTGGAGCTATGATGCATGTTTTATGATTTTTCAAAGACATGCAAAAGAGCATAAGTAAAATGCACCCACAATTCTTTTGAAAACAGTGACATGCCTAAATCCTATTCTACCATTTAGTACACTACTAGAGAAAGCCAACAAAGTTGGATTCACTCAAAAAGGAGCTAAAGAGGATTACTTATACATTTTACAAGTTAAATGCAACATTTAGAGCAGCATTTAAAGTTAATTTTGAAACCAATTTACCAATCCATTTTCTGGAGCTGAACTCAACTCACAACCATTTTTAGATTAAAGTTTAGTTCAAACCAGAGCTACCAAAATTTGAATTAACTCAAATGGAGCTAACATGAAATAGTTATGCATTTTCAAAGTTTATTACCTTTTTCAGTTTACAAATAAATAACTCGGGAAAAATCCTAAAACCAAAACGACGTGGAAAAATGTGGACCGTCGATCTTGCAACGGACGGCCCAAGCCCACGGGATTTAACGCAAGACTTTTCGCCACAAGCAGAACCAACAACATAGACCGTTTGATCTTGGATCCAACGGCCCAGGTTGATTCGCGCGCGGCGCGTTTGGAGCTCACACGCGCGAACGAGGAATTTTTTTTAAATAATATTATTTTAAAACATAATTACAAAAATATATCGTCTCTCCAAAAAATTACAGAATATGTTCTCATTGCCAGCTTGAAATGGCGACAGGAACATATCGCCATTTCAACTTGTGACAGGAACCCTCTCCCCCTCCTGTCGCCGGTCCAGCCACCTATCGCCAGTTGAAATGGCGATAGGTCCCTGTCGCCATTTCAACTGGCGACAAGTTCCTATCGCCATTTCAAATGGCGACAGGAAGCCCATCCCTATAAAAAAACCCAAAATTCAGCGCAGGACTCATTCTTATTCAGAAAAAAGAGAAAGAGAGAAGAGTAGAGGTGAGGAGAGAAGCTAGCGGCGTCGTCCGTCGGATTGCCAACCTCTCGTGTAATTTTTTAACCTAATGGATTACATAGTTTTAGATGTACTGTTACGTAATGCAAGATAGTTTTACATAATACTTTTCGTGGGTAGTATAGTTTTAGATATGCGGTTAATCATGCAAATGTTCTTTATGGTGCAAGGCGTCAAATATGTCCGACTCGACATCGCCAATTTCAAAATTTACTATGGTCAAGGGACTATTCTAGAGGGTCCCGAGGGATTGATTTATGTTATTTCCAATCGGCAACCGCACCCCTAGCAAGACCGAGAGCAACAGCATATGGGGCGCCAGATGCGGTGGTTGTTCCATACATTCCAAGTGGACCGTGATGTGTACGATCCGACTTTGAGTTGCCTTTCCCCACGGAGAGCACAACCGACATATTGGGAGTTAGTGCGACTGGGGACCAAAATCATGGCAATATATGTACGATCGCGAGGGAGGCAGGTGGAAATTGGTCCTTCTCGCCCAAGCATATGCCAAACCCACTCCTCCACCCGCGGCTGAACAAGAAGGAGGTGTCGAGGCCGAAGAGGAAGTCGGGGACTGCAGCCATAGAGCGGCGCACACAATTGCTGAAGCTCCCGGAGTTACTGATGCTGTCGATGAAGACCCTGCGGAAGTAGCTCCTACGGCCATGCAAGCTACCGGGTCTTGCCGACGAGGGTGAGGAGGTTGAAGCCGTAGTGCAAAGGATGGATCTCAAGACCGAGACTACATGGCATTGTCTCAAGATGAAGGTTCCGACGACGAGGATGAAGTTGACGAAAGCAAAGCGGTTCCATCCGACCGAACACATACCGCCGACAATCTCGCTGCCAACGAAGGCTCCTGTGCCGTGGGAGTACGACCAGAGTGAGGTCGACTAGGAGCTATGTACAAATGCAAGGAGGCCGTGCAGACGCGGTCAAATTTCGGGCCTTGTCGGTGCGGCGCGACATTCGTAGTCGCAAGTCGACCCCAAGATTTTACGACGTGAAGTGCAAAGATAGAGGATGCCCTTGGCGAGTGCATGCATTTCACCCAAAGTGGGACACCCATCGTAAGTGCTCTATAGTGGTCCTCACACATGCGCTGCTTCGAAGTTAGTATAGCCCCACCGAACTCGCCATCGCTTCATCACCAACCTTATGTACAAAGGAGATCGTGGATAATCTAGATTTTGAGCCACGATGCATCATTCGGGCGATTGAGGCAAGGTTCCAATACACAATCAGCTATGCGAAGGCTTGGAGGGCAAAACAGAAGGCATTGGAATTAAGGTGGGGCACGTTCGAGGATTCCTACCACAACTTCCCTGCGCAACTTCGCTTCATACAAGACAGAAATCCTGGCACCCATATCAATATTGAAGACGCCACGCACCCGAAGTGGACCAATAAGAGGGTATTGCAACGAGTATTCTTCGCGTTTGGTCCATGTATCAACGCATTCCGGGACTGCCGTCCAATCTTGTGCGTAGATGGCACATTTTTGACTGGGAGGTACAAGGGCCGACATCGATCGCAATAGCGACAGACGGAACAATCAAGTTCTTCTCAGGTATTTTCGCTTGAAAGCGAGAACACGGATAGTGGTTGTGGTTCCTCAAGAACGTGAGGATTTCAGTTGTGCAAGACCATCCCAACGTGTGCCTCATACATGATCGGCATGTAGGCCTGCTGCGTGAAATAACCCAGCTGCAACAAGGCGAGAACGTACCACTTCCATTGCCGGATCTGCAGAGGGTGGTGCATGAGGCACTTGGGTGCAAACTTCTACAAGCGGCCCAAGAACAAAGACTTGATGAACATGTTCAAGCGGTACCAGGCAACCGTAACCAAAGCCGAAGTTCAAACACTCGAAGATTCTAGATGAGCGGACCAAGACACACGTAAGGGAGGCAGAGAAGGGTCACCCCAAGCGCCGACCAGCCCCCAAGCATTGCGAGAGATACCCACAGATGCTCCGGATTGACGAGGAGGACGGGGCGCAGTCACATGCTTCTGACCGGATTGAGCACGAGTCTAAGGAGAAGTGGTCGCTGCTCCATGACAGGTGGCGCCGATATGGTGTCATGACAACTAATCTAGCCGAGGTGTACAACCTGGGTTATGCACGTGCAAGGTGCCTCCTTTGGTGGGTATTGTGGAGGCAATACTCATGAGACGACGAAGTACTTTGTTGATGTAGCAACAACGCATCGCGAGCCATGGCAAATGACAGACATCAGACTCGCCATGATCACCAAGTACATGGAGGAGAAGAGCAAGAAGGGTGAGACGACCGCATTCAAGATGGGCACAAGGAGCTTCGCCGAGGTGATGTGCAGGATAAAGGACGCCGCGATCTAACCGTGAGAGGGTTACCCATGAGTGCACGTTACGCCACGCTAGTTGCACATGCACTTGCAACAAGTCCCTTCTTTTGCATAGGCCCTGCTCCCATGTCATAGCCGCATGTTCGACGGTGGCGCAGCATCCCGGTCAGTACCTCTCTGTCTATTTCACCAAGGAGGCGGTGATGCAAACCTGGATCGCAGAGATATATGGTTACGCTGTGGTTGGTCATTTCACTGGCCATCCGACCTGGGAGCAACTAATCTGGGCTACGGACATTGATAGGCTCAAGGGAAAAGTTGGACTGCTCTGGTATGGCGCATCAGGAACGACATGGACGAAGCAGAAACCGGACATCATACGAAGAAGTGCTCTATTTGCAGGGAGTCTGGGCACACCTTCAAGAAATGTCCCACGAGAAATCCTCAAGATGAAGGAGACATCGCCACTCCGGACGTCCGCAGCTGGGACCTCATCCGTCACCCAACTCGAGACGACCCACGGGGGACGTTGAGGTCTGCGACCAATGTTATTACCAATGTTCAATTATGTTATTGCACCCGACAGAGTAACATGTTATTGCCAATGTTCTGAATTATCATTTTAATTAAGTGTTATCATGTTTTGCTGAATGTTATGTACATGAGCAAGCGTATTAATTCACTGGCGCATCGCAATCTCACTTACATTTCTACTTACGAATCGTTCATATCTCAATCTTTCTCGTAAAATTCTTCAGAAATTCATCGCACTAGAACAACATACAACGATCAAAAAATGTTATTGCGAGTCTAACAGATTTTGCACCGTTAAAAACGTATAAAAATCAAAGGGCGGCAAACCTAGCTAGAGAAGGGGAAATTTGGCTTGCTTCCTGTCGCCATTTGAAATGGCGACAAGAACCTGTCGCCAGTTGAAATGGCGACAGGGACCTATCGCCATTTCAACTGGCGATAGGTGGCTGGACCGGCGACGAGGGGAGAGGGTTCTGCCGCCGCTGAATGAGCGATATGTTCTGCCGCCATTTCAACCGGCGACAGGAACATATTTCTGTAATTTTTTGGAGAGACGATATATTTTTGTAATTATGTTTTAAAATAATAATATTTAAAAAAAATTCCGCGAACGAGACGGCAATGGTGGACCGCAGATCTCCAAGATGGACGGCCCGCGATGAGCCACGTCGCGCACGCGTTGACACTGTGCCGGCGCGTCCAACAACGTGCTCACCGGCTTCAACGGCGAAACGCCAACGACCTAAGGCACGGCGGCGCCATCTAAAGCCAGCTACGGGTGCGCAATAGCAGTACGCACCCACTGGTACCACCCACACTTGCGGTGGTGGACCAGAGCGACGGCTAGCCGGAGAGGGGCGGTGCAGCAACGCACGGCCAAAAGCAAAAACAAAATAGAGCTCCGCAGCGGTTCATCCAAGTGAGTGCCAAGCATCTAGGGGTTACTTAGAAGGTTACCTAGGTGCAGGGAGGACCCGAGGAGGACTAAGGAGCTCTGGCGGCGGAGGACCTTGCCGGCGCCGAGGAGGACAATGTAGAGGAGAGGACCTGGGCAAAATTAACAGCACCGGGTCATCACATTGGCTCCCATAAAGCTCCAGAAAGGTTCCAGAGCGAGGAATTGAGAAATAGAGCACTCACCGGTGATGGGGAAGAAAGGGAGGTGCTCACAGCTGAAAAGGGGAAACTCCAAATTCAGCTGCTCCCTGAAGAGGTCAACCAAAATTGAGTTAGGGTTAAGGTCCACCAAGATGAGAGGTTCAAGCTGGAGCACAGAGAGGAGAGGAAAAGCCACAGGGAACCTGTTGCCACCGAGGAGCTCCAAGCTCAACAATGGCGGCCGAGGAGCTCTTGGATGACTTGAGCTCAACAAGCCGAGAGCAAGTGGGGAAGTGTTTAAAGGAAGCCAAGGAGGAACAAGGGGAGGTTTTTATAGCCCGGGGAGCAGAGGCAAGGAGCTAGGGTTAAGCTCCATGGTGAGCTTAGCCCACAGCTCGGTCCATGGCTCAACAAGGACGTGGAGGTGATGGGGGTAGGTCTGAACATGACTTTGGGGCAAAAAGCACTGACCCACATTTAATGCTTGCAAAGAAAGAGTCATGAGGTGACAGACGCCGCTGCTCTCCCCATGATGACGCCTGAGCCCGAGGAAGGGGAAGAACAGGCGCTGCCCTCGACCGTTCGATAAGAAAATGGGGGAGGTCGTGACCCTAGGATCTAATTCGGTGTGGTCTGGAAAGGAAAGGGGGAGGTCGCGACCACAAGATCTTCATCGCACGGTTCCGACAAGGAAGGGGAGGTCACAGCCGTTGGATTCACATCAGGCGGTAGCGAAATGAAAAGGGAGGTCGCGCGCTGAAAGGAGAAAGGAGGTCGTGACCATTGGATTTGCATCCAAGGGCGATCAACAGAGGCGGGAGGTCCTGGCTATTGCGCGCGACCCTAACAAGCGATGGGAGGTCGTGGCTATTGGATTTTGATCCAACGGCACACAACATTGAGGGAAGGTCGTGGCCGGTGCGCATGACGCGATGGGAGGTCGTGGCCATTAGATTTACATCCAAGGGCGCATAACGTTGAAGGGAGGTCGTGGCTATTGGATTTACATCCAAGGGCGCACAACATTGAGGGGAGGTCGTGGCTGTTGCGCACGACGCGATGGAGGTCGTGGCCATTAGATTTACATCCAAGGGCGCACAACGTTGAGGGGAGGTCGTGGCCATTGGATTTACATCCAAGGGCGCACAACATTGAGGGGAGGTCGTGGTTGTTGCGCACGACGTGATGGAGGTCGTGGCCATTAGATTTACATCCAAGGGCGCACAACGTTGAGGGGAGGTCGTGGCCATTGGCTTTACATCTAAGGGCGCACAACATTGAGGGGAGGTCATGGCTGTTGCACACAACGCGATGGAGGTCGTGGCCATTAGATTTACATCCAAGGGTGTGCAACGTTGAGGGGAGGTCGTGGGCGTTGCGCACGACGCAAAGGGAGGTCGTGGCCGCTGGATTTTAATCCAAAGGCGCACAACAGAGAGGGAGGTCAGGACCGTTGGATTTACATCCAAAGGCGCTGAACAGAGGAGGGAGGCCATGGCCATTGCGCATGGTGCTGAAACGGGGGAGGAGGTCGTGGCTGTTGGATCTCGATCCAATGGGGATGAGAGGTCGTGGCCAGTGGATCTCGATCCGATGGTGCACAACCTAGAGGGAGGTCGTGGCGGTTGGATTTTGATCCAACGGCGACGAAATGGAGAGGGGAGGTCGTGGCGGTTGGATTTGGATCCAACGGCGCACAACAGAGAGGTGGGAGGTCTTGGCCATTAGGCAGGACACTAGAAAGGGAGGGGAGGTCCTGGCCGCAAGATCTCCATCTGACGGCGATGAGAGGAGAGGGGAGGTCGTGGCTGTTGGATTCTGATCCAACGGAGCACGACCTCTCATGAGGAGCTCTACCGAGCTGATGCGGTTGGTTCACCCACTTGGAAAGTGGCTCGGACCTGGGGAACAGTGCTAGATTTGAGTTTAAATTTGAAGGCTGAGTTTGAAGGAATTTTTAGAGGTAGCAAACTAACTCCAAAAATTTCGAAATTTTAACTGGAGCTTCCTCACTCTAGGATTAACCTTACATAAAATTTCCAGAGGTTTTTATTTACTGAATTTTTCTCAAGAAATTCATCAAGGCTGTTCTAGGGTTTGACTTACCTCCAAAATTTATCAAATAATTTCTAAAAAATATGAAATTTTCCAGAGGGGTCCTGCATCATCCCTAGAACTAAGGGAAAATATTTCCAAGGGTTGAATACTAGATTTTTGCCAAAGTTGATTAAGGGGTTGACTTTAGTCAATAGGAGGTTTAGGTTTTTGAATTCCACAACTCTTGACAAGAATTATAGAAATGTTCAAGGGTTTCAAGATGTGAGAAAAGTTTTAATTTCTACTCATCTAATTACATTTGAAACACACACCCATTTATACATTTGGTATGTTACAACAACTGCTTTCTGAAGCTTTAAACCAAGCAATAGATCTTCATCCATCATGACTACATCTCACTGCCAAGCAGTGCGACTCAGGTTCGAGCTTCTAT
This sequence comes from Phyllostachys edulis, assembly GCA_036346405.1. NCBI lineage: Eukaryota > Viridiplantae > Streptophyta > Magnoliopsida > Poales > Poaceae > Phyllostachys > Phyllostachys edulis. The sequence goes on along the minus strand of CM070567.1, from coordinate 30,744,747 downwards.
ACCTTACATTTGTGTATGGTATCCCTAATCTGCCTTGCATAGCACCTGGTTCGTGACAGGTGTTGGGCTTGTTGAGTTCAGGGTAGATAGGAGGCTTTATTCTAGCACGTGTCCTTTCTAGGCACTCTTCTTATCCCATGGTTTTCTAGGATGTATTCTTCTCACACTCTAGGTCAAGCTTGTCTCCCAATCACTAGTCCTTAGCAGGTTTTGAGCTGCCTACAAGCTTTTTAGTATTGGTGTTTCGCTCCCTAACTTTTTGAGTCACTTTCTCTAGAGATCTTGTGGGGTAGGAAGTCGTTGTGCTAGTTTTTGGAGTCCAAGGCACTTTTGGCAGATCTCCTCAAAGCTTTTAGACCCAATAAGGTTTGCCACCTTGAGAAGCGAGTTAGAGATAATTTATCCCTATGGGTTGGTTTGAAGGGGAGTTGGTTCTTTTCTGAACTTTCCTTGTTCATCTGAACTTTCCTTGTTCATTTGAACTTTTGTGGATCTTTTCTGATACCTTCTTCAAGTGGTATTTTCTTTGGATCCTTTTGATCTTTTTAGGCTTTCAATTCTTTTGTGCATCTCATTGTATCATATTGCATTCATATGAAAATCCAAAAAGATGCATTGTGATATAAGCTTTACCGCCTCTGTCTTTTAATTGATGAAGCTTTGTTTTTTACCCTCTTGAGCTTTAGTATTTCAATTCTTGCTCAAGATCATATCTAGTTCTTTGACTTGCTAGAATTATCATGCTTTTACATGTGTAACTAAGTCTTTGCTAAATGAGCTAGCACTTTAAACAACTTGAACTAAAAATTGTAATTTTCGGATCTTTTAGCTAGCTGCACAATTAGTGATCCTTTTGTGACATTGGCCCTGTCAAAATTGCTTTGTTAGCTCTGGAATCTAGAATTGAACATCTTTTGAGCTTTTTGTTCCTTTAAAGAATCTGAAATTGCTCTTGTGAAAAATAAAAAATTAAATTTCAAAAGGTCTCATGTGCTTAAATTGTGCCAAACTATTCTCACGAGACTGCTTGTCAAAGACATGAACTTGGAGATAGTTTGATGATCCAGACGATCTCAGGGGGACTGCTTGTCAAATGACATGAACCTCAGGATTTGTCGCCCTGGTTGAAGCTTAGGAAGGGATTGTGGATGGCTCCTAGTCCTGGATCTCCTTTACTAAGATAGACCTAGGTTGAAGCTTAGGAAGAGGTTGTGGATGGCTCCTAGTCCAGGACCTTCTTTACTAAGATAGACCTTTAATCAACTTCAACATTCATTGCAAATGAAATATGTTGTAGAAATTGGGTGTTTTGAGAAAACTTGAGCAAAATGATTCAATACAGGACCTTTTGTCTCTAAGATGGTCTTTGCTAGCTTCTTGGTCTCACATTGACATTTTGACAAGGCCATTATCGCTTTAGGATACCTGTTGTTGAACTTGCTAATTTTGAAGCTGTTGCTTAAATTGTTAAAATTCATCGCTTCATTTTGAGCTCTCTAGCTTAGCCTTGCTATATATGTCTTAACATGATCTTGCTAGCTCTGTCAGGCTTGATATGTCTTGCGTGATAATAGAAATGCTAGCCTGTTCTTTTGGGTAATCTCCAAAGCTTCTTTTACTAACAATTGAAAAATACAAAAAATAAAGCTACTCTATTGCATTTCATGCATGCTCTTTCTATTGCTTCTTTCTCATTTCTACACTTGTCATCTCTGAATGAGAGGAAAGCGTGATTCCTTGATGAATCTATTGTCAAAGGGGGAGAAGTTTTAGCAAAAATGTTTTTAAAAAAGAGCTTTTTGGATGTAGGGGGAGAAGAAATGCTTTTTGGAGAAAAAGTAGGAATTTATGATCATAGTGAGGGGGAGCATTTTAGTTGTATTCTTTTGGTCTTTATTGTCTTTTCTGAATTTGAATTGCAATTCTTAAAGACTCACAATGATCGAAGGTCAAATAGAACAATTGTTCTTTCATATAGACCTTAAGTGAGATTTTTCTCACTTCTCTGGAAATTGAGGCTTTCTTGCTGTAACGTCCCGTTTTCTTTAAAAAGTTTCTTGCCTGGTTTTCAAAATAAAAGTAACCATTTGGCTTTATTGAGAATCCAAAGCTTAACCTGACGTTTTGAAATCTGGAGAGTTCAATTGGAATTAATTAAACCTTAACTAAGTTCTTTGCTGGTGCTCCTTGCTGTTGAGGCTCTCTGTGGTGTCTTTGTCGCCCTCGGCCGCTGGTTCTCCTGAGCCTCTCTGTGTCCTTGGGTTTGTCTCTTCTCTTAACTTCCTTTGTTGGGTTGAATCTCTTTGAGATCCGCCTCTCTCTTATCTCCCCTCTGCTCGAACCTCTCCTTGCTTGGGGTTTTCTGTCAAGGACCCTACGGGTTTGTGTTTCAAAACCTCTTTGGTTCTCTCAAGCCACGCTTGGTTTTGCTTCTTTGACCCCCCGTGGACCTCTCCACGCCTCTTGAACCCCCGAGTTCTCTTGGGCGCCCAGAGTCTCTCTCGACCTCCCAAAGGCTTTTTGGGACCCTCCTAGACCTCCTCGTGGCTATTTGGACCTCTTTGTCCAAATAGACCTCCCTCCGTCCTCACGGACTTTTTTCAGGTCCTTCGACCTCCTCCGCCCTTAAGACCTCCCTTGTTGAGATCTAGCCGCTCAGACCTCCCTTTGTTGAGATCTAGCCGCCGCACCTCCCTTGTTGAGATCTCGCCGCTCGAGACCTCCCCTTGTTGAGATCTAGCCGCTCGGACCTCCCCTTGTTAAGATCTCGCCATTAGGACCTCCTCTCGAGATCTTAGCCGTCTGTGTCCTCCCTTAGTTGGATCCAAAGGTTCCGACCTCCTTAGGTCCAAGACCTCCTTAGCGCTTGGACCCATCTTTGACTCTCGTGGTCAGACGCTGAGGCCTTGCCTTCTTAACCTTAGGACCATCCAATGTGGTTTAGATGGCCCGATCCTAAGGGCACGTTAGTTTGGTCCAACGTTCCTTATCCTTTCGGGCCGCCTGATTTCAATCGAACGGCTCTGCTTTCTTTCAAGCTTTTCCTTGTTTCCGGACCTCCTCTGGTTGTTTTGCAAAGACCACCTCCTTGGTCCTTGCCGGTCTTTTGTAAGGACCACCTCCTAAATCAGATATTCTGCTGGTCGACCTCCTCGCACCCTTAATCTGGACCGCTGAGGTCCTCCCTTGAGATCTTGACCGAGATCTCCCTTTTGGAGATCTACTCGTCAGACCTCCCTACACCCTTTAACTGAACGTTGAGGTCCTCCCTTTGAGATCTTGATCGAGATCTCCCTTTTGGAGATCTACTCGTCAGACCTCCCCGCACCCTTTAATCTGGACCGCTGAGGTTCTCCCTTTGAGATCTTGACCGAGATCTCCCTTTTGGAGATCTACTCATCAGACCTCCTCGCACCCTTTAACTGGACCGCTGAGGTCCTCCCTTGAGATCTTGACCGAGATCTCCCTTTTGGAGATCTACTCGTCAGACCTCCTCGCACCCTTTGATCTCGGACCGCTGAGGTCCTCCCTTGAAATCTTTACCTTTAGACCTCCCTTGTGCAGTCTCGAGGCCAGACCTCCTCGTTGAGCTTTGAGGACCTCTTGTCCGTAACCTCCTCTTGAGTCCTTGGACCTCCTGCCTAGGACCTCCCCTTTAAGTGTCTTGGATCTCTTGCCCAGACCTCACAAAGGGTCTTTGGCGGGGATGACCCTTGCGGTGCGGCCACCTCTTTGACTGGTGGTGCACCTTTGACTCGCCCCACTTGCCACCCTCTTCACCTTGTAATTATTGTTTTGCCTCGTAACTCGTGTGTATTTAATAGGTGTCGGGTCACATTAAATGCAGTCACATCTGAGGTACTTTATTTCAATTCTTTTAGGGCAAGCCTTGCCCTAGTTGTCTCGATTGCCTACACATCACCGAGTTTTCCTTGTGGTGCACACTACCAACTCCGGCTATATAAAGCCTAGGCGGGCAAGCCTTTGTAACCTGTTGCTCATTTCTTCCTTCCTCGCCTCATCTCGCCAGCTTCTTCCTTGTGCAAGACCTTTCCCAGAGCTCTTTGAGGTCGTGTTAAGCCTCTTGGTTTCCTTTTTGGCTGAGTTGGTTTGAGTTCCTTTTGGTTCTTTTGAAGTTCTCTCGCTTAGTGTGGTTTTGCTTATTTGGTTTTCTTGCGAACGTAGATCACGAGTTCGAGGAGATCTTGGACCCAAATTTCTTCTTTGCAGGTTTCTCCACCGCTTGACCAAGGCAAGCCACAGATCCCCTTTGATCATCTTGAACCAAGTTTCAGAAATGTATTTCGGTTTTACTTTATCATGCATGGCTATGTTTATATGAAAATGGTTTGGGCTGTAGTTACTTGCCTACTTGCTGTTATGCCTCCTTTATACCTTGTCTCCATCATGTTGTCATGTTCACCTTGTGAGCCTTAGGGTGGATAATTTAGTTGGTGTTCTTTGTTATTTGCCAACATGGGGGCCGTAGGTCTTATACAGCCTTGCTTAGAAAACGTGGTTCGAACGTATCATGCTTCATCTCTAATAATCTTGACTAATAAATTATGAATTGTGTGGTTGGTGCCATTGTTGGGCAGCTATGGCAGGATGCCTAAGCTGTGTTGACCATGGTGTGAGACCACTTGGTTAAAAATTTGTGTGCTAGGACTGGGTGGTCTTTTGGCATGGGCTTATACAAATTGTTTTGCTGAGGCAAGAAGGCAGGAAGTGAGTAGTGGGTGCTTTGCACACTTGGTTGTGGAAGTCTTGCCTTAGCACAACTAAGGACTTCACTTTGTGTCTCATGAACTGGCCAAACAAAGGCAACCACAAGATCATTTTATGGGAATGGTCTGGCTGAATAATTAGCAATGAGATGGCTTGGGGCTGTTGTGGTTGAGCGTGTGATTCGTTGGCGCAAGAGGGGCACCCCATAACCCCGTGGATTTCTAGACCACCGGAGGATTATAAACCTTAGCGGGCAGCCCTAGTCGGGCTTCAAAGCTTTGTAAAGGCCTTGCCAAGCTTTCTAGATTGCTCACCTTAGGAAGTGAGCAAGGGTGACCGAACCCGCCCCGCTAGAGAGACCGTGGATTGTGGGTAAAGTTGTACACCTCACAGAGTGAAAGATCTATTCAATAGCCAAGTCCTTGGTCATGGACATGCTCAGTGAAAATGGTGCAAGGGGTAGTTGTTTTGAAAATTTGGTGTCACTGGGCACTACAAATGAGATGCCTTGGCTTTGCTCAAGAGACCCCGGCCGCTCTAGAGGGGTCGGGGTTGGCTCGGTAGTGGTCCAGGGACCTGCTCTGACCTCTTGAGTGGGTGCTTTGATCGATTGTTGGTGAGGACTCGCCACTAGTGTGACCAGCACCTCCCCATGTATGGTTGTGGACGGAGCCGGTGCTCCTCCACTTTTCCAACTTCAAACTATTATGTATTATGGTTTTACCTTGTCGCTTTTCAATCTATTACTATTTTTATTGTTCAACTGCTTTGCTAAACTAACCATACAACTCTCATTGGTAAGTCCTTGCATGAATATTATTGCATCTTTGCTCTCTGTGACTTGTCGAGTACATTCCAAGTACTCATGGCTTAAGCCCCGTCAAAGCAGATTATGAGGATGATCAAGTGCGTGGCGGTGCAGACTCTTCGAGAAGGAGTTCTTCGACGACTAAGTCGCTTAGGACGCCCTCCACCCGACAAACTGTGGTGCTTGTTGGATGGCTTTTATGTTCTTCGTGTTTGAGCCCTAGAAGCTCCTTGTTGCCAGTTGTAAGTCCTCGTTGGTGTTGTAAGCCCTCAGTGGCAGACCTCTTGTTAACAAGCTTGGCCATAAGGTCCTATTATATAAAGCTTAATTTGTCTGCTTCATCTTTGTTTGACCTCGTGGTTGTGGTATTGGCTTGTGTTCTTGTACGGGCTAGCTCTGTTGTCCTGGGACTAGCTCAGATGCACAGGGGCAGGACCACCAGGAGGTCCTTCGAGACTTAGCCTGGGAGGTCCTGCCGGACCTCTCTTAGTGATGTGCCTGGAGGTGCTACCGAGCGGGTGGCGACCACGACCTCCAGGAGGTCCTCAAGACCTCCTGGGAGGTCAGTGGCGGACCAAGACCTCCTGGGAGGCCCTGGCAGACCTCCTCGATAAAGCTCCATGCGGTGCTACCACATCTTTCCGTGGTGACTTCGCAGCGCAAAAAAAAATGGTCCTCCCGGACCTCTTGCGGTACATCACGAGGTGGGTTGTAACAGTTGGTATCAGAGCCCTAGTCGGCTGTAGGGCGTGACCCTAAGTAGAAAGGTCGGTTTAGTTTTGATTCAAAAAGTTATTTTCTAAAGCAAAACAACTTAAAATCGGTTTGGAGGTTCTTACCTTGTTCTGGTTCTATGCTGTACTTAACTTGTCTAAATCATTCCTTACCCTGTTCTACTTCAATCTTAACTCCCTCTTTAGTTCTGTTACCTTACCCTTGCTGGAACCTCAATTTTTAAGTCTAATTTGACCTCCTTGCCTTTATAATTTCTATAGGACCGACTGTGGTAAGGTTAGGGCTAGTGGTCCTATTCTGAGTCTCGCCTAGCTTGTGTCTTTAAGGCCTCTGTTTTGAAGCTTTGGTTGCCTCTTTTGGCCTCCTGGCCTTTTGGTTCTCTCTTGGGTTTAACCAAGTTACCCCTTTTTAATGCTCTATCTTTCTCTCGATCCCTCTTGCCTTAGTGCTTTAACCCTCTTATCCTCTATGCTTTCTGCCTTACCTATTAAGCCTTTAGAGTTTTGTCCAGATGGTGCAGACTCGGCAGATCCACAAGTCGCAGGTGAGCCCCGCACGCTTGCCTCCACCTCCACCTCCTCCAACAAGGCAATGTAATCGGGTTTTGGGCGCTTTATGGCACAAGCTCAAATGATGAGCTCCATGATGCGATTATGAACCAGATTATGGCTCAACAAAGCCGACCACCAATGCTTTACTTGCCATGATGAGTCGAATAGTCAAGCGCAAGCAGCGCCACCCCTCCACCCCCAACTCACCATCAATCAAGGCCGCCGAGTTCATGAAGACACGCCACCTACATTTTCGAGCTCCCCGAGCCATTAGATGCGATGATTGGCCGAGATCAACCGAGAAAAGTTGATATTGCTCACCGTGAAGACAGGAGAAGGTTTTGTTTGCCTCACATCAACTGGAAGGACTCTGCACTGAGTGGTGGGACACATTTTGTGCCTCACATGTCAATTCCCCAGAGGATCACTTGGGCGACTGCACTGCCACACTGCATGTCCCCGATGGGAAGGTAGAGATGAAAAGGAAGAGTTTAGAGAGCTCAAGCAAGGCAAAGATGTCGCTGAGCAAGTATCTCACAAAGTTCACCCAATTGTCCCGTTATGCTCGTGGAAGATGTGGCTACGGATGATGCACGGCAGAAGCGCTTTAAGCGAGGCCTTGATCCCAGTTGAAAAGTTCAAGTTAGGGCAACGATTATCCTGATTTCCAAAGATATGGTGAACAAGGCAATGCTCATTGAGGAGTCCCGAAGAGAACTTTCTGAGTCTTTCAAGAGGAAGGTGCCACCTTCCAGTGCTCAACAAAGGCCTCCCCGGCGCCACAAAGCTTTTGTGCAGTTCCAACCCAAGCACCAAGGACCTCCAGGACCTCCCAGACCTCTCACAAGACCTCCCACCATCTGTCCCTCGCCACACAGATCACTGTAGCACTAAGTCAACCCCAAATGACCTCCACAGCAGGGGGGATCACTGTTTAAGTGTCATCAAGGGGCATTTTGCCAATCAATGCCCATCAAGATCGAGCTACCAAGAAAGTCCTCTACTTCAGACCTCCTCGCCAAGACCTCTCAGTCAGAGGACCTCCTCAAGCCAGACCTCCTGCACTTTTGAAGGGACCGTGAACCATGTGGCAAGGGAAGAAGCTCAGACCTCCTCGATGTGGTACTAGGTATGTTCCTAGTAAATTCAAGGTCTACCGTAGCTTTTGTTTGACTCGAGCTTCCCATTCGCTTATTTCTGAGTTTTGCCGCAAAGCACCGCCGAAGTTGTTGCTCTTAAGACTACCTTCTGGTTCAATCCCTACTCGTAACTAAGTACTAACCAGGTTGTCCACAAGTGAAAATGGTCATAGAAGAAGTAGAATTTCTAGCCAACCTTATCCTTTTGGACACCAGATCCCTAGATGTGATCTTGGGCATGGACTGGCTAGCTAACCACCATGCCATGTTGGATTGTAGTGGCAAAAGTATCTCTTTGACCAGCCCTACTGGTGCCACTGTGAAGTTTTCGGCCACCTCAGAGAAGCTCCAAGGAGCCCTTTCTTGTAGTGCTCAAGTTCAAGTTTTAGGGGATGTCCCTGTTATTAAAGAATTTGTGGATGTGTTCCCTGATGAGCTCCTGTGAATGCCCCTGCATGAGACCTTGAGTTTGTCATTAACCTTGTCCCAGGGACCTCCCCCATCTCCAAAAGGCCCTACAGATTGCATGTTGATGATCATGTGGAGTTGAAAAAGCAATTGAAAGACTTGCAGAGCAAGGGTTTTATTAGACCTAGCTCCTCACCTTGGGGAGCCCTAGTGATTTTTGTGCCTAAAAAGGATGGAACTCAAAGGATGTGTGTGGACTATAGAGCTCTCAATGATGTCACCATCAAGAACAAGTATCCTTTGCCAAGAATTGATGATTTGTTTGATCAATTGATGGGAGCTGCTGTGTTTTCAAAGATAGATTTGAGAACAGGATATCACCAACTCAAGATTCGCAAGGAAGACATCCCTAAGACAGCTTTTTCAACTAGGTATGGGTTATTTGAATTCACTGTCATGTCTTTTGGGCTGACCAATGCCCCTGCCTATTTCATGAATTTGATGAACCGAGTGTTCATGGAGTACCTAGACAAGTTTGTCATTGTCTTCATTGATGACATTCTTGTATATTCCAAGAGTGAAGAGGAGCATGCAAGCCATCTCTTTTCGCTTTTGGGGAAGCCGAGAGCTCATCGCCTCTTTGCCAAGTTTAGTAAATGTGAGTTTTGGCTAAAAGAAGTGGTCTTTTGGGGCATGTCTTGTCAAAAGAAGGAGTGTCTCACAACCCTAGTAAGGTTCAAGATGTGCTCAATTGGGAACCCCTAGGACAAGGCCTCAAGTCGAGTTTTCTTGGCATGGCCTACACTACAGAAGGTTTATTGAAGGCTTCTCTCGGATTGCAAGACCTCTCACTCACCGTTAAAGAAAGAAAAGAAGTTCCTCCGACCTCGAGTGTGAACAAAGCTTCCAAGAGCTCAAGAAGAAGTTGACCTCTGCCTCAGCTTTTGGTTCTTCCAGATGTCGAAAGATTTTGAGGTCTATTGTGATGCATCAAAGCAAGGACTTGGCTGTGTTCTTATGCAAGATGTAAAAGTGATAGCTTATGCTTCAAGACAGCTTGAAGCCCCATGAAGCAAACTACCCTACTCATGACCTAGAGTTAGTCAGTGTGGTTCATGCCTTAAAGATTTGGCGCCATTACCTCATAGGTAATAGGTGTGAAATCTATATCGACCACAAAAGCCTAAAGTATATCTTTACTCAAGCAGATCTGAATTTGAGGTAGAGAAGGTGGCTAGAGCTTATTAAGGATTACAATGTGGGAATTCATTACCACCTGTGCAAGGCCAACGTGGGGCGTATGCCTTGAGCAGAAAGTTTATGCTAATACTTTGATGATCAAGGAGAGCCAGCCTACTTTGTATGAAGAATTCTTGAAGCTTAGACTTGAATTAGTTGAAGAGGGATTCTTAGCAGCACTTGAAGTGCAACCCACATTGCAAAAACAGATCAAGGCAAATTTCAAGAGGAGATGCTAACATCCAAGAAATCAAGGCCAACATAAGAGAAGGGAAGACCGCAAGGTTTTCTATAGATGACCTAGGTGCGGTCTGTTTGATAAGAGGCTCTGTGTGCCCAATAACACAGAGCTCAAGAGAGTAATACTTAAAGAAGCACATGAGACATTGTATTCTATACACCCAGGAGCTACAAAAATGTACCAAGATATCAAGGAATTGTACTGGTGGCCGAAAATGAAGAGAGAAATAGCAGATTTTGTGGCCAAATGTGACACTTGCCAAAAAGTTAAGGCAGTGCACCAAAGACCTAGAGGACTTTTAGTGCCTTTACCCATACCCGAGTGGAAATGGGAAGAGGTCGGGATGGACTTCATAACTGGTTTACCTCGCACTCCAAGCTGGTTTTGATTCCATTTGGGTCATTGTGATAGGTTAACAAAAATGGCTCACTTTATTCCCCGTGAAGACTACCTATTCTCGAGACAAACCGCCGAGATCTACATGGCAAAGGTTGTGTGCCTTCATGGTGTTCCAAAGAAGATAGTCTCGCATGAGGATCCCAATTCACCTCCAAATTTTGGCAAAGCTACATGATGCCTTGGGCATGCACCTTAATTTTAGTACAACAGACCACCCACAAACAGATGGCCAAACCGAGAGAGTTAATCAAGTCCTTGAGGACATGCCGAGAGCTTGTGCCTGAAAAGGCAATCTAGTTGGGACAAGATGTTGCCATATGCAGAATTTTCCTACAATAACAAATACTGCTTAGCCTTCAAATGTCCCCTTTGAAGCTATTTATGGAGGAAATGTAGGACTCCCTTGTAATCGATGTAATCAGTGAAGGTCAAGTTCTTGGTCTGACCTACTAAAAGAAGTCAAGATCAAGTAAGGTCAATAAGGAGAAGCTAAGGGCTGCTCAAACTCGCAAAAGAGCTACGATATGTTAGACGCCGAGACCTAGCTTTTGTTCCAGAGACCAAGTCTACCTCAAAGTGTCACCTCTCAAGGGTATGCAATGTTCAGAGTTAGTGGAAACTTGCTCCAAGATTTATTGGACCATTTCCAATCCTTGCCCAAGGGGTGAAGAAGCCTACAAGTTGGACCTCCTCCTCACTACATTGAGTCCACAATGTGTTCCATGTCTCACAGCTTGAAGAAATGCTTATGAAAGTGCCAGAGGACCAGATGCCTTTAGAAGTCAGGACCTCCAAGAAGACCTCACTTACAGAGAGCACCCCATCAAGATTTTGGACGGTCGAGAGAGTTACAAGGAACAAGACCACCAAGCAGGCAAGGTGCAATGGAGTAACCACTCAAGCCGAGGCAACTTGGGAACGTGAAGAGGACCTCAAGAAGGAGTTCCCCACTTGTTCCCTAGTTTCACTTGAATCTCGGGTCGAGATTCCCTTAAGGGGTGAAGGTTTGTAACGCCCCGCTTTTTTAAAAAGTTTCTTGCCCGGTTTTCAAAATAAAAGTAACCATTTGGCTTTATTGAGAATCCAAAGCTTAACCCGACGCTTTGAAATCTGGAGAGTTCAATTGGAATTAATTAAACCTTAACTAAGTTCTTTGTTGGTGCTCCTTGTCGCTGAGGCTCTCTGTGGTGTCTTTGTCGCCTTGGGCCGCTGGTTCTCCTGAGCCTCTCTGTGTGTCCCTTGGTTTGTCTCTTCTCTCTTAACTTCCTTTGTTGGGTTGAATCTCTTTGAGATCCGCACCTCTCTCTTATCTCCCTCTGCTCAACCTCTCCCTTGCTTGGGGTTTTCTGTCAAGGACCCTACTCGGGTTTGTTTTTCAAAACCTCTTTGTTCCCCCAAGCCACGCTTGGTTTTGCTTCTTTGGACCCCCCCCCGTGGACCTCTCCACGCCTCTTGAACCCCGAGTTCTCTTGGGCGCCCAGAGTCTCTCTCGACCTCCCAGCGCTTTTGGGACCCTCCTAGACCTCCTCGTGGCTATTTGGACCTCCCTTGTGTCCAAATAGACCTCCTCTCGTCCCTCGTGGACTTTTTTCAGGTCCTTCTGACCTCCTCCGCCCTTTAAGACCTCCCTTGTTGAGATCTAGCCAGACCTCCCTTGTTGAGATCTCGCCGCTCGCACCTCCCCTTGTTGAGATCTAGCCGCCGACCTCCCCTTGTTAGATTTGGCCATTAGGACCTCCTCTCGGAGATCTTAGCCATCCAGTCCTCCCTTAGTTGGATCCAAAGGTTCCGACCTCCTTAGGTCTAAGACCTCCTTAGCGCTTGGACCCATCTTTGACTCTCGTGGTCAGACGCTGAGGCCTTGCCTTCTTAACCTTAGGACCATCCGATGTGGTTTGATGGCCCGATCCTAAGGGCACGTTAGTTTGGTCCGAACGCCTTATCCTTTTGGGCCGCCTGATTTCAATCGAACGGCTCGCTTTGTCAAGTTTTCCTTGTTTCCGTGACCTCCTCCGGTTGTTTTGCAAAGACCACCTCCTCGGTCCTTGCGGGTCTTTTGTAAGGACCACCTCCTAAATAAGGATATTCTGCTGGTCGACCTCCCTCGCACCCTTTAATCTGGACCGCTGAGGTCCTCCCTTGAGATCTTGATCGAGATCTCCCTTATTGAGATCTACTCGTCAGACCTCCTCGCACCCTTTAACTGACCGCTGAGGTCCTCCCTTGAGATCTTGACCGAGATCTCCTTTTTGGAGATCTACTCATCAGACCTCCCTGCACCCTTTAATCTGGACCGCTGAGGTCCTCCCTTGAGATCTTGACCGAGATCTCCCTTTTGGAGATCTACTCGTCAGACCTCCTCGCACCCTTTAACTGACCGCTGAGGTCCTCCCTTGAGATCTTGACCGAGATCTCCCTTTTGGAGATCTACTCGTCAGACCTCCTCGCACCCTTTGATCTAGACCGCTGAGGTCCTCCCTTGAAATCTTTACCTTTAGACCTCCCTTGTGCAGTCTCGAGGCCAGACCTCCTCGTTGTAAGCTTTGAGGACCTCTTGTCCAGAACCTCCTCTTGAGTCCTTGGACCTCCTGCCCGTGACCTCCCCTCTAAGTGTCTTGGACCTCTTGCCCAGACCTCACAAAGGGTCTTTGGCGGGATGACCTTGCGGTGGGGCCACCTCTTTGACTGGTGGTGCACCTTTTGATCGCCCCACTTGCCACCCTCTTCACCTTGTAATTATTGTTTTGCTCGAAACTCAGGCGATTTAATAGGTGTCGGTCACATTAAATGCAATCACATCCGAGGTACTTTATTTCAATTCTTTTAGGGCAAGCCTTGCCCTAGTTGTCCCGATTGCCTACACGTCACTGAGTTTTCCTTGGTGGTGCCCACTACCACCTCCGCTATATAAAGCCTGGGCGGGCAAGCCTTTGTAACCTGTTGCTCATTTCTTCCTTCCCTGCCTCATCTGCTCAGTTCTTCCTTGTGCAAGACCTTTCCCAGGAGCTCTTTGAGGCTGTGTTAAGCCTCTTGGTTTCCTTTTTGGCCGAGTTGGTTTGAGTTCCTTTTGGTTCTTTTGAAGTTCTCTCGCTTAGTGTGGTTTTGCTTATTTGGTTTTCTTGCGAACGGTAGATCACGAGTTCGAGGAGATCTTGGACCCAGCTTTCTTGTCAGAGAAGGCTCTCCACCGCTTGACCAAGGCAAGCCACAGATCCCTTTTTATCATCTTGAACCATGTTTCAGAAATGTATTTCGGTTTTACTTTATCATGCATGGCTATGTTTATATGAAAATGGTTTGGGCAGTAGTTACTTGCCTACTTGTCGTTATGCCTCCTTTATACCTTGTCTCCATCGTGTTGTCATGTTCACCTTCTCGAGCCTTAGGGTGGATAATTTAGTTGGTGTTCTTTGTTATTTGCCAACATGGGGCCGAGGGTCTTATACACTTTGCTTAGAAAACGTGGTTCAACGTATCATGCTTCATCTCTAATAATCTTGACTAATAAATTATGAATTGTGTGGTTGGTGCCATTGTTGGGCAAATATGGCGGGATGCCTAAGTCAGTGTTGACCATGGTGTGAGACCACTTGGTTAAAATTTGTGTGCCAGACTGGGTGGTCTTTTGGCATGGGCTTATACAAATTGTTTTGCCGAGGCAAGAAGGCAGGAGGAGTAGTGGGTGCTTTGCACACTTGGTTGTGGAAGTCTTGCCTTAGCACAACTAAGGACTTCACTTTGTGTCTCATGAACTAGGCCAAACAAAGGCAACCACAAGATCATTTTATGGGAATGGTCTGGCTGAATAATTAGCAATGAGATGGCTTGGGGCTGTTGTGGTTGAGCGTGTGATTCGTTGGCGCAAGAGGGGCACCCCATAACCCCGTGGATTTCTAGACCACCGGGGGATTATGAAACCTTAGCGGGTAGCCCTAGTCAGCTCAAAGCTTTGTAAAGGCCTTGCGCTTTCTAGATTGCTCACCTTAGGAAGTGAGCAAGGGTGACCGAACCCGCCCCGCTAGAGAGACCGTGGATTGTGGGTAAAGTTGTACACCTCTGCAGAGTGAAAGATCTATTCAATAGCCAAGTCCTTGGTCATGGACATGCTCAAGGAAAATGGTGCAAGGGGTAGTTGTTTTGAAAATTTGGTGTCGCCTCGCACTACAAATGAGATGCCTTGGCTTTGCCTCAAGAGACCCCGGCCGGCTCTAGAGGGGTCGGTTGGTTCGGGTAGTGGTCCAGTGGACCTGCCTGACCTCTTGAGTGGGTGCTCTTGAGTGGTTGTTGGGTGAGGACTCGCCACTAGTGTGACCAGCACCTCCCCATGTACGGTTGTGGACGGAGCCGGTGCTCCTCCACTTTTCCAACTTCAAACTATTATGTATTATGGTTTTACCTTGTCGCTTTCAATCTATTACTATTTTTATTGTTCAAATCGCTTTGCTAAACTAACCATACAGCTCTCCATTGGTAAGTCCTTGCATGAATATTATTGCATCTTTGCTCTCTGTGACTTGCTGAGTACATTCCAAGTACTCATGGCTTAAGCCCTGTGTCAAAGCAGATTATGTGGATGATCAAGTGCAGGGCGGTGCAGACCTCTTCGAGGAGGAGTTCTTCGACAACTAAGCTTCCTAGGACGTCCTCCACCCGACAGCCTGTGGTTCTTGTTGGATGGCTTTTGCGTGTTCTGGTGTTTGAGCCCTAGAAGCCCTTGTTGCCGCTTGTAAGTCCTCGTTGGTGTTGTAAGCCCTCAAAGGCACCTATTGTTAACAAGCTTGGCCATAAGGTCCTATTATATAAAGCTTAATTTGTCTACTTCATCTTTGTTTGACCTCGTGGTTGTGGTATTGGCTTGTGTTCTTGTGCGGGCTAGCTCTGTTGTCCTAGGACTAGCTCAGATGCACAAGCGGGACCACCAGGAGGTCCTTCGAGACTTAGCTCGGGAGGTCCCACCGACCTCTCTTAGTGATGTGCCCGAGGTGCTACCGAAGCGGGTGGCGGCCACGACCTCCAGGAGGTCCTCAAGACCTCCTGGGAGGTCAGTGGCGGACCAAGACCTCCAGGAGGTCCGCAAGACCTCCTGGGAGGCCCTGGCAGACCTCCTCGGTAAAGCTCCATGCGGTGCTACCACATCTTTCCGTGGTGACTTCGCAGCGCAAAAAAAAATGGTCCTCCCGGACCTCTTGCGGTACACCACGGGGTGGGTCGTAACACTTGCCTTGTTTTGCCGTGTCTCACTTGCTGAAACTATTCTGAAGCCAACTTGGTCATTTCTATTGCATTCTCTTGTATTTGAGCCAAGTTGAGCCTTTGCGCGAAAATATCAAGTATTTGGATTTTCAAACCTCAAACTTACATTTTTGGGATATTGCCAATGCGTTCATCAATGGGGAGATTGTGGATGTTATGGGGACATGCTCATGATCTTAGGTGATGAGACAATTGGCAGTAGTGTTGAAGGTTTGTTGAAATCTGGTGTTTTCAGCAAGTGTCGGATTTTTCGGTAGTACCGGCATTGAAGATGCGATAATATCGCAGTACGGTACGACCGCAAGATTGTTGTCGATTCGAAAATTCCCGAAGACATGTTTTTGGAATCTTGGGTTTCCTCGGGAATCGGTAGTACCGGCTTGTTGGAAACGGTGTTACCGCAGAGCGGTATGACCGCTAGTGTGGAGCGGTACTACCGCAAGTCAAGTGGTCCGATCATGAAGGGGTCTTTTTGATGTCCGATTGAGATCCGACGGTCCGTAGCGAGTGGGATGTTCGGACCGTCCGAATAGTGCCCTGATCGGATGGCTAGGACGTGTGGTCCGAACGTTTCGGTGAATCTGGGCCGTCCACGTGGTAGGGCGTTCGGTTCTAAGGCTTTTGAGCGTTTTCCGTGAAACGGTAACACCGCAGTTGAGAATCGGTATTACCGAAGTCCGGTAGTACCGTTTGGTTCATGGTAGTATGGATTTTCCAGATGAGATGTTTTGGGAGATTTTGGGTTTCTCCGAGGAGCGGTAAGACCGCAATGTTTTACGCGGTATTACCTTAGGGCGGTAGTACCGGGGTTTATATGGCGGTGCTACCGCTTATGTGCTGATTGTCGATTCTCTTGGAGAATTTGATTTGGGTTAGGTCAAGCTCATGTTTATCAGTGCATATGTGTTGCATATTGCATGATTTGGCTAACGTGGGTCAAGTTGTGAAGAACTTGTTCCCGGAAATGATATCTTGGTCTATTACTGTGCAGGTGGCTTGTAGGTCAACGACGGTCAACGGCGAGGAGGATCAGGACTAAGCTTGGAGAGCTGAGGTCCGGAACGATCGAGGATGTCGGGTGAGGTCAGGAGACTCGATCAGGGCATAGAATGGACAAGGATGACCGGACAAGCAGTACGGTGCGACTGGTTGGATCAAGCAGCGCGGGAGTCGGTGCAAGTGCCTCGGTGGTTCCGGTGGGATCCGGACGGGAGAGAGTTGCCGACTTGATGAGAGCCGTTGATCAACCTACACGTGGCGAAGCAGGCGATTGCTTCACGATGATTGGACTCGGTCTTGGAGAAGGATCGAGAAGGGTGTAACAGCCCCAACTTTAATAAACAGTAATTATATGCATTTTTATATTATAATTGTTATTTCTGGAGCATGTGCATAAATTATGCATTAGAAAATCTTAAAATCAAATGTAAATCTTAACATCAAATGTAAATCTCTAAATTCAAACTTAAGCCACAAAAGAAATTTTAAATAAATGCTCATGAAAATCTCTGGAAAACAATTTATTTAAATGCTAGAATAACTACCATAAATAAAAAGGAATTTTATCAAATATAGGAACTCAATCTAACCTTGATAAAAATCCAAACTTAATTAATAAGCATATTCTCTAAGTGAATTTAAACAAATAAATAAATCATGAACAGTAGGATTTAATAATTTTTGTGAACACTATAACTTCCCAGGGACCCACTTGAATTATTTTAGGATTTTATAAATTTTATTTCTATTTTTAAACCCATGGTCAAAGTAGGAATTGGAAATTAGAATCTCAGTCAAACCCTAGAACCAAACCAGTAGGTACTGTGCTTTGGACTCGAGTCCGACCCGGCCAATTGACTCGGCGGAGTCAACTAGTTGCATCGAGCCGCATCAGACTATAACTCAAACCAGGCCAACTCGTGCGAACCGTCAGATTCAAAATCGACCATCCAGATCAGCGGGCCGTTCGGACCATCCGGCCTTATCTCACATCTTGGCCGTCTGATCGTGATCTAACGGTCCACGTTGACTTGACTGAGCCCAACCAATCTTAAACACCGACCGGACCCAAACCAACCCAGCCCGGTCGCACCTCACTAACCTCCTTCATCTCTCTGACTGGCGGGCCCCACTCCATCGTCGGTTGTCTTCTTCTCCAGAGCGGCGCCGATGCCACGCAACCCTTCCGCCGCTGCAGTCCCTAGGACACGCACTCGCGTTTCTACCGTAGCAAGCACACCCGGCGCGCCACGCCAACCTCATCTGGTAGCTTCTCCCCACATTTTATTTCCTTTTTCCATACGGTCAACACCACAGACTGACTCTTCCTTCCCTTCAGTTCTTCCTCCAAAATCCCCCTTTCTCTCCTCTGATGAAACACAGCAGAGAGCACACCGCCGCCTCCTCCAGCTCCCCGGCCTCCACTCCCCGCTGCCTCGGCCCGCCGCCGCTAAACGGAGTTTCTACGCCGCACACTTCGCGCTTTTCGTCTCCAAGCTGCGCCTCGCCATCGCTTCGAGCCGTTGCGCCATGGCGTCTTGGCGCTCGATTCGCCGGCCCCGCCCCTGTGGCTCCGCCGTGCACCGAGACCGCCGTCTTCCTCCTCTCCGGCGTTTTTTTCCCGCCTCGGCGTTACCGCCGTCGTTCTTGCCGACCGCTTCTCCTCCGTGTCGCCGCCGAAGTCGCCAAAGCATCGCCGCTACCCGAGTCCTCACGCCGCCACCATCCTCGTCGCCCCGGATCCACCTCGTCGCCACCCGCCAGCGCCACCGATGCCCCTTTCGTTCATGGCCGCCATCCGAGGCCCAGATCGCGGATTCTACGCCGACCTCGGCTTGGTCTGCCACGCCCGTGCTAAGCACCACCAACAAATTCACCATCCCACAAATGCCACAGACTCAAGACCCGAGCCACATGACTCCGGGCGCCATCACCTCCCGCCATCCAGATCCGCAAGGACCGCCGCCTCGATCGTCACTACGCCTTTCATCGCTTCAAGGTCGCTCAGACGCCTGCCACCACATCGCCGCCCGGCTCACTGTCTTCGATCCGCCGTCCTCATCTCTCGCCGCCTCCTGTGTTTCTCGGCAAGTAAAGAAAATCGATATTCTTTCTCTAGGTCTACCTAGATTAAGCATGTAATTGTCTCGATGATGATATAAGAGAAACAACTTGTAGAGGAGGTCGATGAAATATCGAAACAATAAAGCTAACTCGCCTATGTTGGGCATTACCTAGAAGTTGCATGACATCTTATATGGTCGGGTGCTTTTCCGTAAGTTTGCTCAAACGGGGAAAATTCTTCTACTAAAACACATAGGCCTTCAGATACGTAAACTTCAATTACATAATGACGTTAAAGAAATAGAGTCAGTATATAAACAAATTTTATTTGTTCTCAGGAAGATCGTGGCGACAATAGGGCTCTAAATTTGGTCGACAAAGCCCTTCTTAAAATAAATGTGTGGTCTTGCGAGTAACCGGAGAATTATCACACATACTTTAGTCGGGCTAACTACTCAATCTTTGAGAGCATGTTGAACTTGGTATTACTTTCGGCACAAATCTCACTTTGGTGATGATGGAGAAGTCATGCTCATTGGGCCCCAATAGGCGGTACACTAGAAGCCCCGTCGATCCATATACTTGTTGTCGATCCATTCAAGTCAAGCATCTAAGCATGCCCTAATTTCATCGATGGCCAATCAAAAGCGTAATTTAAGCATCCATTGATATTACTTGCAAATGAGCTAAAGCTAGTGGTGGTGGAAGAGTCTTGCCGCTTCATTTCAATACTTCACAAACATTATCCTGTTGAAGAATGGATGAACTGACAATAGGTACTTACTGTAGGTGGCTGATCCTAATTAGCAAATAGATAGTTGAATTGTCTACTAGGATCTTGATTTGAATGAAGTCTAGATTAGCATTTTTAATGTTTGAATAGTAATCTGCAGATTGCTTAAATATTATCTTTAATTGTTGCCTTGTTAATGCACTGTTAGCATGATCCTTTAAAATCCAATTAGTCAATAATACTCGCTAACCACGACTTAAATCAAGATGAATCAAGTCAATAGACTTAGGGATTAGTAACGCAGGAGCTAGACATATAAGGGTTTAATCAACTTTTGAACAATTAAGCTATTAATAGTAGTCGATTTGAAAAATTTAGCTTGGATGTTTGAGTAAAAAAAATAAGATTAGCTAACAGAACTTTAATCCTGAGAAACTTCTGTTATATATATGCTTGAATAGTAATCTGAAATGTTAGTTTTGTAGATAGGACTATCACATGGTTAATCCAATAATTAGCAATACTTCCAATTCATTTAATCTTTTGGTCATATTAAGCTATTTAATAGCAGTAATCAACTTTGAAAACTCATTTTGAAATTGAATTGTTAGAACCATATCAAAAGTCAATTAATGCATCTCTGTTGTAAAGTATAAATAATAAAGGAAAGTTTAATGCCTTTTGTTGTATTTAGTTGTTTTCACTTCAGTAAATTAACTAGTTTAACAGGAATCAATTTTGTTAATAAGCTAATGGCAATGTTAATTCAGTAGTTAGAGGTGTTAATAATCTTAATTAGTCTTTTTGGTCATCACCTAAGCAAGCCTTATTCTAATCTGTGTGGTAGTCAAATTAGGAAATTAAATAGTTTAGTATTCAACAAATTGTTTAATGTGTTTAAACTAGCAGATAATTGAACTTAATTAAAATTAATCCTCGCTATCTCGATCTTTTGGCCCAATAGCACTAGCATAAGATATTTCTAAAATTTTGATATTAACAGCTTTTGGACTATTTGAACTGCAGTCCTTAAACTATCAAAAGCTAAACATCTAAAGAATAAGTACTAATTTAATTAACCAGAACAAACTTAGCCAAACTAAAATTCATGAAGCTGCTGTCTTTTCATTTATGTGTGAAAAGTATCGTAGTAATTAGTAAGACCATGAAGTAAGCTATTCTTTTGAATACTTGTTAAGGCTTTAAAAGATTAATAGATAAGAAGACATATAAGAGGATTAATTTTTGACTGTATGATTATCGTGGATGTATACATAGAATGTCTAGAGAGAGTGTTTGTGAGTACTAGGTGTCCTGTTAAGGAAAACAATATCACCTAAACTCCAGATATTATCAGTTATTAAGTTTATCCCAGAAATTGAATTGGCTTTAATAAATCCATAAGAAATTGAACTATAAATTAAATTAAAATCCATACCTAAATACATGAAGAATCATAACTTCATTCATATATATAATTATCATGCATTTTTGAGCATTTTGGGTTTCTCGATGTTATTGGTGTTTATTCGCTATCGCATTTTCTCTCTAGATTATAAATTGCGCGGAGTGAATAATTACGCCTACAAGAGTGAACAAGTGGACTTCTACCAAGGCAAGCTTCCTCTCTGCACCATATTGATCCCAATTTTGGAACTGTAGATTTACAAAATACAGTGATAACTGTTGCATGCTAATTCCTTAAAAATTTATTTTGTGACATGTGGAGTATCTAGTTACTACCCATAACTTGTGGCTTACCTTAAATCTGATCATACACTCAAACTAAGGTATTGTTTGTATTAAGAATACTTAGGCTAGAAATTGCTTAGCCATGCAGTCTCTAGAACGGTAGTGCTTGGCAAGCTTATCTTGTCAAGTCTGGGAAACACAAATGAATTTCCAGTATTTGTCTCTTTATTAGTCTATTTAAATGAGAAATGAGTTTCAAACCCTTCTTGCTAATCTAATTTCAAATCTGGACAAGTGGATGCTAGTGGTGGTGCCGTAGTGCACGAGAATTGGGAAATGTGGTTGTCTTGTCTGGATTGATTAAGGACCTAACATCTACCGGATGATTCAAGCCCCAATGTACTTCCACACGCGTGTATGGGCGCTGTTTGGTTAAGTAAAGGGTTAATATTATTGAGTTGGAAACAGGAGAGTAAGGACATGTGTATTGGTTTCATATGGCATAGATGCTTAAGTCTTCGGGCCGTGTCGTATGCCATGTGGAGTTTATATCGATATCAGATGTTCTTAAAAGGGTGAGGGCATACATGCGTTCCATCACATGTATGTACCTTAAGGGTTTCAATTGCGATGTAATATGTGTAGTGAGCACAGTTTGCATTTAATTGATCGGGTCGGCATTCCCGGCACAACATGTGGACCCCGGTTAAATAGATGCTATCAGTCGTTGTTTAAGCGGGATTAGTCTCACATGGGTATTCCAACTCAATAGTGTTAACTTGTTGAAAAATACCAAATCTTAGTTTACCCGGCCGGCATACCAAAGGCAGTGTGCTATTATTCTAGACGGCTTACGGCCAACTAAGTCGTGTGGGTAAAGATGTACACCTCGCAGGTTTTAAAACTATTCGAATAGCCGTGTCCCCGGTTACGGACAATGCTTGAATTTGATTAGCGCTTTGTATAGATTTGACATTCCAATTTCATTGGGTGGATGGGATTTCGGTTCAATAGTCACATATGTAATGATGTGTTGGTAGTGTAGCACCATTTCATTATTGATTATTGTTTATGATTATTCTTCATTCACTTACTGTTTTAGTCCAAATTGATTTATTAAATTGCTTTGTCAAAATATAGCTATGGTAGGTTAAGTTGTATCGCTTTACGCAAAATTGAACCTTATAACCTTCCTGTTGTTAACCTTATGCATATATCAATTCTAATCCTTTGTGTAGGTTCTATTAAACACTTCATTTTAGTAGTTTGTGTAAGTCTTGTTGAGTACCTTCCGTACTCAGTGGAAATTGTCCACTTGTTGCAGGTGAAGACGTTCTATTAATATTTCAAGTTGAGACGATTACGTTGGTTCTTCGACTTTAATCCCAGTCAAGTTGCCCTTGGGTTGTGGCGCTCCACTGGAAAGTTTATTTTCTTATTTCTTTTTCCGTTTCTTGTATATTTAGTGTTTCCGCTGTACAATTTCACCGATATGTATATATGCTAGCTGTGTATGCATATTTTTATCGTGCATGCTTGTGATATAATGTTGTAAGGATATATGTATGTTAGCAGCTGATTCTGGGAGCTAACATGAGACATATATCCGGGAACCTGAATGTTGGATTTGTTACTTATTATGATTATACCTCTAGTATGATTTTAAATGAGGGAACTGAACTGTTCCTTAATTAAGAATCATGCTACTAGTATAATTTTAATTCGGCACATTTCCAATATTCCGGCTCCTTACAAAGGGGTATTTTGGTAATTTCACCCAATACCACCTTGGTGACCTTTGGCTAAACCGTGGTGCGGGTCGGCGCATGGAGAAGTGGTTTAGGTCAATCTAGGACGAAGATGACGCTTTGAGATACGTGCGTGTGTTAACCCGTTTGTGTGTGGGCTTAACGGGTGCCCTAATAGAATATTCTCTAGATGCTAGCCTCTACTATAAATAGGGCTAAGTGCTAGTTGCACTATAGGACCCTTGGGCATTTGTAACCCTATTTTGTGTTTTAGGGTTTTGAGGAGAATAGAGGAGAGCTAGGGTTTCTAGGGTTTGGATTGAATGTGTGCTCACGTGGTGAGCTTTGTCCTTCTAGATGGAGTGGCTGTAAACCAACAATCATCCATCTCATATCAATCCATGCAAAGATTTCACAAGATGAGTCCTTTCTGTTCTTGCTCTCTATTTCATGATTTTGGGGCTTTCTTTTATTAGCGAGTTTCTCTTTGATTTCTGACCTAGATTTAGCTTGCTATGACATGTGAAAACACATCTAGGATCATCTTGATCATCAATCACCCACGAGCAAGCTTTTGGATCTAAATTTTGATTTTGCCCGGTTTTAGTGAAAGAAAGGGAGATTTTAGGGGTTTTTGCTCTTGAAGGATTTAGGCTTGATTCTTCCTGTGATTGAGGTTTCTAGGACATATGGGAGACCATCCTTAGCCATCTTGGATTGATTCCTCCCATTAAATCATCTCAATCACCGTTTTCGTATTTTGCTCGGTTTTGAGGCAACCTTCACTCAAACTGAAAAAGGTCAGAACTTTGGCAATGATCTTCACGATCCTTGGTTCGAATAGGTTCCTGACATCCTAGAGAGGTTATGTTCTCATG
Source organism: Phyllostachys edulis (assembly GCA_036346405.1). Lineage (NCBI taxonomy): Eukaryota > Viridiplantae > Streptophyta > Magnoliopsida > Poales > Poaceae > Phyllostachys > Phyllostachys edulis. The sequence continues at coordinate 30,721,132 of CM070567.1, read as the reverse complement.
AAGATTGGAGTTGTAGAACAAAAGTTGTGCCAATTTTATTTTGGTTCGGGCTGAGCTCCAATAGAATCGGTAGTACCGCCCATGAACAAAGGTATTACCGATATATGGTAATACCGCCCATAGACAGAGGTATTACCGATTTCCCTGATTTCTTCAGCACTTTCTTAGTTTTGTTTGCTGAGCTTTGGGGGTTAGGAGTGGATTCAATACAAGGCTTCCTCTGTGCTTAATCATTGATCACAAGTTGAATCCATTCAAAGTGAAAAAGAATTTGAGCTCCTATTCACACACCCCCCCCCCCTCTAGTAGCCTATTTCGGTCCTACAAGATGACATGTGGGCCTTTGGTCTGTGAACCAGGTCCACGGCTTAGGTAAAAGATCCAAGATGGGATGGGTTCATGGAACAGTGCAATGTCCAGGACCAACGTTTAAGAGACATGGCTCACGATGAACCAAGTCCACAAGAGTTGCTTTGGGGTTTGAGCTGGGTGTACCACGTGTGCTACTAGATGACAGGGAAGCTGATGTGGCCGAAGGGTGGCGGTGACATGGCGCAACAGGGCAGTGACTTGTGCACGAGGTGGCACCACTGACATGGCGATGAGGCGCAGAGACACGGGCGCTTGAGCTTGCTGGTTCACTGGCAGCAGCGGCCACGGCGGTGCGAGGGAAGGGCCTCAACCGGACGAGGAAGCGAAGGCTGTTTCGGCGACGCGGGTGTGGCAGTGCGGGTCAACTACGACCACCGACTGCGATCAAGGGAGCGGCGACGTGCACTCGGCCGTCGACGGCGATGACGCTGCAGCGTTGAACCAGGAAAAGGTAGAGGGCACCAGAGAGAACGTCACCTGGAGATCACGATTGTGGTGTCAACGAGGTTGGAAGCTCACCATACGTGGTGCAACGGTTGACGGAGGTGGCCAGCCAGAGTCTAAGAAGATGGGGTTGAGGCCGGCGCTAGGAGACGCGGAGGCTCCACCGGTGGCGGTACACGGAAGAGGAGGTCGGCGCGATCAAGAAGACGCGGATGCGCTAGCGCGGAAGGCTTTAATGGCAGAGAACAGCGTGGCGGCGCGGCACCGGAGTTGGAGAAGATGGCTTCGGGGTGGCGGTTCTTGGCGGCAGCGCCTAGGGCTTCGCCCGTGCGACGTGCGACATGCGAACTACAAGGCGACGGTGGAGACCGTGTTGGTTTCACGGCGCTACACGCAGTTAGGTGTCGATCGGGGCGGCGGCGGCGCAAGCGGCCCAAGAAAGGCGGCGTAGGGCACCTGACGCCAGATAGCGGCACGGTGGCATGAGTCCTGGCGGACCACGACGCTGCAGCGTAGCGGGCGGCGCGGTGGAGGTTCAGATAGCACGGACGACTGAGGCAACAAGGTCAGATGGCCAAGGGAGCGATCAGGCCGGAGGAAAGGAAGTAGCGGGGTGGCGGTTTGGGCTGGTGGCGAGTCGATCGAGTGGGCCAAAGCCACGTACGAAGGAACGGGACGACGGCTGGTGTTGAAAAAGGGACAAGCTGGCAAACCGGGTCGGAAGCGAAATAGGTGTTGGGCTGGAACGGAACATTCGGCCCAAAGACAAGATCTGAGATTATAATTAGTTTTCTTTTTAGAAAATAGCAGAAAGCACAAATAGCAAATGCACTCGAAAAAATTCTAGAAAATATATCCAAGCACATAGAATCCAAATAAAATAGTTTTAATAATAGTTGATGTTAAGATTAATCATATTAAATTGTTTTTGATGTATGAAAGTTCATATTAAGCTTTATTAATTCAAATAAAATTGGTGAAATTTTCCAGGAACCTAAACTATTCAAAAGATTTTTAAAAAGCCAAATTTTGGGACATTACAAATAAATAGTCGAAAAAAAAGATTACAAAACTAGACCCCTGTCGCCAATTGAGCTGTCATTATTTCAATTGGCGACAGGAACCTGTCGCCAATTCAATTGACGACAAGGATCTGAATCCCTGAATTGCTCTTGTTTAGAGGGGGCATATGCCACTTGAGAAGTTCCTGTCACCAATTGAATTGGCGATTGCATTCTAGTTTTGTAATTTTTTTTTTGACTATCTATTTCTTTTTTTTTTGAAAAATATATTATTTTAAAAAAAATCGTGGTAATACTCATATTGGAGATCACCATTATGTCGGCCTCGGCCTTGTTGAGACGATCAAAGTTCATACATCAGGGTCAAGCCAACTGTCTAACGCAAAGGTTATAGATCCTGGAAGACGGCTTAGCGACAGGGACCTATCGCCAATTGAATTAGCGATAGGTCCCTATCGCCAATTGAATTGGTGACAAGGGATCTGAATCCCTGAATTGCTCTTGTCTAGAGGAGGCATATGCCACTAGAGAAGTTCCTGTCGCCAATAGAATTGGCGACTAGGGTGTAGTTTTGTAATTTTATTTTTTGATTATTTATTTCTGTAATTTTTTTGAAAATATGTATTATTTAAAAAAAATTCCTGGTAATACTCATATTGGAGATCACCATAATGTCAGCCTCGGCCTTGTCGAGACGATCAAAGTTCATACATCAGGGTCAAGCCGAAGGTCTGACGCAAAGGTTATAGATCCTGGAAGACGACGAAGCCCAGCAACCCACACCTGGTACCATCGGGCTCGCATGGCCTGTGTGCAAAGCCTGAAATGACCTTTTTAGCCCAGTCCAGAGTCCATGACTCCATCCAACGGCCGACACACAAATTGGAAACCTCAAAGATTGAAAGCGGACTTTGAGTTAGGACTGAGTCATATTGGCAACAGACACCCAAACCCATGCCTGCCCACAGAATCCTCTTTCTATTGTACTCCCTCCGTTCTTTTTTACTTAAGGTTTTTTTTACAAATGCGGTGATGCGATTTTGACCGATACTTTTTATAGCTTTATATTAATATGTACTAATTAAATTATAATATTATGAAAGTAGTTTGACAACAAATCTAATGATTTAATTTTCATCCAATCAATCTAGATAGTTTTAAACATATTGATGATCAAACATCAGAATGTTTGACGCTACGGATTCTTGGACGCCAAGTAAAAAAGGATGGAAGGAGTATTCATCATGACTTTCCCTACACGTCCCTATTAAAAAAAGAAATCCCCATTCCCCACGCCGAAATCATGAAAAAATCCCACAAATTTCGTTGAATTCAAGAATATTAGGGTTATACATTGAACTCGCCGAGTCAGCATCATCCCACGCCTCACTAACTCAATGGCGCTGGCCAGTAGGGGTGAAATTTTGGTAGATAATTCCTGCTTGATCTAGAGCCAGATTTGGTCGGGACCGAATCTAGCAAGCTATTTTAACTATCGATCCGAATCTGGGACCATATAGTTAAATCCGGATTTTTCCCGTATTATGCCAAATGGTTTTTCGTATTGTAATCTGTATAGTTTCCGTGTGGCGGGAAGAAGATAAATTCCAGAAATGGTTTTGGGCTTTGAAAACAGAAAAAGGCATTAATAAACACAAAGGTATTTTAGAATATTCGGAACCCAAATAAAATACTTCCAGACTTTGATAAGTTTTATTAATTCTGTAAGAATGCTTTGAGTCTGAAGGAAGAATAGGAAAAATATTTTAGTTTTTTGGGAAATTTCAGAAAATGGCTCAAAAATTCAACAATGGATAAAATAATTATTTTAAGTTGAAATTTGAAATTGAGATGTTACGCCTTACGTCGGTGTGATCGTGTCAAATTTATGTATAAACCTATGTTGCGTACTGTGCCTTTATGTCGTGCCATTATGTCGATGTTTGATCATGTAAATGTGTGAAACTTATATATGTACTCATGTTGAAAAAGTTGAAAAGCTACGGTGACATGATTCAATGTATATTCCTTTCCGTGTGTGTGCAGTTGCGTACTATCCAACTATTTTATTCGTTCCGGATCCAAATCCTTCATGTATCCGTCCTGTGTTCATGTCCCGAATACTCCGAATTTGTATTAATCTCAGGTCTACCTGTATTTGACTCCAAATCTAAAAAAAAAGAGTTAGAATACAAAATAAGTAATATTCGTCCGTATCCGACCTGCTTCATCCTTTCACTCCCTCTTGGTACCATCCCACACCAAGGCAGGGAGCTGGCCTGTGGCCGTGCTACCACTCGGGTCCGTCCTGTGCCATCCCTTGGTGTTGCTCGGTGCCACCTCGGTTTTGGGCCCTACGATGCTGTTTTATGGATTTTCAACTCCATCGTGATGGTTTCTCAGTCTAGTAGGGGATCGTGATACTTGATTGTGAGCACCCGGATTTATTAAGCTCATAATACTTAGTCATCCAATTGACCCTAGTATTATCAACCAAATAAACCCAGTCTCGAGAGATGTATACTCCCTGCACGCAAGATACATACCTCACAACAAAAGAATGTATCAATTCCATACAACACAATAGTACATAAGCAACAAACCAGAAGGTAATATTAATAAGGAAATAGGTTATTACAAAAGAGGGGCCTTCTGGCCAAATAACAACAAGAAGAAGTAAGATAACAGCGGAAGCAAAAGTGCCATAAAGATGGCTATAACACAAAGCCAATCAAGGTGCCTTAACCCCTAGGCATCCGACCGACCGCCAAGCTAGTCGTCAAGAAGTCGCAACACGTAGCACAAAAGAGAGGCTCAAGGAGCTCCCTTCTTCCTCTGCAACAAAAGCCACAAAATGCCACAACCACGCGCGATGAGTACATAAAGTACTCCGCAAGACTTACGTGTGAGATAACAGAACTATAAATAGCTACATGCAAGCTTTATTTAAGTGGATGAGGCTTTGGACTCATTTTAGCATAAAGCAAGTTTCATTTGCAATAACATAATAGATTGAAGGCAATTTGGCAAAGCATTTTAATTGTTGAAATAACAACGAGATAACAACATAGTAACAACAACAAGATCAACTCGAAGTGACTAACCCAATAGTCACCACAACAATAGCATGAACTCCCGCTCATACCAACCATGTCAAGTTTTAATTAAAGGTTGTAGTCTAATTCTTACGGAAATAACCAAGCGTGTCCATAACCTAGACGAGGCTATTCAATAGTTTTATCCTCGCAGGGTGTACCAATGTACCCACACGCCGATCGCCTTTCCTTAAAGCACACTACCTTTGGTGTGCCGCACGCAGCTAAGTCCTACGAGACATTTCCAATGGACAAGCTAATTCGACCAAGACAACCCACGGGGATAAGGACACAATAGGCAGCCTAACCGGCCTGCCACTGTTCCATTCCCACACCACACACACACACATTTTATCTTTAAAACACACCAACCGAGCGACCCCAATTAGCACCGCCCAAAGTACTTAGTCAAGAGAGGTCCCATATCCCCCTTGTGTGGTTAGCACGCATAATTGCTTGGATCAATGGCGCAAGAATTCGGTCCTTGTTGACTCAGGCATACCACCACATCCAAAGACCACACCATCCATCCAATATGCCCAAGTCTAAATTAATCTTTTATTTTCAGTTTTTGATTTTACAAATTAATCAAAGCACAAGTGCTGGACATATAGGAGTAATAATCAGTTTTGAGTGATCAAGACCATCGACTAAGTCGATGATCGCCCATTTCTACCGATAACTAAGCATGTCTAAGCAATTTAATCGAAACTACTAAGTGATAAGAGCTCATCCAACGAGCTCCCACCACAGCAAATAACCTAGGCTCATGGTAGTAGAGGATAAACAATTCCTACAGATTATGCAACTATAGGATTGCTAGCGACATTTAACACAAAGTAGCATGCATACATAGAAGTGAAACAATATATTAAGCTTTAAAGTAATATGACAATGATGGAAATGATCAAACTGCTTGCTTTGATGTTGCTGGCCAAGTTGTGGCAGAGGGTCACTCTCGGGATCGCCACAAATGTCGAAACCTAACGGAAAAGCGAGAAAGAACCGATAAGAACGACGAAAGACCAAAAGACGCAACAGAGAAACTTCTCCGAATGCTATGAAAATTTTACAGCAGCAAGACAATGATTTATCATGAATTTAGCAACAAGAACCAATTGATTTGGATTCTTAATGCAAAAGATATGATGAAATCAATTCTGCTCAGCCCTAAAAATACCAAACTGCACTATTCACTAATTTAATTATGAGGCAACATTTTCTAGAACAGTGGTGACACTGAAATTTTTACTGTGAAACCAGCACCTCATGAGATGAATAACACAATTGATTTCACCTCATTTGGAGCTATTATGCACTTTCTACAAATTTTCAAAAACAAGAACTTGAACAAAATTATAATGCACAAGTCCTCATTTTCCTAACAGCAACATGCTCAAAACAAATTTTCACAGTGAGTTCACTAATAGAGGAAACCAACAAAGTTGGTCTCACCCAAAAATAATCTACAGAGCATTAGTTATGTATTTTACAAGTTAAGCATCAATTTGAGTGTATATTTAAAGTGAGTTTTAAAATCTAATGGCAAAACTGTGCTCTGGAGCTGAACTCGACTTACAATCATTTTTGGATTAAAGTCAAGTTCAATACAGAGCTAACACAATTTGAATGACCTCATTTGGATTTAAAACGACAAAGATATGAAATTCTAAAGCTATACCTTATTTCAGTTTACACTTAAGAGTTCACTGGAATTTCTAAAAACCCTAAAGACATGGGAGGTCATAAGCGGCTCAGATCACACGGGGGAGGTTCTCAACGGTTGAGATCTTCCAAAGGAAGATCTAAACTATCAAGATCTCCCCGAGGAAGATCTACATCGTCAGGATCTCACAGGGGAGGTCCTGGACGGTCCAGATGTTCCAAGGGAGGTCCTCGATGGTTCAGATCGTCCGAGGGAGGACCTTGACGGTCAAGATCTACCCGGGAGGTCATGAACGGCCGAGATGACCTCGGGAGGTCCTAAGGGAGGTCTAACGCCACTGCACCTCCGTGGAGGTCCGGACGGCCACGATTTCAGAGGGGAGGTCTTGGACGTTCTTGATCTCCTGAGGAGGTCATGGACGCCCCAGAGCTCGCGACGCACGCACGCAGCTTGGACAAGAGGTTAAATGCGCGCGGGACAACGAGGAGGTCCGCGCGCGGGAGGTCTTAAATACGCGCAAGGTGAGGATTAAATGCAGTTAAGACACCCAATGATTTCAATGATTTGAGCACATGATGAGCGATATCGCGGTGGATCTTTGTCCTAAAACGACAACAATACGCCGCTTTCGTCCGACAAAGACCCGGTTTGAAGAGATGGTCATCGCCGCGATCTGCACCTCGCCATGACATCCAATGGTACCGCGGTTCGCAATAACCATGCGCACTCAATGGACCTCCTCTCAACGGCGGCGACGGTTTTGAACGCCGCCGAGCCGAGAGGACAACGAAGACAAGCACACGGCAAAATCCAAAATGCAAAGGGAAGCTCCGCGACATCCAATCAAGCGTGTGCCCAATTTAAAAGCTCCGCGACCTCATACATGCGGGTGCCCAGCCGCTAAAGGACTATCAGGAGTACCGGAGGTCCTAAGGTGCCGAGGAGGTCGAGGAAGGAGGACCGGTGCCGGGAGGAAGGGTGCTCCACGGCCAAAGCTTCAGCTCCAAGCTCCACTTTGTCCCTCTCGCAAATGCCCAACAAATCAAGTTAGGACTTGGTCCCAGAGGGTAGGGCACAAATGGAAGCAAGGAGAAAAGGAGGAAAACTCCAGGACCCTTGTCCACCGAGGAGCTTCAAGCTTCTCAACAATGGCGGCAAGAGAGCTTTGGTGGTTTAGAGCTCAAAGCACGGGTGCAAGCAAGGGATAATGGTGTGCAAAGGAAGCCAAGGAAACAGTGGGGAGGTTTTATAGCTAGGGCAAAAGAGGTCATAGACCCGGGTTAAGCTCATGGTGAGCTTAGCCCATGGCTCGGCCTAGGGTTTGGACAAGACACGAGGCTGACATGGTGACAGGTCTGTGTGGACAGGAAGGGCGGAAGGTCGACTCGCATTTAATGCGGTCGACAAGGAGTTGTTATAAGTACACAAGGGACAAGTGGGCATTAACTCCTTGCTCGAGGCCACGCATGCGTGACCAAGGAAGGAGAAGAACAGGGAGGTCATTTTGACCGCTGGATAAGCCCACGGGAGGTCCTGCCCTCCGATGTGGTTTTTGAACCGTTACGCCAAATGATCGGGAGGAGGTCCCACCACACGATCAAGGATGGGGAGGTCGAGCCTCCGATTTCCTTAATGTGTAAGCGCACGTGGGAAAATGGGATTAGAGGTCCAAAGCGTTGGATCTCCATCCAACGGTCTTGGACCTCTGTGAGGTCTTAACCGCACATGAACTTGAGAACGTGAGGGGAGGTCATGGCCTTAGGATTTAAATCCAAGGGCGCACAACCAAAGGGAGGTCTCGAGGCTTTGCGTGAAGCGAGGGAGGTCAAGACCTTTGGATTTTGATCCAACGGTGGTGATCAAGACAGGGGAGGTCCTGAGCCTCGCGCGTGGCGCAAAGGAGGTCTTGAGCTTGCGCAACACACAAGGGAGGTCATGGCCATTAGATTTAGATCTAAGGGCAACGACCTCACGTGCGCGGGGAGATCTGATGCGCATAAGGCAAGGAGGAGGTCGTGACCGTGGATTTTTAATCCAACGGTGCACAACACAAGATAGGTGAGGTTGGGAGCGCTTGATAACGCAGGGAGGTCGTGGGCTGTTGGATCTGATCCAACGGCTACGACCTCAACAAGGTGGGAGGTTTGCTTAGTTTAACAGTGAGGGGAGGTCATGGCCATGGATCTTGGATCCAAGGGCTACGACCTCAACAAGGTGGGATGGCTAGTGGTTTGACAACCCGTGGAGGTTTTTGAGATTTAACACATAGGGGAGGTCATGACCGTGGATCTTTGATCCAACGGCTATGACCTGATGAGGTGAGGAGGTCTTTGCGGTGTTGACCGCGGAGGAGGTCGTGGCGGTTGGATGTAAATCCAACGGCTACGACCTGATCAAGGTGGAGAGGAGGTCTGCTGGGGTGCAGACACGGTTGGGCTGGACCAGCTTTGCAAAGTGGCTAGCCCAAGGAACAGTGTAGGCTTTTAAATTTAGTTTTTACAGCTGAAACTTAGCAGAATTATTTGAGATAGCAATTGAACTCCAAATTTGATGAAATTTTAACTGGAGCTTGCTGACAATGAGATTAACCTTGCATAAAATTTCCAGAGGTTATTATGCAATGCATTTTTCTCAGGAAATTCATGAAGGTTGTTCAAGGATTTGTTTTACCTCCAAAATTTATCAAACAAGTTTTACATCTTGGGATATTTTTCAGAGGGGTCCCACATCAGTTTTGGGACCAAGGAGAATATTTTCCAAATGTTTGGCACAAGATTTAAGATAATTGGAAAAGGAGTTTGACTTTTGGTCAACAAGAGCTTTGTGTTTTTGGATTACACAACTCTTGGACAAGAATTACATAAATGTTTAGGGGTTTTCAAGGTGTGAGAAAAAGTTTTAATTTCTACACCTTAATTATATTTGAACAAACCCTGTTTATACAGTTGGGATGTTACATTGATACACCCAAAACTGTGTATCATATTTTCCAGGATTTAACTTATCTTTTTGGAAATCATTAGTTTGTTGTAAATAATGCATACGAAAAATAGGAACGTGAGAGAAAAAAATTCGTGAAAAAACCTTTTAGGGAAAACTATGAGCATACGAAAGTAATATTACCATATAAGGAGATGTTTACAATAAAGCTTTTACTCTTTCCTATGAACTACAGTGATATATTTATAGTGGTACATGAAAGACTCCGTGTAGGAGTAGAACTATGAGTTGAAGTAGAAAACTCAATTCGTATCACACTCAAACTCAACAATCTTCACCTTTAGACAAATTCCTCATGTAGCTAAAACAAAACGTGATCTCCTCAAAACAGATTAGCATGAATAACTTGTGCGTCAAACATTCAGAGGACTACTGAATGATACCAATTAAGTCTGTGTAAAGCTCAAACTTAGCGATAGGAACTGACTTTGTTATCATATCAGCTGGATTATCATGTGTATTTATCTTGCTGACATTAATATCACATTTAGCAATGCCACCTCGAATGTGATGATATATGATGTCAATGTGCTTTGTTTTATCATGAAACATCTGATCCCTTCTAAGGAAAATAGCGATTTAACTGTCGCAGAATATTACAGTGCAAAACATACTTCCACAAAGCTTAGCAAACAAACATATTAGCCAAACAACTTCTTTGCAAGCTTCAGAAATAGCCATATACTCAACTTCTGTAGTAGACAAAGAAAAAGTAGCTTGCAAGCTTGCTTTCTAACTAGCTGAACATCCTCCAACACTGAAAAAATAGCCAGTAAGAGATCTTGTCTTATCCAAATCTCCAGCAAAATCCGAGTCCACAAAGCCAACGATTCCATATTTAGTCTTCCCAAATTGTAAAAGCGTCATATGTGCCCCGCAAGTATATGAAAATACGTTGAACTGCTTTCGAATGCTCTTTGCTAGGATTAGTCATATATCTACTAACAACACTCAGTGATTGAGATAAATTGGGGCGAAAACATACCATGACATACATAAATGTACCAACTGCACTAGCATATGAAACTCTAGACATGTACTCATCTTCATCATTTTACTGTGGACATGATGCTGAAGAAAGTTTGAAATATGTAGCTAATGGAGTATTCATCGGTTTGGCCTTATGCATGTTGAAACGATGAATAACTTTATCAATATACCATTTCTGATTTAGGTATAATTTTCCATAGCAAGAATCTACTTTGCTGCATAGAGATCCTTCATCTTCACTGCCTTGTCTTTTGTAACAATCAGCATATCATCAACATATAGGAGCAAATAAATAGCTAAGCCATTAATAGTCTTCAAATAACACAACTATTATAATCGGATCTTTTGAAATATCAAGAGATCATAAAGGAGTCAAATCTCTTATATCATTGTCTATGTGATTGTTTCAAACTATCAAGATATTTCTTTAACTTCAAAGCATAATTCTCCTTCCTGGAAAATAAAAAACCTTCCGGTTGCTCCATATAAATGTCTTCCTCCAATTCGCCATGTAAGAATGTAGTTTTCATGTCCAATTGTTCAAGCTCATAATCATGCATAGCCACTATGCTGAGTAAAGTAGATTGAAACTATGCTTCACAACTGGAGAAAAAATATCTGTGAAATCAATACCTCGAATTTGGTTGTATCCTTTAGAACCAATCCTTGCTTTGTAACTAACCTCTACGTTTGGTGAAACGCCTTCCTTCTGGAAGATCCATTTGCAACTAGTCTTCTTATAAATTGACAACTTGACCAGCTCCCAAGTGCCATTGTTCTCAAGAGATTTCATCTCATCATGTATGGCAGCCATCCATCTCTCTGAAACAACAAAAGAGATAACCTCTAAATAAGTGTAAGGTTTTGTAGTACCATCAATTTCTTCTGCCACATTCAAAGCATAAGAAGCAATATCTTGAGAACTTGAATATTCCTTTTAGATCTATTGACTACAATGGAACATTGTGGTGATTGAAACATAACATGAACATATTATATGTTTTTATTTTCGGCTTCTAGTGTAGATCATGAATCAATAACATGCTCCACATGCACGCTTGATTTCTGCAGCCTCGCAACGAGAACATTAATACATGATTTATCATGCAACATAATAGATTCATCAAAAATAGCACTTCTACTAATAACCATCTTTCTAGTTTTAGGATTCCACAATTTATATCCTTTCACACAAAGCTTATAACCAAAGAGAATACACTTATGGCTCTAGGCTATAATTTACCCTTGTTAACATGAGCATAAGAAGGACATCCAAATATTCTCAAATTTGAATAATCTGCTAGAGAATCAGACCATACCTCAATTGGAGTCTTCTTATCACTTGCCAGGTTGGGTGACTAATTGATCAAATAACAAGCAATGGACGCGGCTTCAACCCAATAACTCCTAGAAAAGCCAGAGTTAGATAACATGCAACATACCTTCTCCATAATGATTCTGTTAACACGTTCGTCCACACCATTTTGCTGAGTAGTACTTGGGACAGTGTAATATCTCACAATGCTCTCTGATTTGCATAAAGCTTCAAATTCTCCGAAACAGAACTTGGAGCCATTATTAGTACGTAGCTTCTTGACATACTTGTTAGTTTGTTTTTCAATCAAAATCTTCCACTCCTTGAATGTCTTAAATACATCCAATTTGTGCTTTACGAAATATGGCCAAACTCTTTTTGAATAATCATCAATGATGATCAACATGTTGCCAGCACCTCCAAGGGATGGAATGTGAGATTCTTCCCACAAATCGGAGTGAACATAATCTAATATGCCTTTTGTAGAGTGAGTTGTTGTATTGAACTTCATCATCTTTTACTTGCTGAAGGCACAGTGTTCACAAAACGTCAACTTGTCGATGCTTTGACCCTCAAGGAGTCATGTTTTGCATAACTCCAATTTCACTCATATGCCCCAGACGCATATGCTAAAGATTAGTGGCATCAAAATCATATGATTTATTTGAGGTAACTACAGCATTAACTAAAATTGTAGTACCTTGTAGATGATAAAGTTGGCAGCTTTCATACCACCGTTCATTTCAACAAGAGAGCCTTTGAAGATCTTCAAAACTCCACCTCCACCTGAATACTTGTACCCTTCAGCACCAAGAGTACTCAGTTAGATAAGATTTCTCTTTAAACCCAGAATATGTCGAACATCCAATAAAGTTCTGATGGTGTTATCCAACATCTTGATCTGGATAGAACCAATTCCTGCAATTTTGTATGGTGAATTATCACCCATCAACACAGAACCACTTAGCATAGCTTCATAATTCACGAACCAATATCGGTTCAGACTCATATGGAGAGTGCAAGCCGTATCAAGAATCCACTCATCACCGGTTTTAGAGTTACCAACAAAGGCAACGTGAACATCTCCATCAGAATCTTGTTTAGTAACGATGGTGGCTTTAGCATCATTCTCTTGTTGATCATTCTTGATATTGTTATTCATTTTATCATTTTTGTTTACGCACCAGCACGTCAGTTATGTCGTGCCCATCTTTCTTGCAATACTTGCACGACTTGTAGCTGCCTCTGGATTTCGACATGCCTTTGTAATTTTTGCTCAAGCTTTTGCCTCTTGAACCACCATTTTTACTCCTCTCCTATTGTCTTCCACGAACAACCAGACATTCTATATGCAAATTTGAACTTTCGTTTGGAACCATGAGTTTCATATTTTCCTTTGCATATAGTGATTCATAGACTTCATTAAGCGTAAGAGTATCTCGGATATATAGAATAGTATATGTGAACATTGAGTATGAACTAGGCAGCGATCATAAAAGAATAATACCCAAATTTCATCATCATATTTTACCATCATAGATTCAAGATCCAAGACTACTTCTTTAAAGGTTGTCAGGTGATTCAATAATGACCCACCTTCTGTCATCTTATGTGAATAAGGATTCCTCTTCAAATACATCTTACTGGTCAGATCTTTGGGCATACAAATCTGCCTCAGTTTCAACCATAATGCGACAGCGGTCTTCTTCAAAACCTCCTACACAATATTATTTGATAGGTGAAAATAAATCTGAGATAAGCCTTTACAATCTTTTCTTTGCTTCTCAAGTGACCATGTAGCGGGCATCTTGTCGATCCCAATAAAGCGTTATCCAAATCGAGTTGTGTAAGAATAGCTCGCATCTTGACTTGCCATAAAAAAACATCGTGTCTTAATCTAGTAGCGGAAGATCATACTTCAATGTCGCCATGCAAAAGAAACCGTAGTTTTGCTGATAAATACTGTGTGAACGTAGCAATGCTTGTCAGGATCCCGGGTACACGTCGTGTGTACTCGAAGAAAAAAGGAGATCAATTTGCTAGATGCCGTCCCGATGCAACAAGTTCACCTTAGGTTTGATGCTAGACAATTTTTTGCTATATTCTTTCTCAGCTCTCATCTAGTCGCGTGCGTGACAGCTTTTGTAGATGGTTGGCAGCCCGAGTGCTCTATGTGACTCCACTTCGACTTTGGCTTGGAAAAGGAAGTGTCTTCAGACTCAACGCGAAGGAACGTGTGGCCTCAACTTTGAATTTGACGAACGACTGCAGATCAATATATCGATTTACCAACCGTTGAGACCACGACATGACGTCGTAACAATGTTGACCGGATACCGTCTGTGTTCTGATACCACTTGTTGTAAATAATGGATAGGAAAAATGGGAACGAAGATACAAATTTTACGTGAAAAACCTTTCCAGGGAAAAACCAAACACACGAAGCCAATATTACTATATAAAAAGATATTTACAATGAAACTCTTGTGATATATAAAGAGATGTTTACAATGAAACTCTTACTCTCCGTATGAACTACAGAGTTATATTTATAGTAGTACATGAAAGACTCTGTGTAGGAGTAGAAGTATGAGTTAGAGTAGGAAACTCAATTCGTATCACACTCAAACTCAACAAGTTCTCCTTCCACTATCGGTTAGATCATAATAAGATGCAGCATGGCAACAATAAGAACGAATTGCTCACGGTACATACAGCAGAAGCATACAACTTTTATCCTTAATTTTTAAGTTCCTTTTATCAAACGAAATATACACTACAGCACTGTCTAATAGAGTTCTTTATCCATGGATTCTACTTCCAGCTTGCAGGTACTTCAATGAAACCTAGTTAAGCAGGAGAAGAAATTAGTATAGTTTTACTCTCGTATCAATTGGCCTTCGACAGATAGGGCAATCTGCGACTTGCGGTCCACATTCAGAACATGTCTGCACGTAAAGAAAAACTAAATTTAAGTTCAACTATAATGGAAGAAATGCAGCACAATCAGGAACATCAGTCTAGCAGAGTTAAAAATCTCACCTGATGACCACAACCAAACGCCATGTCCCGGGGTTTGGAAAGGCACACTGGGCAGAGCTACAGATATAGACAAAAACTGCCTAATTAGATGTTGGTTGAATTTCAACAAACACAAAATGCAAGCTCTCAGAGAAGAATCAGAACATAGAAACTTCACAAATGACAAAAGAGTGTTTCCTGGATTTCTTAACTACTTAAAACAAAGAACAAATTAAAACCGTTAAGGGTAACCACAGAGAATCCCTTGTGTAAAGTAGAGGCACATTTGAATAAATTCGTAAGAGATCACATTACAATATCAACTTTGGCTGTAGTAGGGGAAATGGTGGTTTAACAATTTACAATTTTCTCACGAACATGCAAGCAAGAGGTGTAAAATAATGTTCTCAATCGGGAAGAACCTATGCACTTCGTCGACAGAGTCTCATCCCTGATTGTTACTATCGTCTATCACTGAAGCAAGAATAGTCCCCAACATAAGTTCAGCTATATACTGTTGTGGTCGTTGGTTGGGTCCAGGTCCGAGGAATGAGGATAGGGCACTAATCCTCATCTAACCGTCGGCAGAACTCTTCCCTGTCAAGTTAGCGAGGTTCTGAAGCTTAGTTGAACTCTTGAATTCTCATTGTTTGATTGATAATGACTACATGCTATCCCTTTTAGGGGTTGTTTGGATCTCGCATTTTGTGAAAACCAGATTTAGTTAAACTGGTTTTAGCGAAAACTTTGTTTGGATAATGCAACTAACTCCCTGGATAACGCGTGTTTTACAGTAAACCGAATTCGAGTTTTACCAAAAACCAAGAACGCTGCTTTTTCTCAAAACGATTTCATTATCCTCATTCTCAACAGCTTCCTCATCCACGCCTCGCCCTCCTCTCCTGGTCAAGTCGTAGCTCCTCTTGGACTGAGTACTGCGGTGGTGCCCACCGCCATTCTCGCCGCGCCGCCTTCCCCGACGATGACGAGCTCCGGCCGAGCTCGCCAGACCGGATCGAGATCGCGTCCACCTCTTCCTTGGTGCAGCTCGAGGTCTCGCACCAAAGACTCTCCACAACGACGGGCTTCACCTCCTCTTCCGGCGCCACCCTCATCACCCGCTCCTCCTCCTCCTCGTCGCTCACCGCCATGCCACCACGGCGATCGCCATGCGATCAAGAAGACCTTGACGACTTAACACCGTCGTCCGTGTCGGCCGTCACCGCTCCACCTTGGTGGAGCCTTCTTGACAGCAGCGCAAGCTTTGCTCGCTGTGGCGCCTTCTTGACTCGAGTATAGCGCGTGTCCTTGCCAACTCTCTTCTTTGCTCACGCTCTTCTCGCCCTCATTTGACTGCTGCTCTTCTCGCCGTTGCTTCTTGCTAAAACAAAGACCCATGGCTTTAGATGGGGGGAGGACGGATTTGGGACCTCGGGGCTTTGAACGGGGCTTTCGGGAGCCGGAAGCTGTGGATGTGGTGGATGTGAGGTGGAGTCATGGTGGGATGGAGAAAGTAGGAAAGAGAGGATGGGGAGGGTGTGTCCGGATGATGAGCGGTAGAAAATGGTGACCAAACACTGTATAGATGAAAGTTTGTTTTAGTTTTCCTGATCCAAACAAAGTAATCTATAAACTCACTGTAATAGAACAACTTAAAAACATGTTTTAATAAAAACCCTACTAAAACCTGTTTTCTAAAAACTAATTTGCTAGGTGATCCAAACAACCACTTATAGAGGCAATCCGTCTTGACACCTAAGAAATAATCTATAAAGAAATATATCAATCCAATCTAATCTTTTCAACTATTAAAAATAACATTCCAAATAAATAAGATCATATTTCTAACAATAACTAGATAGATAAGGAATCCTAAAATAATCTACCTAACCAAATATTCTTTATCCTAGGAAACGCATCAACCACGTATGGGAAATACCATGCTACAGTACCTGCTGAGCTCTGCTTTGCCTATAGCACAACATTGGTCGGTCGTATGGAAAAGATCGCCGCTAAACAGCGGCATCCTTCCTCCAACGATGCAACACCGAGGGTGCAACCAAGGGCAGCGATACCCACTGGGGTGGCGTTGGTGGTGCAGTTGAGGAAGGTGACAGTAACGCCACCAATGCAATGGCACGCGACGCCTCCTGCTCCTTCAACTTGACCATCAATGCCCACGTTTTTTGGAGGATAGCCATCATGTTGTCAATTGATGCGACCATCTTTTCGTTGTCAACCTTCAACATGGCAAAGGGAGATAGTTCGGCACTGAAAGCTATGGCCAGGGTTATTAAGGCGTCGCTTAAGTGACGCCTAAGCGGTAAGGCGCAACTCGGGGTTGAGTGTCGCCCCGCCTTGCCATCGCCCGTCGCCTGTCGCCCGTCCCCGTCGCCTGTCACCCGTCTCCAGCCCATCCCCGTTGCCCGTCTCCGGCCCATCTATTTGTTACCGGATTCGCGACAACCACCTTTGAACCCAGACGTGAATCAAAGGGGGGGAGGGAGAGCTAACCTAAGTCGCCGTCTTGCTTCCCATCGTTACTATCGCCGCCACCGTGGTTGCTGCTTGCCGAAGCCGTCGTCGTCACTCCTCTTCATCATTGCGTCGCCGTGGTCGCTGCTCTCCGCTAGTCACCACCACCACGGCCGCGAGATCTGGGCCTCAGCTCCTAGTTGTCAATGGCGTAGTGGAAGAGGAGCAAGGAGGAGGTGGTGTCGTGGGAGAGGAGCAGCAGGGAGGAGGCGGCACGGCCCGGCGCTGAGAGAGGAATAAGGAGGCAGCGCGGGCAAAGGGGTGTGGAGAGAGGCGGGTGAACGCCTCGTTGCTCGGTCGGGCAAGGGGAAAAAGGAGGCTCAAGCGCGCGCCCACGGCAAGGGAAAAAAGAGAGGCAGAGGCGGCCAGGCGGGCCAAGCCGGATCTTCATGCCTTCCAGCCTCGCCGGTCACGCCTTCTACTTCTAACTTTCTTCCGATCGCTCTGACCGCCGCCTTAGCATGTGTGTAAGGCATCGCCTCGTCTCACGTCCTACCGCTTAAAAGGTGTGAGGGGGGTAGGGTCGTCTCGCCTCGCCTTACCGCCTTAATAACCATGGCCATGGTGGATGGCTCTGATACCAAATGTTATGATCGTTGGTTGGGTACAGGTCTGAGGACCAAGGGTAGGGCACTCGCCCTCATCTAACCGCCGGTAGGGCTCTTCTCTGTCGAGGTGGCGAGGCTCTGAGGCTTAGTTGAACTCTTGATTTCTCATTGCTTGATTGATAATGGATACATGCTATCCCTTTTATAGGGACAATTCGACTTGACGCCTAAGAAATAATCTATAAGAAAACCTATCAATCCAATCTAATCTTTCCAACTATTAAAAATAACATTCCTAATAAATAAGATCTCATTCCTAACAATAACTAGATAGATAAGGAATCCCCAAATAATCTACCTAACCAAATATTTTTTATCCTAGGAAACTCATCAGCCACGTATGGGAAACATCATGCTACAGTACCGGCAGGGTACCATTCACACGCCTGCTATGGTGCGTCACGTCTTACTCCATAACAATAGTCCCCAACATCAGTTCCACTATATACATATAATCAAAAACTTATCTGAATCGTATTCTATACAAATACATACATTTATCTTAACCTACATGTAGATCGCGAAAAAACATACTCTAGAAAATCACATCATAGTTTGCCTCTAGGTAGGCTCACTGTTATAACATCCCAAATTTTGGCCTTTAAAAAATATATATTTGAAAATAATTAATTCAAAGAGTTTGATTTTAAATAGGAGTTCCTACTAATTCAAAGAGCATTTTTGAAGCTTTAAAAATAAAAATGAATGGTTTGCATTTTATTGGATTAATTTAAAGCTTAATTTGAAATTTCAGAAAAACGAAAAACATTTCAAATGATTAAAATAAGCATCAATTAAATTCAAAATTATTTTATTTGATCTATTCAAGTTCCAAAGATTTTGTTGGAATTTTGTTGGATTTTTCCTAATTTATTTTATTTATGGATTTCTTGGATTTTCTTTTCTTTTTCTTTTTCTCTCTCCTCTATCTTCTTCTTCCCGTAGACTTTCTTCTCTAACTCTTTCTTCCAGCCGAGTGCCTCCATGGCTGTGCTTCCCTTGACCTCGACGCCTCTAGCCACTCCTCACCGCGCCGGCCCCAGCCGGGCCAACCATGCCACCTCTCTTGCTCCCCTTGCCCCTACGTCCCCTCTTGCTGCCATTACAGAGCCCCCGAGCTCCCAGCATCAATGCCTGCCACCACCACCTCTCTCCTCTTTTCTTCTCACACGTAGCATTAAAATTGATTCCGTCTTAAGTGAAACATTCCCACTAACCTCACTCGCATCATGCCTCCATCAATTTTACGTTTCCTCCATCAACCGCAATTAATTTGATTGTTTCCCGTCGTTCTTCATTTGCAAACCCAAAACTGCCACCTTTTCTCGCGGCGTTCCCCGTCAACTCAAGCATCGCCTTCACAGTATAAAGAAAGAATCGCGTGTCCCTCGCTCCCCTTTTCGATTCGCCTCAAACCCCATCCCCTAACTCCCTTTCGTTTGCTCGGAACACGCAACGCCACCCGATGTCTTCCCAAAGTCCGACGACATCATCTTCGCGTTGTTCTTCCTCTCCGGTGATCCACCGACCAAACCAACCGCGTCACATCGTGTTCCCGGTAATCCTCTTCCTATCCCCCACCTCGATTTCATTTTTCGCCGTCGCCGGAGTATGTCGCCATCGCGAGCTCCTCGTCGCTGACAATGGCCACCGTGGGCGTAGCACCACGGACCTTCCCCGGCCGAACCGTCTTCACCATCGTGTTCCCCTCACCGAGGCACACCCCGTGCTCCCTCTATTTTCCCTGGAACGCTGTTAGTTCACCGGAGCACCGCACCACCCGCCGCCACCGTGCGCTCTGAACGCCGCTGCCGCCGCCTCGCTCCGTCTCCGGCCAAGCCGTTCGCCAGTCGCCTAGCCACCTTCCTCACCGGTGCCGCTGCCATGACTGTGAGCTCCAAGTTTCACTGTTCGTTCTGCATGTCTCTGTCTCTGTGAATGTATTATTTGAGTCTATGGTAGGATGGTCCATCTAGTCATTGACCCCTTCCTTTTTCCTTTCAATTCTTCTCTGTTATCACTAGCAAGTGGTTCTTGAAGTCATTCACTCGGTTACGCTAGTCAAGCATCCAAAACAAGATGTCCGAACAATGAATTTGGGAATATTCTATCATTTTTGTGATAATCAAACTTCTAGAAATTCGTTCTCTCATGCGAACTCCAAATCCGTCGATTGTTTCTCCTAAATTCATCTAAATTCATTATCTACCTTTCAGTATTTATTTTATAATTTTTGGATTTTATTTTATTTTCTATTATTTATTTGTATCGTTTCCTGTATATAGAATCCGACGTCGCCGACACCAGTTTGGACCAACCGAACACGGCAACCACAACCTACATTGAAGGCAAGTCTCCTTTGAACACTTTGAACCTATGATTTGTAAATTATGTTTTCAGTTTTAAAGTTATGCATTGCTATTTTATTTAAATGATAAGTTTAAACTGTAGGTTGTTAGTTAAAACCTAAAGTTTGTTATTATCATCCTTGATATTTGTTATCATGTACCCTTGTAACCTTAGCGTAGAAATTCTGCATTATTGAATACAACTTTGCGGAATAGTTTTGTAACAGTAGAATTGCTTTGACATGTTTTACAGCTTTATTTAACCTTTTGGGGAGAAAAACTATTATTACCCTTTATGCTTTGTTTGGAAAATGTATGACATTAGGTAATGTCAGTACTTGGAAATATGTTTTAGACTCGGGTGGATGGTAAGTTTAGGAAGGTGCAGCTAGAGTACGAGAACTTGTATTGTCCAAAGTTCTGCCCAAATCATATTAAGGATCGACGCTTGTGATTATCCAAACTGAGCAATAACGTGTAACCACATGTCCTAAATGGGAAGGACATGGCTAAATAATTTATTATATTCTAGCATTACGCCTGCAGGCTGTAGATGGTAGGAGTTACCTAGGTAGTGCAGACGATGGTAATTGACGTCCATGTCTGTTGGGGCTTACGTTGGGCGATAGTAATAGACGTCCATATCTGGGCAGGTTATCCCCCACAACGGTGAGCTCCGGGTCACTGATAAATGACGTCCAGACTTGGGGTTAAGCTCATCGGGCGAGCTAATGTTAGGATAATATATTGTAAAAAGCTCTGTGATAATCGCTTAGTCGCACGCCTAAGGAAGCGTGTCATGACCGACATTATAAGTCGATTATCTCGTGTGGGTCAAGCTGTACAACCTCTGCAGAGTGTAAAAACTATTCTAATAGCAGTACCCACAATCAAGAGCTGGCATGGTGAGTTTTCACATAGTAGATTTTTGTTTTGATTTCAAAAGAGAAAATTTTGGGAACCGAAAGTAGTTGGGACTCTTGGGTAATTTTCTGGCAGCTAGAGCCCTATCTTTGAAACCTTGGCGGCTAGAGCCTTGATGCTAGTGGCTGGTAGCTAGAACCTCTACTAGTGATACAATTAATTTATTTATCGAGACTACTTTTGTCAAATGTACTTTATGAAAGATGTTTAAACTTAAAATATTGCTTTGTGCAAAAGAACCGTATAAGCCTCATTTGTTAAAGTTATACATATGCATCTTCCCCAAGACTCGCGGAGTACTTTATGTACTCACATGCTAGACTCATAATTAAATCTCAGAAGCCTTCAACGACACAGAGGAGAACTACGACTACTTTGCATATGACTTTGATGAAGGACACCCAGAGTACTAGGTTGCGCTCTCCAATCGAATGTCGGTAGGCAATTTGATGGCCATCACTCGGAGTTTAACTTTTTTTGTTTCCGCTACTGTAAGACTCAAGATCTTTTGACCTCTTTTGTAATAAGTGGTCATAAGGCCGGCACTCAATTGTTTATTAATATTGTTTCGTGATCCAAACTTGTTATCAACGATATTTTCACTACTAATCATGAGACTGGTGCAGTATACACAGATAGTTCGGATTCAGAAATCCAGTTCCGACAACTGCAAGCCTAAGCTATATTTTTACTAATCAAACAAAGGCTGGTTTATCCAAACAGTAGGAACATTCTAGTTTCCACAAAACAGTTTTGTAACACACCAGGGCAAAAATCCGCTTAAAGCCAAGCCCTCACGTGCGGCAGGCCAACGGATGCATAGCACTCGCTTGGGCTCTTGTACTTGCTTCACCCAAAAGGTTTAACCCAGAGTTACTACATTTGGAAACAAAAGCATTATATGCTAGTATTACTAACTTCGGCCTTCCAATGTGGGACTACTACTGCGCTTGGGCCAGATGGGCTTGGGTGTTACAAAACTAATCAAGACTTGCATATTTTACCCAAACATTTTTTTCTCGTGTTTCACTAGACAGATTAGTACCATTTGTTTCCTTATCTAAATCAATAAAAAGATCCTACAAGATAGCAGGACGGAATTTGTCATACTTGGGGTACTGATGCTCTAGTATCTGCAGCTGGTGGGGATGTAACTGATGCTGTGATTGCTGAATCTACAGTTGCCTCCTCTCTAGGATGAGAAGGCACACTTCGGAAGCTATTTGCCTGAGATGGTGCTGCTCTTGAGATTGTATTATAACTTGCAAAAGGAGGAGGAAGTGGAACACGCTCAGCCGACTTTGCAACTCGACGCCTGGTTAGTACAAAAAAGAATGACAAAAGAGATAATCACGTCAACTAGAATCGATCAATAAAAAATGTATGTGTAACTGGTCTTGCTCTTGCTTCTCCATACCCTAAAATTCCAAGCTCTAGTGTTGCCTTGTACTGCAAAGGAATTTCCATGAGTGCTGAAAGGGCAAATTCTGTCTCCTTCTTGCTTTGACTGATCTTTTTTGACATGATTGCAGTGAAGTTGACAAACTAGGAGGACGAATGCCAAGGTTATTTTGGTTAGTAAGCAAATAAAAGTAATTCATATAGTTTTGTCACCTACCTGGAAATTGTCAAAAGATCTAGCAGGTATGTTGTCATCAAACTCCTCCATCATATCCCATGGACCATCTCCGACTCCGACCAAAATTATAGACAAGGGAAATTCACTGCAACAAACAAATTAACAATGAGTTATTGCTGCAATGTTATTCTACGAGTGCTGTAGTATCTATAATTCCATATCATGAATTGATCATTGTAGAGTTATTATCTTGGCACTGATCATGCAAAAGCAAGGTCAGGCTTCCTTCATGTATCAATTTCACCAGTTTGCTAAAAACTTACATAAATAATGCAACAACAGCTTATTCCTCATAGATATCAAAAAACATAAGTGTGCAACTCTCTGAACTCAACCAAAAAAATGAGGAGAAACGAAAAACAACAAGCTAATTTCACCAATGGAAGTCAATCTTGCGGCAAACCACCAGCCTTTCTGTAAATCTCCCAACATCTATATACCTTGCAATCAACACTATAACCTCGTAGCTATGAACAAGCACAGGTGCCTCTGTTTTCACCATTAGATTTGCACATATTTAAAAGTGCACTTAATTTGCCTTGAGCCCTTGACTGCAATTTTTTTGAAATTGTTTCTATTATTTCAATCTTAATGAGATGCATTTATGATTTGCATTATTTGTGGCTGTCACCTTTATTACTCTAATAGCAACACTGAAAAACATGGACTAACACAAGTATAAAGCCAATTACACCCTGAGAGCAATTACAACAGTTGTTCAAAGCTCAATACTACAGTACCAAGAGCTTTTTATCATCTTACTCTGTAGTCTGTCATGGGCGGGCTGTTCACACGTGTGAACGGTCCACACGCTACTGTAGCACTACGCACTGTTCATACCGGCCCCTAGATGCATTAGTAGTTGGAAATAGAGATAAGAATAGCTAGTTTCCTTATTAGTTAGGTTTATTTCCTTAAAGATATATTCCATCTAATAAAGATAAGTTTCCATAAAAATAGAGACCATTTCTTAGAGGTCAAGTCGGGTCGTCCCTATAAAAAGGATAGCATATATCTATTATCAAAGAAGTAAGAAAGATGAATTAATCTAGTCTCTCTCCCAAGGTTCTATCATCCCAGTCTATAGTCTAATCTCCCGTCCCACCAAGCCAACGCCGCCCGGCCTTCTTCCTAGCGGTGTTTACCCCGTAATGATCTAAGATCATTACATTTGGTATCAGAGCAGTCGATCCCTTCCCACGACTTCTACTACCATGGTTATGGCGGCAGATCAGACCATCAGACCTACCACTGAGTCGTTGGCTATGATAAAGGCTAATGCCAACAAGATGGCCATGAGTACCAACCACAATGACAAGAAGATGGCAGTCATCTTTCTCGACATGCATGCTACTTTAGAGAAGATGATAGCGGATCAGAAGGAGAAGAAAACGCAACAAAAGGCGGCGGTGTTTCCAGCAAATACAGTGACGCTGTCGGAACTTGCCGCGCCACTACCACGTCCTGCCATAGTGTCGCCGAAGCCTGTCGTGGCCACCGCGACGCTGCCAGGGTTGATGTCATGCCTGCCGCAGCAACCGGTGGTGAGTTTGCCGCAACCGCACGTGGAGGCAATGATCTTCAAGGACTCATGTCGTCATCGCAACCTCTCGTTAACATGGGGTCTCCTAGGGCTTCAACCATAACCGCCACCACAGCTCGAGGACGAAATACATGCGAGAGGAGTAGTGTCATGGGCGGATTGTTCACACGCGTGTGAGCGATGCAGATCAGATCTTATAACACCGTGTCTTTCGCATCGCCCACGGGTGCATTAGTAGTTGGAAATAGAGATAAGAATAGTTAGTTTCCTTGTTAGTTAGGTTTACTTCCTTAGAGATATATTCCATCTAATAGAGATAAGTTTCTATAGAAATAGAGATCGTTTCTTAGAGGTCAAGTCGGGTCGTCTCTATAAAAAGGATAGCATGTATCTATTATCAAGGAAGCAAGAAAGATGAATTAATCTAGTCTCCCTCTCAAGGTTCTATCATCCCAGTCTATAGTCTAATCTGTCATCCCACCAAGTCGACGTTGCCCGGCCTTCTTCCTGGCGGTGTTTACCCCTGTTATGAACTAAGATCATTACAAGTCACTAGTCAAAAGTATTCAAAGTTAGTTGCAAGCTGGAGTTAGATGTTACAGGAACAAGAAATCCAAACAATAGGTGTAACAGTGACAGATTGAAAAAAAAAACCTTTTGATGTACATATATGCACTGTGCAATCTGGTATACATTAGAAAATTGAGGGAAAATAATGGAACATTCCCTTATATGTCCACATCTTTGTTATGAATAGCGCTTGTATTTATCATGAGGCCAATGGGCCAATATATATACAAGAACAGGTGTGGTATATATACAAGTAGCCCCTTATACAATAGGAAAAATACACAGCAAATAATATACATCGAACACCCCCTCCCAACTTATGGAGGATCAATAACATGAAGTTTGGAGAGATAGAAACTATGCTGAGCTCTGGTCTGTGTCTTTGTGAAGAAGTCTGCCAACTGAAGTTCTAAAGGCACATACTGAAGAGCAACAACCTGGTCCTACACCTGTGTCCGCTGTTATGAATATTGTGTGTATATCTCTATCTCCCCCCCCCCACCTCAAATGCAAAGCGTATGCAATAGCATTGCATTTGAAGATAGTTGACACTAAAATATGAAAAATCCAAAGTCCAAGTCTTGATACGTCATAGCATGCAACTCTTGGAAAATATGTTGAGTATCAAAAGATCTCCATCCGGGGTCGTGCAACAACCCATAAAGCACAAGGTGCAGGGACTGAGAAGCATCAACACCAATATGCTTAGTAAGCTCATGTTTCACCGAATTTGTAGCAATACTAATAGCCCCTATACTGTCAGACAAAAGAGGAGTGAGTGCTGAAACTGAAACACCAAAATCCTCAAGTAACCACCGTAGCCAAGTAATCTCCGTTGTCAACAAAGCCATAGCTCGCAACTCAGCCTCAGCACTCGAATGAGAAACTATTATCTGCTTCTTAGTCTTCTAAGTAATTGAGAGAACCACCAAGAAAAATACAATAAGCAGAGAGAGACTGGCGATCAGAGTGATCACTAGCCCAGGTAGCATCAGAATATGCCTGGAGCTGTAAAGAGCTAGAGCAAGGGAAAAATAGATGAGTGATGGTTCCACGAAGATATCGTAGAACACGAAGAGGATGACTATAGCGGAGCTGAGTGGGAGCAAAAACAAACTGACTCAAGATATGCACAGGGTATGAAATATCAGGACGAGTGACACCCAGATAAACAAGACTCCCAACAAGGTGACGATAGCGAGTAGAATCAGCAAGAGGCTCACCATCAGTGGGCCGAAGATGAACATTAAGCTCTATAGGAGTCTCAACGGTGTGCTGAATAGTAAGAGAAGCACGATCAAGGAGATCCTGAATATACTTTTCTTCGGATAGATAGAAGCCCTTAGGAGTAGAAATAACCTCAACCCTAAGAAAATAGCGAAGAGGACCCAGATCAGACATGAGAAACTGCTCATTAAGACGCTCCTTTACAAAGGTGATGTACTGAGAATCATCTCCAGTAATGATCATATCATCAACATATAAAAGGAGAAGCGTCCGACCACGAGGCGAAGTGTGAATAAAGAGAGCAGGATCATGAGCACTGGCAAAGAACCAGCTGTAGCGACAACAAAAGAGAAACGATCAAACTAAGCACGAAGAGCTTGCTTGAGGCCGTAAAGAGATCGGCGAAGGCAATAAACCATACCCTCAGGAACAAAATACCCCGGTGGTGGCTGCATATAAACCTCTTCACATAGCTCACCATTGAGAAAGGCATTCTTCACATCAAGCTGAGAGATGGACCATACCCGAATAGACGCCACAGCAAGAAGAGTGCGAACAGTGATCATGTGAGCCACAGGAGCAAATATCTCATCATAATCACGACCATGCTCCTGCTGAAAACCACGTGCCACACGATGAGCCTTATAGCGCTCAAGAGAACCATCAGAGCGTGTCTTAATCTTGTAGACCCACTTGCACGTGATAGGAGTAACGCGCAGAAAGGGGCAAGATCCCACGTGCATCATGCGCTCAAGGCGACAATCTCCTCCGCCATCGTATCTCGCCACTCGATGAGCAATGACATCACGATAAGAAGTCAGTTCGGCAAGAGCCGCTAAATAAAAGCGCGCAGGAGGCCGAATAGACTGGCGATCACAAAAAACATATCGAGGAGAGGCCGAAGAAGATGGCTCATCAGAAGAATCCTCAACTCGCGGACGCCGAGTGTAGCAGAGAGGATAAGAAGGACGAAGGCCGGGAGGAGCCCCTGGAAAGGGTGGCGGGGGCGACGGAGCCGGTGAAAGAGGTACCGAAGAGGCCAAAGGCTGTGATGGAGGTGTGGTGACTATGGGGGTGGTAGGAAAAATCAGGAAAGAAAGTGGCTCGACAAGAGATGCTGGAGTGGTGGAAGGAGGAGGACGAGGATGGAAAGGACAAGACTCATCAAAAGTGACGTCCCGAGAAACCCGCATCCATCGGCCAACAGGATCCCAACAACGATATCCCTTATGCTCAGCGCTATAGCCTAGAAAAACACACTCCACGGACTAAGCGGTCAGCTTGATGCGCTCATGAGGGGCAAGAAGAACATAGCGCACACACCCAAAGAGGTGGAAACTAGAATAGTTAGGAGTCTTGCCACAGAGACGCTCAACTGGGATCCCATACGAAGAGCGAAAGAAGGTGAATATTAATCGAAAAGTGGCGATACAAACGACCTCGGCCGAAGTGTGGTGGGATAGCAGAAGCAAGCATAAGAGCACGGGCTGTTTCAAGAAGATGACGGTGCTTCCGTTCCGCCACACCGTTCTGGGCATGAGCATCAGGGCAAGAAAACTGAGAGAGAGTGTCCTGCTCAGCAAGAAAACCACGAAGGACTCCTAACAAGTATTCCCCAGCAGAGTCAGCATGAAAAACACGAATAGGAGAATCAAACTGAGTACGGATCATGGTGGCAAAAGTCTTGTAGATGGATAAAACCTCACTACGAGATGACATAAAATATATCCATGTGTGGCGAGAAAAATCATCAATAAAAATTATATAATATCGATAACCTCCTTTCGAAATAAAAAGAGCTGGACCCCATACATCAGAATGAACAATATCAAAAGGACGCTGTGACACTGACTCACTAGAAGGATACGGAAGTTGAAGCTGTTTACCAAGCTTACAACCCTGACAATTTAGAGAAACATCACCAGACAGACCCTAAAAGATCACGACGAAGAAAAGAATATAGACGCGACCCACAAAGATGTCCCAAACGATGATGCCATTGAGCAAAAAACACAGTAGATAATGCAGCAGAAGCAACGGCAACGGTGGAGGTGGCAAGACCGGCGAAGCGTGAGAAGGAAGATGAAGCGACCAAGCTCCCGTGAGCCGCCGTGAGTCATGGCGGTCGATCACCACCCGAGTCCTCAGAACACAATAAGAACCAGAATCGAGAATAACACGACAACCATGATCAGTGAGCTGACCGGCAAATATAAGCTGCATGGTTAGTATGGGAACATGAGAAACAGCAAGAATATGAAAAGACGAATTCGAAAGAGTTTCTCGTCCTCTGACGAAAAGAGGGTACCATCTGTTTGTCGAACAATGATAGAGCGACTAAAGGACAAATGGAAGTGAGACTGGTGGAATCAGATGTCATATGAAAGGAAGCACCAGAATCAAAAATCCAAGGTGATATACCTGAGGAAAAAGTAGAAGGTGGGTCTCACTAGAAGACTGTGCAGCAGAACCAACAGAACCGGACGGTGCAAAAGCAGCTATGCGACGCAGCAGTGTGAGAAACTCCTGAGAATCAGAAGCACCAGAGCTCTTTTGAGAAGAGGAAACGCCAGTGCCCTTTGGAGGATGGCCACTACGACGTAAATCCTTCTTCTTCTTGTAGCAGAACTGTGCCTGATGTCCATTCTTATTGTAATAGGTGCAGCATACCCTACCAACAGCAGCTGTGACAGGTGAAGGCACAACTGATGAAGGAGGAGCTAGAGACGTAGCGGGTGTAGAAACTGGAGGAGCTGCCAAAATCGAAGAAAACGACGGTGACAACCACAGACCCGCAACACGAAGGCGAATCTCCTTAGCACGAACAGCGGCAAGGGCCTCCAATAAGGTCACACGAGGGTGGCATGCCGACAAGAATCGAGCACAAGTCTGCTCATACTCGGCCAAGACGCGAGTCAAGAAGTCGTGATCTGACGAAGCTCCAGTGAGGCTAGCGACGCCGACAAAGACGACACGTGTGACAAACATCCAGTCCCAAATAGTCAATTTGACGCCATACAATGGGAAAAATACACAGCAAATAATATACATCTAACAATCTTTAGTTTCCAAGAGTTTTGCAAACATTAAAATACAACACAATTGCATCTTGATTCAGTTATTTTTGCCATTAAAAAACTGAATTATTTGTAGAAGCAGCCAAATGGCACACTGTACATATTCCATGCTAAATAACATAAATCATTACCTGGCTTGTACAATAGCATCAACAGTCATCTGCTCCTGGGTACTCAACTGGCCAAATTCAGTATCCACACTTCGTGTAACCTGTAAAATGATAGCTTCAGAAACAGGCCTAATGACCATTCATTCTCATTCACAATAAGGCAACGAAATAATAGTTTGAACTAAAAGTACAAATACAAAGGGGAATAGACAAGGGCATACCTGTCCATCGGCGATTATTACTAAAACATGGTATTGGCCACCACTTTGTTCAACAATGGTCGTGACCATTTCAATTATTGGAGCGAATGATGTAGGTCCTTGAAAAATATATAAATTTCATTTATACATTGACCATCTTTGTATGTTCCAAACAATAACAAACAAAATGAACTTTCCTACCAGAAAGACGAAGGTGAGGAACAATCTCTCTATATCGAGCCAGAGCCTCATGAAAACCATTGCATGGTCTTTCGTCAGGGTAGAAGGCAAATACATCTTGGTCATGTGTAGTCGCTGCATTATTGAAAAGTGAAAACAGAACTGAACTATTAGCCTTTTACAATTTCATGATATATTGATATACTAATAAAAAACAGTAAGGCGTTACCATCTCCAAAACCATAGCAAGGAATTAAGTTATCCTCGTCAAAAGCTGACAAAGTCTGCCCAATGATGGAGATTGCCTGCTCATAAGGATTTGGGGCATCACCAATATGATGCAAGCCGATACCATTGAAGGAATTCTTTCCTGAACGCAGACATAGTCAAGCAATGAGAACGAATGCATTTGTTCTTTGCATATATGTTTACATTAAACTACCTGTCCATTTTTACATTAAACTACCTGTCCATTCGTTACTCTTTGTGAAATCAATTCCAATGATTAAATTGGAAGACTCAAGGCCAGCATGTGCTAATGCTTCAATAACCTGCATATAGAGTAAAGTATTCAGCAAGGTTTCAAAATGTAAGAAATATATTAGTATGGAGTATGCTTCGGTACACCTCTTTTAAATTTTTTTACGAATTGTAAAGCAAAGTAGTGAATATTAGGTGAGGGCAAATATGCATAACCTAAAAAATAAATCAAATCAAAGATTTGCCCCTAACTAATATTCAAGTCTATATCTATATGTAATCTTCAATTTGATTTATTTTTTATTTGTCAGTACAAATTTGCTATCACCTAATATTAACTATTTTGTTTTAAGATTCATAAACTTTTTTAAAAGAGGTGTACTGAAGCAAACCCTAGTATGCCTTAGGCCAATGCAACTACATGGAAAGATAGGCATGTGCAAATGCAAAACAGTGTATTCCGTTTGAATTGGTAGATGATTTTGTATGCACACCAATCTTATGACTTGTTGTAAGTAGTTGACACAATAGAAACACATGGACATGGACTAGGTCAGTTTTCTAAAAAAGAACCAAACACAAAAATGCATATACAAACTATGGTTGTCAGTTTCAAATTTCAACAACTATTGTGTCTTTTTTTGGCCTATTCAATGGCTCTGAATTAGATATACAAAGAGGTTAGAATGTCCAGGACAGGGGGGGGGGTGATACTATGGTTATGGTTAAGCGCCAGACTCTTATGGGACCAGGGGGCAGTATTTTTCAAGCAATTTGCACAAGGGTTCTCGAAGAGCAACAATTTATTGTACTATTTTGGCAATTTGCAAGGGTTCTGGAAGAGCAACAATTTATTGTACTATTTTGATGTTATGCTAAAATTTATGATTAATTCACAGGATATATTTCTTGATGTTCTTTACTATAAACTAAATGTTATTTTTGTTATCTTATCATTTTGTGATAGCACAAGCTCAGAATGAACCAAACATATTGGATTGTGTGGGCTATTGTGCTGCTTCGGCACAATGAACTAGCATCATACGGGTTCAAA
Source organism: Phyllostachys edulis (assembly GCA_036346405.1). NCBI lineage: Eukaryota > Viridiplantae > Streptophyta > Magnoliopsida > Poales > Poaceae > Phyllostachys > Phyllostachys edulis. The sequence continues at coordinate 30,689,712 of CM070567.1, read as the reverse complement.
ACTGTATTTAATTTATGATGTAGTTGCTGACCATTAGCAACACAGGATCAAGAATTTTTCTTGACAGTTTTAGATGGATCACCAAGTGGAGAAAAACTTGATGTAAACAATATAATCTCACAAAAAAAAACAGAGTAAAATGTCATCTACAAATTGAGATATTTCTTGAATCTCGAGTCTAGGGATATGGGAAGAACAAGTAAGTAGAGGCTGCAGCCTCTTAAATTCATGTGGGCAAGAGTCAAATGTTTGAAAATTCGTTCTGTTGTCTGGGTGACAATTCCTTACACCCTTCTAAAGTTGGATTCAAGAATATGGGACCACCAATTCTTCTGTTGCTGCTTTAGTCATTGATTCACTTATTTTTGGCATGTTTTGCGAGTTCAACCCCCATCAACCACGGGTTGGGTGGGTTATTTGTGTGGATTTTCCATTGATATTTCCAGGATTTGAACCTGTGGCCTGTGGGCTGTGAACCATAAGATGACTACACTAGTCAATTGTCCCCACCCTCTCTCTCAAAAAAAGAAGACAGCACTGGAAACTTCAGACAAATACTTTGTTCGGATAGCAATTTCATAACCTGATGGTACTACTCATGTAAGCCTCTTGTCTACACATTTCTAAACTTCAACATGAATCGACCTTTCTGATGCAATTCAAGAATCTCAAAAGAACAGCTACATCAGTTGGTTGTGAGGCTTGTGCCAATTGTCCTTATCTGGTCAGGTCAGTACCACAATCAAAACCTCTGTCCATCATAAAGGGTCCTTATCATCAGTTAACCAGCAAACAGAACACAAACGTCAGCAATTCACCACCAAGCGAAACACCCAGCTCTGTTATCATCCAGGTCAGAACAGGGTATTTCCGCCAGTTCTATCACAAACACTGTGCAAGCTTCACAGCACTAAATTAGCCTAGATGCGTACCGATTTTCAATCCATCTAGCTCATGCCATGCATCATATGGTTTTGAACCCGATTTTAGAATGCTAACCGTATTACCCTAACACTTTTCAACATACATACCTCATCCAAGGAGCGGTACTGGTCCACAATCTTGGAGTACTTCCTCTCCAGTCTCGGCCGCTTACCCCCAATCGCCGCCCTGGACGGCGCCGCCCGCGTCTCGATTGACCTCAGCGGAGGCGCTGACACGGAATGAGCCTGGGCCACCGACGCCGCCGCGGCGGCCGGACGCGAGTAGCTGCTCGAGGACACCAGTACATCCTCGGCCGGCGGCGCGCTCGCCCGCCGCCGGTAGCTCGAGGACGAGGAGTACTCATCCGTCGTAGGAGCGGAGGACGGCGACGGTGGTGGGTACCACAGATGCGGCGGCGGCGGCTCGTAGGGGTTCGTGGGGCCGCCGCGGTGCGGTGAAGCCGGCGGCGTCCTGCGCCGCGCTGCCGCCGCTTCTTGGTGTTGCTCTTCTTGGGGCTCGGCTGGTCCGGCCAGGAGGCTGCCCACGACCTTAGTGGCCGTCTGCAGGACCAGGAAGAGCACCCACAGCAGGAAGGTGCCGATCTTGCCGACCACAGCCTAGCAATTCGCAGCAATTTGCCACAACAAGAACCAAGAACAGGTCAACAAGCAAAACCGAAATACCAAATCGAAGCTTAGGTTCCAAGAACAAGAACTGTTTCTTGCTGCTTTGGGAAGTGAAGCATCTATTGCTTACCAAGAAGCCGCTCATGCCGAGGAGGGAGGTGTGCTCGTCCTGAGGCTGCTGCTGTGCCGAAGACCTGCGCGAGCTGCTGAGTCGGGGATTGGAAAGAAAATGGTTGATCTGCGGGGTATCGCCCAGCTGTCAGAGGGGTTGACTGGACGGGGGAAATCGAGGACGATGACTCTGTGTGAGTGGTAGTTGTTGCTTTCGAATGCAGCTAACTTTTCTCTTCTCTGTGTGCTTGCGGAATTATTATTTTTTTGAAATAATATTATTTAAAAAAAAATACAAAAATTAATAGTCGGAATTTTTTTTAAGAAAACTAGACGACATGAGCATGGGCAGTGGCGATATGACTCTGTCTCTATTTAAACTGGTGGTAGGGATGCTAAATTTTTTAATATTAAAATTTTCAAAAATAGTCGTTTCAAATAGCAACAGGGACCTCGTATTCTAAATGGTGACACAATCTACCCTATAAAAGACCCTAAAATTCTGGCAAAACTTACTTTTATTCAGAAAAAAAGATAAAGAGGGGGGGAGGAGATGAGAGAAACTAGCGAAGCGCTACTCGTCCGATCGCCCACCTTTCATATAATTTTTTTAACTGAATAGATTACATAGTTTTAGATATACGGTTACATAGTGTAGTATGTTGTACATAATCTTTTTCAGTGGTAGTTTAGTTTTAGATATGTGGTTAATCGTAGAATCTTGTTTACGGTGTAATACGTCAAATATGTTGGACGCCATCAACTTCAAAATTTACTACGATCAGAGGACTATTCTTGGGGTCCCGTAGGGATTGATTTGCGTTATTTCCAATTAGCAACCGTGACCCTAATAAGGCTAGAACAGCGTACATAGGGTGCTGTGATGCGGTGATTGTTCCACACATTCAATTTGGACAATATTGTGTATTATCTGATATTGAGTTGTCTAGCCAACTGAACACCACAGGGCACATATTGGGAGTTATGCAGCACAAGGGAACAAGGTTGTGAGACCCCGATGTTTATTAGGCTCATAATACTTAGTCATCCGATTGACCCTAGTATTATCAACCAAATAAACCCGGTCTCGAGAGATGTATACTCCCCAGAATGCAGTATACATACCTCACAACAAAAGAATGTATCAATTCCATACAACACATAGAACATAAGCAACAAACCGAAGTTAATATTAATATGGAATAGATATTACAAAAGAGAGGCCCTTAGGCCAAATAGCAACAATTCTACAAAGGTAACAGCGGAAGCAAAAGGTGCCATAAAGATGGCTATAACACAAAGCCAATCAGTGTGCCTTAACCCCTAGGCATCTGACCGGACCGCCAAGCTAGTCGTCGAAGAAACTGCAACACGTAGCACAAAAGAGAGGCTCTTGGAGCTCTCCTTCTTCCTCTGCAACAAAAACCACAAAAATTGCCACAACCACGGGCGATGAGTACATAAAGTACTCCATAAGACTTACGTGTGAGATAACAGAACTATAAATAGCTACATGCAAGCTTTATTTAAGTGGATGAGGCTTTGGACTCATTTTAGCATAAAGCAACATTTATTTGCAATAACATAATAGATTGAAGACAATTTGGCAAAGCATTTTTAAATGTTGAAGTAACAACGAGATAATAACATAATAACAACAACAAGAACAATCACGGAAGTGACTAACCCAAGTCACCACAACAATAGCATGAACTCCCGTTCATACCAACCATGTCAAGTTTTAATTAAAGGTTGTAGTCTAGTCTTGAACGACCTTACCAAGCATGTCCATAACCTAGGGCGAGGCTATTGAATAGTTTTATCCCTCGAGGTGTACCACTGTACCCACACGTCGAGCAGCCTTTCCTTTACGCACACTTCCGAAGGTGTCTTTGCACAGCTAAGTCCTCTGAGACCTTTCCAAAGGATGAATGCTAATTACGAGTTGCACAACCCACGGGAGAAGGAGACATCACAACCTTCCCTAAGCTAATGCTCCTCCCACACTATACATATACATTTTTTTGAAAACACACCAACCGAGCTCGCTCATAATTAACACCTCCTAGAGTACTTAGTCAAGAGGGTTCCATATGCCCTCAGCGTGGTTAGTCTGCCAAATCGCTGGCTTAGTGACCCAAGTACTCGGTCCTTAGGGACCCAGCATACCACCACATCCAAAAACCGCACCATCCATCCAATATGCCCAAGTCTAAATCAATCTTTTATTTTCAGTTTTTGATTTTACAAATTAATCAAAGCACAAGTGCTGGACATATAGGAGTAATAATCATTTTGAGTGATCAAGACCATCGACTAAGTCGATGATCGCCCATTCTACCGATAACTAGGCATGTCTAAGCAATTTACATCGAACCTACTAAGTGATAAGAGCTCATCCAACGAGCTCCCACCACAAAAATAACCTAGGCTCATGGTAGTAGAGGATAAACAATTCCTCAGATCATGCAACTATAGGCTTGCTAGCGACATTTAACACAAAGTAGCATGCATACATAGAAGTAAAACAAAGTATTAAGCTTTAAAGTAATGGGACAATGATGGAAATGGTCAAACTGCTTGCCTTGTTGCTGGTGGTCAAATGGTGGCAGAGGGTCACTCTCGGGATCACCACAAATGTCGAATCCTAACGGAAAAGTGAGAAAGAACCGATAAGAACGACGAAAAACAACAAAGACAGCACAACAAACGAACTCCAAATGCTATGAAAATTTTACAGCAGCAAGACAATGATTTATCATGAATTTAGCAACAAGAACCAATTGATTTGGATTCTCAATGCAAAAGATATGATGAAATCAATTCTGCTCAGCCTATTAATTAGAAAATATGTTACTGTTCATCGCAAAATTTTCTAGAATAGCAGTGAAGCTGAAATTTTTACGGTAAAACCAGCACCTCATGAGATGAATAACACAATTGAGTTCACCTCATTTGGAGCTATAATGTACTTTCTATAATTTTTCAAAAACAAGAACTTGAACAAAATTATAATGCACGAGTCCTCATTTTTATAACAGCAACATGCTCAAAACTAATTTTCACAGTGAGTTCATTAATAGAGGAAACCAACAAAGTTGGTCTCACCCAAAAATAATCTATAGAGCATTAGTTATGTATTTTACAAGTTAAGCATTGATTTAAGTGCACATTTTTAAGTTGGTTTTAAAATCTAATGGCAAACTGTGCTCTGGAGCTGAACTCAACTTACAATCATTTTTGGATTAAAGTCAAGTTCAATACAGGGCTAACACAATTTGAATGACCTCAAAAGGATTCAAAACGAAGGAGATATGAAATTCTAAAGTCTATACCTTATTTCAGTTTAACTAAGACCTCACTGGAATTTCTAAAACTCACAAGGGTATGGGAGGACGTGAGCCACAGATCTTAAATCCAACGGCTCAGACCTCCCAGGTGAACAACGCACACGCGCTCAGGAGGTCCAGAGGTCCTGGACCTCCTAGCAACGCACATGCGCGAGATGAGGGAGGTCGGGGCCGTAGATCGAAAATCAGCGGACCACAACACAGAAGGAGGTCCGGAGCGGACCAGATCTAAAGGGAGGTCCTCAGCGGTTGAGATCTTCCAAAGGAAGGTCAAACTATCAAGATCTCCCAAGGAAGATCTACATCGTCAAGACCTCACAGGGAGGTCTGGGCGGACGGTCCAGATGTTCAAGGAGGTCCTCGATGGTTCAGATCGTCAGGAGGACCTTGACGGTCAAGATCTACCCGGGAGGTCATGAGCAGGTGAGATAACCTAGGGAGGTCCTAAGGGAGGTCCTCAACGTCCGCAGCACCTCCGGGAGGTGCAGGCGGCCACGATGCGCAAGGGAGGTCTTGGGCGCTCGCATCTCCTTGGAGGAGGTCATGGAGGTCCCAGACCCAGCGCCTTAACTTGCGCACGCCGCTTGGACATGAATAAATCTTGTTGGACATCAAGGAGGTCCGTCTTGCGCGGAGGTCTTAAATGCACGCATTAAAGGGTGGATTTAAAGGCGCTTAAGACATCCAATGATTACAATGATGGGAGCAATTGATTAGCGCATTAAAATGGTGAATTTATGTCCTAAAACGACAATGACACGCTCGGGGCGTCCGACAAAATCCCGGCGTGAAGAAGTGATCTCGCCGGCGATGTAGAGCCCGCCGGTGAGGTCAATGATACCACCGAGTGCACAATAACGTTGCGCCCGGTGGACCTCCTCTCGGCGGCGGGCGGCTTTGAACGCCGTGAGCCGAGAGGGCAAGATTGACCAAAGACGGCCAAAACCGAAAAGCAAAAATGAAGCTCATGCGACATCCAATCAAGCGTGTGCCCAATTTAAAAGCTCCGCGACCTCATACATCACGGGTGCCCAGCGCTAAAGGACTAACAGGAAGTACAGGAGGTCCTAAGGTCTTTGGGAGGTCGTGGAGGTGATGACTGAGTTGGGGAAGAAAGGTGCTCCACGGCCAAAGCTCCAGCTCAGATTCCACTTTGTCCACCTCTGTAAATGTCCAAACCAAAACGCAGTGAGGTCTTGGTCCCAGAGGAAGGCACAATTGGAAGCAAGGAGAGGAAGAAGAAATCTCCAATGACCCTTGCCCACCAAGGAGCTTCAAACTCCAACAATGGCGGCCAAGGATGGTTTGGTGGTTTAGCGTTCACAAGCACAGGAGAGCGAGCAAGGAACAAAGGCTTGTAAAGGAAGATAAAGACACGGTGGGGTGTTCTTATACTTAGGGCAAGAGGTTTTAGGCCACCGCTAAGCTCATGGTGAGCTTGGCCCATGGCATGGTCCAGGCAGTTGGACAGGACGTAAGGTGGACATGGTGGCAGGTCTGAGCTGACCCATGAGGCGGAAGGCTGACCTGCATTAAATGCGGGTCAGCAAAGAGCTGTTAAAGGTGCACAGAGGACAGGCTGGACATTAACTCCCCGCTCAGAGCACACATGCGCGCCAGAGGAAGGAGAAGAACAGGGGAGGTCCTTATGACCGTTGGATAAGACACGGGAGGTCCTAACCATCGGATCTCATTTTGAACCGTTATGTTTTAAGTGGTGGGTGGAGGTCCCACCACACGATCAAGGATGGGGAGGTCGTGGCCCTCCGATTTCATCGCGAAAACGCACGTGAGGAAAAGGGACAGAGGTCCAAAGCGTTGGATCTCCATCCAGCAGTCGCGGACCTCCAGTGAGGACTTAACATACGCGATCAAAAAGACATGAGGAGAGGTCATGGCCTTTGGATTTAAATCCAAGGGCACACAATGACCGGGAGGTCTGATATGATGCGCAAGCGAGCAAGGGAGGTCGGGACCGCTAGATTTAGATCTAAGGGTTCGATCAAAGGAGGTGGAGGTCTGAGCTTGCGCAACGCACAAGGGAGGTCATGGCCTTTAGATTTAGATCTAAGGGCTACGATCTCACGTGCGGTGGGGAGGTCTGGTGCGCATGAGACAAAAAGGAGGTCGTGACCGTAGATTTTAAATCTAACGGTGCACAACAAAAGATGGGGGAGGTTGTGAGTGCTTGATAACGCAGGGAGGTCGTGAGCTGTTGGATTTGATCCAATGGCTACGACCTAGGTTAGGTGGAAGGTTTGTTTAGTTTAACAGTAAGGGGAGGAGGTCAGGGCCATGGATCTTGGATCCAAGGGCTATGACCTCACGTGAAATGGGATGACTGACCGAGTATGTTGAGGAGGAGGTCGTGGTCGTTGGATTTGATCCAACTCCACGACCTCAACAAGTGGGATGACCTTGCTGCGATGGTTTACACTCGAGGAGGTCTTTGAGGTTTAACACGGGGAGGTCATGACCATGGATCAGCGATCCAACGGCAATGACCTCATGAGGTGGGAGGTCCTCGCGGTGTTGATCATGAGGAGGTCGTGGTCATTGGATGTAAATCCAACAGTGCGACCGATCAAGTGGAGATGAGGTCTGCCGAGGTGCGACATGGTTGGGCTGGACCAACTTTGAATATAGCTAGCCCAAGGAACAGTGTAGGCTTTTAAATTTAGTTTTAACAAATGAAACTTAGCAGAATTATTTGAGATAGCAAATGAACTCCAAATTTGATGAAATTTTAACTGGAGCTTGCTGACAATGAGACCAACCTTGCATAAAATTTCCAGAGGTTATTATGCAATGCTTTTTCTCAGGAAATTCATGAAGGTTGTTTAAAGGATTGTTTTGCCTCCAAAATTATCAACAAGTGTTATAACTCATGATATTTTTCGTAAGGGGTCCCATATCAGTTTTTGGGACCAAGGAAAATATATTCCAAATGTTTGACACAAGATTTAAGATAATTGGAAAATGAGTTTGATTTTTGGTCAACAAGAGCTTTGTGTTTTTGGATTACACAACTCTTGGACAAGAATTACATAAGATTTTAGGGTTTTTCAAGATGTGAGAAAAAGTTTTAATTTCTACACATATAATTATACTTGATTAACCCTAATTATACATTTGGGATGTTACAAAATCTCTCCCCTTACAAATCTCGTCCCGAGATTTGGCTCACTCGATAAAGAAAGATGGATAGTCCGCGCAGACGCGATCTTCTCTTTCCCAAGTAGCCTCATCCTCGAAATGGTTTGACCACTTGAACTTTAAGGAACTTGATGGTCTTATTCCTTGTCCTTCGTTCGGACTCATCGAGTCTGTGAGCAGGTGCTCGCGATAGGTCAAATCTTCACGGACATCGAGAGTTTCCAACGGAGCTTCCTCGCTTGGAACACGGAGGCACTTCTTAAGCCGGGACACATGAAAAACCTCATGTACCCCCTCTAGTGCAGTGGCAACTCCAACTTATAGGCAACAGCTCCCTTCTTCTCGATAATGCGGTAGGGACCGACGTATCGAGGAGCCAACTTGCCCTTGACGCCGAAACGTTGATGGCCCTTCAAAGGAGAGACTTTGAGATAAACAAAGTCATTAGGCTCAAAACGTAACTCACGTCGACGGCGATCCGCATAGCTCTTTTGCTGGATTGAGCTGCATGGCAAACGCCACGAATAAGCTGGACTTGGCGCTCGGCCTCATTGATTGAGTCCGGCCAAAGAGAGGTCTCTCACCGGTCTCTGACCAGTTCAACGGGGTCCTACACTTTCTCCCGTATAAGGCCTCAAATGGTGCCATGCCGAGACCGGCTTTGAAAATCGTTGTTATAAGAAAACTTCGGCGAATGGCAAGCATTTCTCCCAATGCTTCCCATATGAAAGGACACAAGCACGAAGCATGTCTTCCAAAACTTGGTTGACCCTCTCGGTCGACCATCGGTTTGGGGTGATATGCCGTCTTTGAAAAGCAAACGAGTGCCCATAGCCTCTTGCAAGCTATGCCAAAACGAGACGTGAAAAGGGATCCACGATCCGACACGATCGTCTTGACACCGCAAACTCACGATCGGGCGATATAGAGTTCCGCCAAAAGACCTACCCGAAGTTCGGTCTTGGCGGAAGGAAATGTGCCACCTTAGTCAATCGATCGATGGCGACCCAAATGGCATCATTCTTCTTCGGGGTTGTGGGTAGACCGTGATGAAATCCATTCGATCGAATCCCACTTCCACTCAGAATTGGCAAAGGTCAAGCGATCAAAGGGACGCCGATGCTCGGCCTTGACATCGCGGCGACACGCCGCGCTCGACAACGAACCGCGATCTCCTCTTCATTCGGGTCCACCAAAATCTCTGGCGGAGATCTTGATACATCTTTGTGGCCGGGATGAATGGATAAAAGGCGAATCATGGGCTTCGCAGAGGATTAAATTCCGCAACTCCATGTCCTTTGGAACCACGGCGTTGCAACCTCACGACGCCATGCTCATCCTCGAGAGAAGCACTTGGTCGTTCCGTTCTTGACATTTGCCTTAATGTGGCTCACTCCAACATCCATTGCTGGGCGGACTTGATCCGATCCACCAAGGTTGGTTGCACAACCATGGCGGAGAGATCCATGCTCAACTATCTCCAAGTTGAGGCGCCGGAATGCCTCGAGAAGAGAGGCGAATGCTCCTTGAGCACTAAGGCATTACAATGCGCTTTATGACTAAGCGCATCGGCAGCGACATTAGCCTTGCGGATGGTTGTGAATACCCATATCATAATCCTTGATCAACTCCAACCATCTCCTTTGCACGAGGTTCAGGTCGGGTTGGGTGAACAAGTACTTGAGGCTCTTGTGATCCGAATACACTTCTAACGATTCTGATTAGGTAATGTCGCCAAATCTTAAGTGCATGAATCACAAAGACCAACTCCAAATCATGAGTAGGGTAGTTGAGCTCATGAGGTCTCAATTGCCTTGATGCATAGGCCACTACCTTGCCTTCTTGCATAAGGACACAACCGAGGCCTCGACGAGAAGCATCGCAAAAGATATCGAAGCTGCGATGGATATCGGGAAGAACAAGAACGGAGGCGGTGGTCAAACGCTTCTTGAGTATATGGAAACTTGTCATGCAAGCATCGGACCACAAGAACTTCTTGTTCTTCTTGAGCAACTCCGTCATCGGCCAGCGATCTTGGAGAAGTTCTCGATAAAGCGGCGATAATATCCCGCTAAACCAAGAAAACTCCGCGCCGGTGACCGAAGTGGGCGGACTCCATGATGAACATCGGTGACCTTGCTAGGATCAATACTCGCCTCCGCTGAAAGGATATGGCCTAAGAAAGCCACTTCCTTCAACCGAACGCACACTTGCTGAACTTCACAGACAAATGGTGCTCACGTAGCTTGCCTAACACAAGCTTCAGATGCTCGGCATGATCCTCATCGTTCTTGGAGTAGATAAGGATATCATCGATGAAGACCACGACAAACTTATCCAAATACTCCATGAATACCGAATTCATGAGGTTCATGAACAAGGCAGAGCATTGGTTAAGCGAACGACATGACAAAGTACTCGTACAAGCCGTGAGTGAGTAGAAACGCCGTCTTTGGAATATCCTCGGGCGAATTCGACTCGATGATATCCCACTCTCAAATCAATCTTGGAGAAAACTCGAGCTCCAAATCAATTGATCGAAGAGATCGTCAATGCGGGCAATGGATACTTGTTCTTCTACATCACTTCATTAAGTGGGCGATAATCGGCGACATCGCAAAAAGTACCGCCCTCCTTCTTCTTTCTTAAGATTCTTTGGACAACCCCACGGAGATGAGCTAGGCGAATGAAACCCTTCTCTTGCAGCTCACTTAATCGCTTCTTCAATTCTACCAACTCGTTCGGTGGCATCCGATAAGGCCTCTTTGAGATAGGGGCGATGCAGGAGCCAACTCAATGACAAACTCGAGGTCTCGAGCGGGTGGCATCCCCGAAGATCGCGGAAAGACATCAACAAAGTCACAAACCTGTTGGGACTTCGCTAATATCTAGAGCGGGCTTCGCTTCAAGCCGAAGAGATGCGGATCTAGCGACTTGCAGCGAACCCGCTTTCCGGAGGGACTAGATAGAGATGAGCTTCTGGCGCAATCGATTTGCCCATGTCTTTGGGACAACCAATCCATGCCAAGAATCACATCAAGACTCATTGAATGTAGAAGGATAAGGTTTGCTAAGAAACCTCGCCGATCTCGATAGGACATCCCTACACTCAACCTCGGCCCTCAACTCCGAACCAGGAGAGCGAATGAGTAGCGGGGTGACAATGGAGAGAAAAGAAGCTCTCCGACAAAGAAGAAAAGACTTCGAAACAAATGAATGAGATGCTCTGAATCAAACAAAACGATGGCGGGATGAGAGTTAACGTAAAGTGTACCTAGCACGGCGTCGGGTGCCTCTGAGCCTCCTCTGTGGTGATGGCGTTGACGCGACCACTACCCACGCCTTGGGTAGCGGGACGATCTTCGTCTGAGATGCACCACCTCTGGCCGCGTCCTCCATTAGGATGAGGGGCTGCTCCTGCCGACTTCGCAGTGCGTGATCGAGACACGGCTGCGAAGGACGAGGAACGAGGCGGAGTGACCTCGGGCGCCAAGAGTGAGACTGGTACCCCGAGATCGCCTCAAGCGGGGGACGGAGGAACCGCCCTGGATGACTTATGGGCCTCCACTTGCGCTATGGGAATCCATAAGCTCTCGAGCCGCATGCTCAAGAACGATGGCCTTGTCGACCAAGGTCCGGAAATCGTGGAAGTCGACAATGGATAGCTTGTCCTTGACTCCTCGGACAAGCCACGCTGAACTTGGCACCTTAGCCATATCGGTGGCCACGTCCTCGGGAGCATAACGAGCTAGATGGTTGAACTTCGTAGACATACTCCATGGTGAGCTCGCCCTTGCTTGAGCGCAAAGAAACTCCCGCTTGATCTCCATCAAGCGGCGAGGATGTGAGCCCGTCGGAAGGCGATCTGAAACTCCTCCCAAGAGAAGGTGTGATCCACGGGCTTCATGGCGAGAAAGCTCTCCCACCATGACAAAGCTGCACCCTCCAGCTGGTGCGATGCGAACAGCGCCTTCTCGTGCTCCTGGCACTGCGCGATGCAAAGCTTACGCTCCACAAGACGAAGCCAATCATCCGCATCCAAAGGATCCTCAGACCGGGAAAAGGTAGGGGGCTGAGTACGAAGAAACTCCGCGAGTCCTCCACGCGGCTGATGGGCATTCCCTGGCCCAGATCCTGAAGCTCCGGTAAGTGCAGTGGTGTTGCGCGCGATGGCGTCGATAGAACTCTCCTCATCATCCGGCGGTTGCGCCGATCTGAAGAAGAACCTCGGCCATGGTCGGAGGAGGAGGAAGCTCCTCGTCGGACCACCGATCGCCTTGGCCGCTCTGAAAAGTCCCGCCATCTGTTACAAGGAATTTTTGGTTAGCAACTAGACCCAAAACAAAGCCTTAAAGAAAGCAAAAGCGATCGACTAGGGGAATGGAATATCACCCTAAACGAAAGCCAAAACAGCGAGTATTTAAACTTTAAAAAGCTTCTAAAAGACTCTAAAAACAGCCAAGAAACACCAAAAGCAAGGCTCAACTTCTCAACTCAACTAACCCGTATTGAATGAACGAGTAATTGGTCGAGAAGATCAAAAATCAGATTGTAGGGTGAGAGTTAACGCTACTAAAGAGCAAGGTTAATGCAGCGAAATAAGTGTTAGATACTTAGCTAACTAGTATCACATCTTACCCTTTTATTCCCACAAGTTTTAGTTGATTAACCTCTCATTATCTATCCTAATTGGAACATTTGAGACTGCTGTCCGGAAATTTGATGCTTGCTGTCCAGTTTAGCATCCAAGCTCCTTGTCGAATCACCGACTCGAACTTCAAAACCTTGTAGTGGGCAGCTCACACTTCAATTTGCCAATCTCATTGGTTCTCCCAAAAACCAGTGTTAATCGATAACAACTATTTTGTAGAAGGAAGAGAGGAAAACAACTTTTAAAACTCAAATTAGAGTGGGATGAGAAGAGAAAGCTAAGATAGGTAAGGAATAAAATCCGAGAATTTACCTAAGCTTTCAAAACTCATTTGATGCTTTGAAAATAGGTTTTCAAAATATCCTAAAGGCGACCAAGCTTGCGTTACTACGGTCATAACGGCTCTGATACCAACTTTTGTGAGACCCCGATGTTTATTAGGCTCATAATACTTAGTCATCCGATTGACCCTAGTATTATCAACCAAATAAACCCGGTCTCGAGAGATGTATACTCCCCAGAATGCAGTATACATACCTCACAACAAAAGAATGTATCAATTCCATACAACACATAGAACATAAGCAACAAACCAGAAGTTAATATTAATATGGAATAGATATTACAAAAGAGAGGCCCTTAGGCCAAATAGCAACAATTCTACAAAGGTAACAGCGGAAGCAAAAGGTGCCATAAAGATGGCTATAACACAAAGCCAATCAGTGTGCCTTAACCCCTAGGCATCTGACCGGACCGCCAAGCTAGTCGTCGAAGAAACTGCAACACGTAGCACAAAAGAGAGGCTCTTGGAGCTCTCCTTCTTCCTCTGCAACAAAAACCACAAAATTGCCACAACCACGCGATGAGTACATAAAGTACTCCATAAGACTTACGTGTGAGATAACAGAACTATAAATAGCTACATGCAAGCTTTATTTAAGTGGATGAGGCTTTGGACTCATTTTAGCATAAAGCAACATTTATTTGCAATAACATAATAGATTGAAGGCAATTTGGCAAAGCATTTTTAAATGTTGAAGTAACAACGAGATAATAACATAATAACAACAACAAGAACAATCACGGAAGTGACTAACCCAAGTCACCACAACAATAGCATGAACTCCCGTTCATACCAACCATGTCAAGTTTTAATTAAAGGTTGTAGTCTAGTCTTGAGCGACCTTACCAAGCATGTCCATAACCTAGGGCGAGGCTATTGAATAGTTTTATCCTCGCAGGGTGTACCACTGCACCCACACGTCGATCGCCTTTCCTTTACGCACACTTCCAAGGTGTCTTTGCACGCTAAGTCCTCTGAGACCTTTCCAAAGGATGAATGCTAATTACGAGCTGCACAACCCACGGGGAGAAGGAGACATCACAACCTTCCCTAAGCTAATGCTCCCTCCCACACTATACATATACATTTGTTTTGAAAACACACCAACCGAGCTCGCTCATAATTAACACCTCCTAGAGTACTTAGTCAAGAGGGTTCCATATGCCCCTCAGCGTGGTTAGTACGCCAAATCGCTTGGCTTAGTGACCCAAGTACTCGGTCCTTAGGGACCCAGGCATACCACCACATCCAAAAACCGCACCATCCATCCCATATGCCCAAGTCTAAATCAATCTTTTATTTTCAGTTTTTGATTTTACAAATTAATCAAAGCACAAGTGCTGGACATATAGGAGTAATAATCATTTTTGAGTGATCAAGACCATCGACTAAGTCGATGATCGCCCATTTCTACCGATAACTAGGCATGTCTAAGCAATTTACATCGAACCTACTAAGTGATAAGAGCTCATCCAACGAGCTCCCACCACAGCAAATAACCTAGGCTCATGGTAGTAGAGGATAAACAATTCCTACAGATCATGCAACTATAGGCTTGCTAGCGACATTTAACACAAAGTAGCATGCATACATAGAAGTAAAACAAAGTATTAAGCTTTAAAGTAATGGGACAATGATGGAAATGGTCAAACTGCTTGCCTTGTTGCTGGTGGTCAAATGGTGGCAGAGGGTCACTCTCGGGATCACCACAAATGTCGAATCCTAACGGAAAAGCGAGAAAGAACCGATAAGAACGACGAAAAACAACAAAGACAGCACAACAAACGAACTCCAAATGCTATGAAAATTTTACAGCAGCAAGACAATGATTTATCATGAATTTAGCAACAAGAACCAATTGATTTGGATTCTCAATGCAAAAGATATGATGAAATCAATTCTGCTCAGCCTATTAATTAGAAAATATGTTACTGTTCATCGCAAAATTTTCTAGAATAGCAGTGAAGCTGAAATTTTTACTGTAAAACCAGCACCTCATGAGATGAATAACACAATTGAGTTCACCTCATTTGGAGCTATAATGCACTTTCTATAATTTTTCAAAAACAAGAACTTGAACAAAATTATAATGCACAAGTCCTCATTTTTATAACAGCAACATGCTCAAAACTAATTTTCACAGTGAGTTCATTAATAGAGAAACCAACAAAGTTGGTCTCACCCAAAAATAATCTATAGAGCATTAGTTATGTATTTTACAAGTTAAGCATTGATTTAAGTGCACATTTTTAAGTTGGTTTTAAAATCTAATGGCAAATCTGTGCTCTGAGCTGAACTCAACTTACAATCATTTTTGGATTAAAGTCAAGTTCAATACAGAGCTAACACAATTTGAATGACCTCAAAAGGATTCAAAACGAAGGAGATATGAAATTATAAAGTCTATACCTTATTTCGGTTTAACTAAGACCTCACCGGAATTTCTAAAACTCACAAGGGTATGGGAGGGCGTGAGCCACAGATCTTAAATCCAACGGCTCGAGACCTCCCAGGTGAACAACGCCTGCACGCTCGGGAGGTCCAGAGGTCTGGACCTCCTAGCAACGCACATGCGCGAGATGAGGGAGGTCGGGGCCGTAGATGCGAAAATCAGCGGACCACAACACAGAAGGAGGTCCGGACCGGACCAGATCTAAAGGGAGGTCCTCAGCGGTTGAGATCTTCCAAAGGAAGGTCCAAACTATCAAGATCTCCCCAAGGAAGATCTACATCGTCAAGACCTCACGGGGAGGTCTGGGCGGTCGAGATGTTCAAGGAGGTCCTCGATGGTTTAGATCGTCAGGGAGGACCTTGACGGTCAAGATCTACCCGGGAGGTCATGAGCGGCCGAGATAACCTAGGGAGGTCCTAAGGAGGTCCTCAACGTCCACAGACCTCGAGGGAGGTGCAGGCGGCCTGATGCGCAAGGGGAGGTCTTGGGCGCTCGCATCTCCTTGGAGGAGGTCATGGAGGTCCTGACCAGCGCCTTAACTTGCGCACGCAGCTGGACATGAATAAATCTTGTTGGACATCAAGGAGGTCCGTCTTGGAGGTCTTAAATGCACGCATTAAAGGGTGGATTTAAAGGCGCTTAAGACATCAATGATTACAATGATGGGAGCAATTGATTAGCGCATTAAAATGGTGAATTTATGTCCTAAAAGCGACAATGACACGCTCGGGGCGTCCGACAAAATCCCGGCGTGAAGAAGTGATCTCGCCGATGTAGAGCCCGCCGGTGAGGTCAATGATACCACCGAGTGCACAATAACGTTGCGCGCCCCAGTGGACCTCCTCTCGGCGACGGCGGCTTTGAGCGCCGTGAGCCGAGAGGGCAAGATGACCAAAGACGCCAAAACCGAAAAGCAAAAATGAAGCTCATGCGACATCCAATCAAGCGTGTGCCCAATTTAAAAGCTCCATGACCTCATACATGCGGGTGCCAGTAGCTAAAGGACTAACAGGAAGTACCTAGGGGTCCTAAGGTCTTTGGGGAGGTCGTGGAGGTGATGACTGAGTTGGGGAAGAAAGGTGCTCCACTACCAAAGCTCGGCTCCAGATTCCACTTTGTCCACCTCTGTAAATGTCCAAACCAAAGCAGTGAGGTCTTGGTCCCAGAGGAAGGCACAATTGGAAGCAAGGAGAGGAAGAAGAAATCTCCAGCGACCCTTGCCCACCAAGGAGCTTCAAACTCCAACAATGGCGGCCAAGGATGGTTTCGGTGGTTTAGCGTTCACAAGCACAGGAGAGCGAGCAAGGAACAAAGGCTTGTAAAGGAAGATAAAGGCACGGTGGGGGTGTTCTTATACTTAGGGCAAAGAGGTTTTAGGCCACTGGCTAAGCTCATGGTGAGCTTGGCCCATGGCATGGTCCAGGCAGTTGGACAGGACGTAAAGTGGACATGGTGGCAGGTCTGAGCTGACCCATGAGGCGGAAGGCTGACCTGCATTAAATGCGGGTCAGCAAAGAGCTGTTAAAGGTGCACAGAGGATAGGCTGGACATTAACTCCCTTCGAGCACGCATGCGCGCGCCGAGGAAGGAGAAGAACGAGGAGGTCCTTATGACCGTTGGATAAGACACGGGAGGTCCTAACCATCGGATCTCATTTTGAACCGTTATGTTTTAAGTGGTGGGTGGAGGTCCCACCACACGATCAAGGATGGGGAGGTCGTGGCCCTCCGATTTCATGTCATCGCAGCATACGTGAGGAAAAGGGACAGAGGTCCAAAGCGTTGGATCTCCATCCAGCAGTCGCGGACCTCCAAAGTGAGGACTTAACATGCGATCAAAAAGACATGAGGGGAGGTCATGGCCTTTGGATTTAAATCAAGGGCACACAATGACCGGGAGGTCGATATGATGCGCATAGCGAGCAAGGGAGGTCGGGACCGCTAGATTTAGATCTAAGGGTTCCGATCAAAGGAGGTGGAGGTCTGAGCTTGCATACGCACAAGGGAGGTCATGGCCTTTAGATTTAGATCTAAGGGCTACGATCTCACGTCTTGTTGGGAGGTCTGTGCGCATGAGACAAAAAGGAGGTCGTGACCGTAGATTTTAAATCTAACGGTGCACAACAAAAGATGGGGAGGTTGTGAGTGCTTGATATCGCAGGAGGTCGTGAGTTGTTGGATTTGATCCAATGGCTCGACCTAGGTTAGGTGGAAGGTTTGTTTAGTTTAACAAGAGGGAGGAGGTCGGGGCCATGGATCTTGGATCCAAGGGCTATGACCTCACGTGAAATGGGATGACTTTGTTGAGTATGTTGAGGAGGAGGTCGTGGTGTTGGATTTGATCCAACGGCTCGACCTCAACAAATGGGATGACCTTCTCTGCGATGGTTTACACTCGAGGAGGTCTTTGAGGTTTAACACAGGGGAGGTCATGACCATGGATCAGCGATCCAATGGCAATGACCTCATGAGGTGGGAGGTCCTCGCGGTGTTGACCATGGGAGGAGGTCGTGGTGTTGGATGTAAATCCAGCAGTGCGCGACTGATCAAGTGGAGATGAGGTCTGGCGAGGTCAGAGACATGGTTGAAATGGACCAACTTTGAATATAGCTAGCCCAAGGAACAAGGTGTAGGCTTTTAAATTTAGTTTTAACAAATGAAACTTAGCAGAATTATTTGAGATAGCAAATGAACTCCAAATTTGATGAAATTTTAACTGGAGCTTGTTGACAATGAGACCAACCTTGCATAAAATTTCCAGAGGTTATTAGGCAATGCATTTTTCTCAGGAAATTCATGAAGGTTGTTTAAAGGATTGTTTTACCTCCAAAATTATCAACAAGTGTTATAACTCATGATATTTTTCGAAGGGTCCCATATCAGTTTTTGGGACCAAGGAAAATATATTCCAAATGTTTGACACAAGATTTAAGATAATTGGAAAATGAGTTTGATTTTTGGTCAACAAGAGCTTTGTGTTTTTGGATTACACAACTCTTGGACAAGAATTACATAAGATTTTAGGGTTTTTCAAGATGTGAGAAAAAGTTTTAATTTCTACACATATAATTATACTTGATTAACCCTAATTATACATTTGGGATGTTACAAAGGTCATGGCAGTCATATGTACGCAGGACGAGGGAGGAACGGTACGCCAAGCCCACTCCTGTATCGGCGGCTGAACAAAAAGGGTGTGGTAATGCCAAAGAAGAAGTCGGGGACTCTAGCCACAGCGCGGCACACATAATGGCCGAAGGTCCAAGAGTTGCTGATCCTGTTAATAGAGACCCTGTAAAAGGAGCTCCTTCAGTTAGACAAGCTAGTGGGCTTGCTGACGAGGGTGAGGAGCCGGAAGCCCTAGTGCAAAGGATGGATCTCGAAAACTAAGACTATATGGCATTGTCAGAAGATGAAGGATCTGACAGCGAGGATGCTGTGGACCAACAAGTGGTTCCATCTGAGTGGAGCACATACCAGTTTCGACAACCACATCGTTAACGAAGGCTCCCTGTGCCATGGTAGTACGACCAGAGCGAGATCAAGCAAGGAGCTATGTACAAATACGAAGAGGCCGTGCAGGAGGCAATCAAATTCTAGGCCTTGTCAGTGTGGCGTATATTCACAGTCGTCAAGCCTAACCCAAGATGCTACGATGTAAAGTATGACATAGAGGGATCCCCTTGGCGAGTGCATGCATTTCTCCCTAAGTGGGATACCTAATGGAAATACTCTATAGTGTTCTCTTACACATGTATCGTCGCTAAGTCAGTACAGTCCCACAGGAACCTGTCATCAAGCTTCATCGCTAACATCATATACGATGAGATCTTGGACAATCTAAATTTTGAGCAACGATCTATCATTCGGGCGATTAAGGCAAGGTTTCAATACACAATCGGCTATGCCAAGGCATGGAGGATAAAACAAAAGGCATTGGAATCAAGGTTCGGGGCGTTCGAGGACTCCTACCACAACCTCTCTAGGCTACTCCGAGTCATACCAGACAGGAATCCTGAAACTCGTGTCGACATTCAAGATTCCATGCATCCGAAGTGGGGCAATAAGAGGGTACTGAAGCGAGCATTCTTCATTGTTAGTCCATGCATCAATGCATTCCGGCACTGCCGTCCAATCTTATGCGTGGATGGCACATTCCTAACTGAAAAGTAAAATGGTCAGATACTGACTACAATAGCGACCAACGGGAACAATCAAGTTCTTCCCATGGCATCCGCTTTTGTTAAAAGCGAGAATACAAACAGCTGGTTGTGGTTCCTGAGGAATTTGAGGATTTCTGTTGTACAAGGCCGTCCTAACGTATGGGTTATATATGATCGGCATGCGGGCCTGCTAAGTACAATAACTTAGCTATAACAAGGAGAGAATGAATCACTTCCATGAGCGGATCTTGTGAGGACCCCGGTTTATTAAGCTTGTAATACTTAGTCATCCATTGACCCTAGCATTACAAACATAATAATCCGTGTCTTCGAGATATGTATACTTCGAAATCAAGATACACACCTTTACAAAATCATGCATCAATTCCATACCGACATAGAACCAAAGCACGACTAGAATAAAAGACATACAATATATAGAGTTATTACAAAAGGGCCGACCGGCCAAATACAACAATAAAGGTAACACAGCGGAAGCTAACATGCCATAAGATGGCGATAAACAAAAAGAGAGCCAAGGTTTGCCTTTAGCCCACAAGGCAACCAACCACGACGCCTAGCTAGTCGCTTTCCCAGCCCATGCACATCTCACAAAAGTAAAGCCCTTTGGGCCTTACCTCCTCTGCAACAAAGTTATTAAGCAAAGTAAATGAGTACAAAAATGTACTCACAAGACTGACGTGTAATATAACAGAACTATAGTTTAACTACATGCAAGCTTTATTTAAGTGGATGAGGCTTTGGACTTATTTTAGCATAAAGCAAGTTTTCATTTGCAATATATAAATAGATTCCAAAGCAATTTTGCAATTCATTTTTCATTTGCAAGAAACAACGAGACAAGTAACAAAATGATAGATAACAACAATCACGAAGTGGCTAACCCATTAGCCACCACAATAGCATGAACATTCATTCATACCAACCCATCAAGTTTTAATTTAAATGTTGTAGTCTAGTTCTTGCACGACCTTACCAAGCATGTCCATAACCTAGGGCGAGGCTATTGAATAGTTTTAACCTGCGAGGGTGTACCAATGTACCCACACGTCGAGACCGCCTTTTAGCCACATGATTTAGCACACTTCCTTTGGTATGCCTACACAGCTAAGTCCTCTGAGACATTTCCAATGGATGATGCTAATTAAGAGTCAAGAACCCACGGGATAAGGACACACTAGGCAGCCCTAACCTGGTGCTGCTAGTGTTCCCCCCACACCACACATACACATTTAAAACACACCCACCAACCACTCATAATTAACACCCCCAAAGTACTTAGTCAAGAGAGGTCCCATATCCCCTCGTGTGGTTAGCACGCAAGAGCGCTTGGCTTAGTGACACAAGTAACTCGGTCCTTGGGGACTTAGGCACCTTTCCATTCACACCCAAAATATCACACCAACATCCATTGTGCCCAAGTCAACAATAGTTTTGTTTTTCATTTTGTTTATTAACAAAGCACAAGCACAAGATGGACAAAATGGAAATAATATTTTAGTGTGATCAAAGTCATCGACATAATGTAAACAACCGCCCATTTCTACCGTTATCTAAGCATTGCTAAGCATTATCAACGTAACTACTAGCGATAAGAGTCCATCCATCGGACTCTAAATCGCAGCGAGATAATCCTAGGCTTAGTAGTAGAGAATGAACATTTACCTACGAATATGCATCTATAGGATTACTAGCGACATTTTAGCACAAAGTAGCATGCATACATATAAGTGAAACAAAGTATTAGCGTTAAAGTAATGGGACAATAAATGGATATGATCAAACTGCTTGCCTTGCTGATCTTGCTCAATATATTGCGGAGGATCACTCACGGTTTCAACCCACTCGTCGGCACCTAATCGAAAAGGCGAAAAGAATCGATAAGAACGACGAAAACCACATGAACAGCACAGCAAACAAACTCCAAAAGCACTGAAATTTCTACAGCAGCTAAAGGATGATTTTTAGGGAATTCAGCAATAAGAACCAATGGATTTGGATTCCCAATGCGAAAGTTATGAGCAAAACAATTCTGCTCAGCCCTAAAAATGCAAACAGCCACTATTCACTAATTTAATTATGAGGCAACATTTTTCTAGAATGGTGGTGGTACTGAGATTTTTACAGTAACACCAGCACCACATGAGATGAATAACACAATTGAGTTCACCTCATTTGGAGCTATATTGCATTTTCTACAATTTTCCAAAAACAAGAACTTGAACAAAATTATAATGCACATAAAAGTTTTCTGAAAATAGTGACATGCCTAAATCCTATTCTAACATTTAGAGCATTAACAGAGGAAACAAAAAAAGTTGGATTCACTCAAAAATCACCTACAGATCATTACTTATGCATTTTACAAGTTAATTGAATTTTTAAAGAGGTATTTAAAGGTAGGTTTGAATTCTATTTGCAAAACCATGTTCTGGAGCTGAACTCAACTTACAATCATTTTTAGATTGAAGTCCAGTCCAAGACAGAGCTGCAGGAATTTGAATCACTTTATTTGGATTTAAAACGAATTAGATATGAAAATTTGAAGTTATTACCCTTTTTCAGTTCTTAAAATAACAGCTCCCTGGAATTTCTAAAAACCAAGGACATGGGAGGGCGTGAGCCACAGATCTCAGATCTAACGGCTCGAGACCTCCCAGAGAACAACGACACGCTTGCGCTAGGAGGTCCAGCGCGCGAAGGGAGGTCGTGGCCGTTGATGGCACATCCAACGGCCACAACGATGGAGGGAGGTCCGGGACGAACCAGATCTAACGAGGGAGGTCCTCAACGGTGAGATGACCACGAGGAGGTCCAAGCGGAGGTCTTAACGTCCACAGACCTCCGGGGAGGTGCTGGCGGTCACGACATGCGCAAGGGAGGTCTGGGCGTTCCAGATTTCCTCGGAGGTCCGAGGCGTCCTGACCAGCGCCTTCTTTCGCGCGCCTTCAGACGAGGAGTTAATGCGCGGGGACAACAAGGAGGTCCGCGCAAGGCATAAGGAGGTCGAGCGTTAAGACGCGATAAATGCTCCATCATTGGGAGCATTTACTACCCAAATCTTTGTCTTAACGCGCGTTTTGGACATCCGTCCGACAAAAGCTTCACCGCAAAGATCGGAGACGAGAGCCGGCGGCGTGGACTTCGTCGGCGACCACCACGGCACCATTGTGTGCGCAATAGTGGTGCGCACATAGTGGACCCACTCTCGACGGCGGCGGCGGCTTAAACGTCGGCGAGCCGAGATGACAACGACGACAAGCACGCCCAAAAGACGTATTTGAAAAGAAAAGCTCATGACATTCAAGCGTGTGCCCAAGATCTAGAGACTATCAGGAGGTTACCTGGAGGTCCCGAGGAGCTGAGGAGGTCGTGGAAGTGATGACCGGAGTTGGGGAAGACAATGAAGCTTCACAGCCCAAGGCACCAGCTCCAAGCTCAACTTTGTCCACCTCTGAAAAATGCCCAAACAAATCAAGTTAGGGTTAACTTCAGGAGGTTTGGGGAGCACAAAGTGAGCAAGGGTTGAAAAGGGAGCCACTGGAACCCTTGTGTCACTGAGAAGCTCCAAGGACTTCAACAATGGCAGCCACCAGTGAGGAGGTTAGTGAGTTAGGAGCTCAGCCAAGCATTGGCATGGCAAGCTCCAAGTGTGTAAAAGAAGCCAAAGGGGGGCTCGAGGGGCTTAAATACCTAGGGCACAGAGGTCCTGCACCATGGGTTAAGCTCATGGTGAGCTTAGCCCATGGGGAGGTCCATGGAGTTGACAAGATGGAAAGGACAAGGTAGGTTGAGACAGGGCGTGGCCTAGGGGCGGAAAGGGCTGACATGCATTTAATGCTTGCAGGGCAGAGCCGTTGGGACAAGACATGCTCGACATTGCCCATCGCCATGGCGTGCATGCTTGCGCCCAAGGTAGGAGAAGAACAGACCTCACATCCACCGTTGGATTGAGTGGATGGGGAGGTCCTGGCCCTCGGATTTTAAGTTTGAACCGTTATGTTATAAGTGACTGGGAGGAGATCCCAGCCACACGATTTGGAAAGGGAGGTCGTGGCCCTCCGATTTCCATAACGCAGATGCGCAAAGGATAAAGGGTTGGGAGGTCGTAGCCTTTGGATTTACATCCAAGGGCTCAGACCTGAGGGGAGGACTTAGACGTTGCGCAAAATGCGAGGGAGGTCAGGACCTTTGGATTTTGATCCAACGGTTCTGATCAATAGAGGGGGAGGTCCTGAGCCTTGCGTGTAGTGCAAAGGAGGTCCTGGCCCAAGGATTTAGATCGAAGGGCTATGACCTCACAAGGATGGGAGGTCCGATGCGCATAAGGCCCCGGGGAGGTCGTGGCCGTAGATTTTAAATCTAACGGCTACAACACACGATGGGGAGGTGCAGTGCGCTAGATTTGAGGGGAGGTCGTGGGTGTTGGATCGATCCAACGGCTCGACCTCGATTAAATGGGAGGTTTGCTTAGTTTAACGGTGAGGGAGGTCATGGCCATGGATTTTTGATCCAAGGCGATGACCTCAACAAATGGAAGATCCACGCAATGATGGTTTGCGAGAGGAGGTCGTGGCCTTTGGATTGGATCCAACGGCTCGACCTCAAGTGAGTGCAAAAAGGAGGTCTGAGTAGTTTGGCGTGAGGAGGTCATGGCCATGGATCGTTGATCCAAGGGCGATGACCTCATGTGAGTGGGGAGGACACAGGCTGCGTTAGGCGAGGAGGAGGTCGTGGCGGTTGGATGTTAATCCAGCAGCTCGACCTGATCAAGGTGGAGAGGAGGTCTGACGAGCCAAGGAGAAAAGGTTGGGCGGACCAAACTTTGGGAAAGTGGCTAGCCAAGGAATAGTACCAAGCTTTTAAATTCAATTTCAACAGCTGAGATTTTGCAGGTTGTTTGGAATAGCAATTGAGCTCCAAAATTTATGAAATTTTAACTGAAGCTTGCTGAAGGTAAGATTAACCTCACATAAATTTTCCAGAGGTTTTATGCAATGCATTTTCTCAGGAAATTCATTAAGGTTGTTGTCGGATTGTTTTACCTCCAAAATTTCTCACACAAGTTTTATAACTTGTGATATTTTTCAGTGGTCCCACATGAACTCTAGGACCAAGGAAGATTATTTCCAAAATTTGGCACATGAGTTGTGACAATTGGAAAATGAACTTGACTTTTGGTCAACAAGGACTTTGTGTTTTGGATTACACAATCCTTGGACCATGATTACATGTGAGAAAAAGTTTTAATTTCTACACATTTTAATTACATTTGAAACAAACCCTGATATACATTTGGGATGTTACCAAATCTCCCCCCCTTACAGAAATCTCGTCCCGAGATTTTGGCTCACTCGGAAAAGAAGGAAGGGTAGTCCGCACGCAAACGATCTTCCCTTTCCCAAGTAGCCTCATCCTCGAAATGGTTTGACCACTGAACTTTAAGGAACTTAATGGAACGATTCCTAGTTCTTCATTCAGCCTCTTCGAGTATGCGAACAGGGTGCTCACGATAGGTCAAATCTGGTTGGACATTGAGAGTTTCCAACGGAGCTTCCTCAGTTGGAACACGGAGGCACTTCTTCAACTGGGACACATGGAACACATCATGTACCCCCTCAAGTGCAGCAGGCAACTCCAACCTGTAAGCAACAGCTCCTTTCTTCTCGATAACACGGTAGGGGCCCACGTATCGAGGAGCTAACTTGCCCTTGACGCCAAAACGTTGATGGCCCTTCAAAGGAGAGACTTTGAGATAAACAAAGTCATTAGGCTCAAAACTCAACTCACGACGTCGGCGATCCGCATAGCTCTTTTGCTGATTGAGTGCATGCGAAGACAGCCACGAATAAGCTGAACTTGACTCTCGGCCTCATTGATCGAGTCCGGACCAAAGAAAGGTCTCTCGCCGGTCTCAGACCAATACAACGGGGTTCTGCACTTTCTCCCGTATAAGGCCTCGAATGGTGCCATGCCGAGACTGGCCTGAAAACTGTTGTTGTAAGAAAACTCGGCGAATGGCAAGCATTTCTCCCAATGCTTCCCATAGGAAAGAACACAAGCGCGAAGCATGTCCTCCAAAACTTGGTTGACCCTCTCGGTCTGACCATCAGTTTGGGGATGATATGCTGAGATGAAAGCAAGACGAGTTCCCATAGCCTCTTGCAAGCTATGCCAAAAACGAGACGTGAAAA
Source organism: Phyllostachys edulis (assembly GCA_036346405.1). NCBI lineage: Eukaryota > Viridiplantae > Streptophyta > Magnoliopsida > Poales > Poaceae > Phyllostachys > Phyllostachys edulis. Next base: position 30,663,722 of record CM070567.1, on the reverse strand, counting down.
GGGATCCATGATCCGACACAATTGTCTTGGGCACACCGTGCAAACTCACGATGCGGGCGATATAGAGTTCCGCCAAAAGACCTACCCGAAGGTCAGTCTTGACGGGAAGGAAATGTGCCACCTTAGTCAATCTATCGATGACGATCCAAATGGCATCATTCTTCTTCGGGGACGTGAGTAGACCGGTGATGAAATCCATTCCGATCGAATCCCACTTCCACTCGAGAACGAGCAAAGGTGAAGCAAATCAAGCGACGCCGATGTTCGACCTCACACGACAACACACGTCGCTTTTCGACAGCGAACCGCAATCTCCCTCTTCATTCGGGTCCACCAAAATCCCTAACGGAGATCTTGATACATCTTTGTGGCCCCGGGATGAATGGACAAAGGCGAATCATGGGCTTCGCAGAGGATCAAATTCCGCAACTCCATGTCCTCTGGAACCATAAGGCGTTGTCCGAACCTCACAACACCATGCTCATCCTCAGAGAAGCACTTGGTTGTTCCGTTCTTTACATTTTCCTTGATTTTGTTCACTCTAGGGTCCGATTGCTGAGCGGCCTTGACACGATCCACCAAGGTTGGCTGCACAACCAAGGTAGCGAGGGAACCATGCTCAACCAAACCCAAGTTGAGACGTTGAAACTCCTCAATAAGGGTGGGCTGAAGCTCCTTGAGCGACAAAGCATTACAATGCGCTTTGCGACTAAGCGCATCGGCAACGACATTAGCCTTGCCCGGATGGTAGTGAATACCCACATCATAGTCTTTGATCAATTCCAACCATCTCCTTTGCCTGAGGTTCAGATCTGGCTGGGTGAACAAATACTTCAAGCTTCTGTGATCCGAATACACTTCACAAGGATTACCGATAAGGTAATGTCGCCAAATCTTAAGCGCATGAATCACAACAGCTAACTCCAAGTCATGGGTAGTATAGTTGAGTTCATGAGGTCTCAATTGCCTTGATGCATAGGCCACTACCTTGCCTTCTTGCATAAGGACACAACCGAGGCCTCGACGAGAAGCATCGCAATAGATATCGAAGCTCCGATGGATATCGGGAAGAACGAGAACGGGAGCTGTGGTCAAACGCTTCTTGAGTATTTGGAAACTGTCCTCACACTCAGCGGACCACACGAACTTCTTGTCCTTCTTGAGTAACTCCGTTATCGGCTTCGCGATCTTGGAGAAGTTCTCGATAAAGCGACGATAATATCCCGCTAAACCGAGAAAACTCCGCACGTCGGTTACCGAACGAGGCTGACTCCAGGATAGCACATCGCTGACCTTGCTAGGATCAACGGCTACGCCTCCTGCTGAAAGCACATGGCCTAAGAAAGCCACTTCCTTCAACCAGAAAGTGCACTTACTGAACTTCGCATACAGCTGGTGCTCACGTAGCTTGCCCAACACAAGCTTCAGATGCTCGGCGTGTTCCTCATCGTTCTTGGAATAGATAAGGATATCATCGATGAAAACCACGACAAACTTATCCAAATACTCCATAAACACCGAATTCATGAGGTTCATGAACAAGGCAGGAGCATTGGTCAAGCCGAACGACATGACGGTATACTCATACAAACCATAACGAGTAGAGAAAGCCGTCTTGGGAATATCCTCAGGTCGAATACGAACTTGATGATACCCCACTCTCAAATCAATCTTGGAGAACACCTGGGCTCCAGATAACTGATCAAAGAGATCATCAATGCGGGGCAAAGGATACTTGTTCTTTACCGTCACTTCATTAAGCGGACGATAATCGACGCACATGCGCAAAGTACCGTCCTTCTTCTTAACGAAGATAGCCGGACAACCCCACGGAGATGAGCTAGGGCGAATGAAACCCTTCCCTTGAAGCTCATTAAGTTGCTTCTTCAACTCCACCAACTCATTCGGTGGCATCCGATAAGGCCTCTTCGAAATCGGGGCGGTACCGGGAGCCAACTCGATGACGAACTCGAGATCACGAACGGGTGGCATCCTTGGAAGATCCTCGGGAAAGACATCCATGAAGTCGCAAACTGTTGGGACTTCGCTAATATCTAGAGCGGGCTTCGCTTCAAGCGCGAAGAGATGCGGACCTAGCGACTTCGGAAAAGCGAACACCCGCCACGGAGGGACTAGATAGATAGATGAGCTTCCGAGCGCAATCGATTTGCCCCTTGTGCTGGGACAACCAATCCATGCCAAGAATCACATCTAAGCTCGCTGCATTGAGGAGAATAAGGTTAGCCACAAACCTTACTCCCTCAATCTCGATAGGAACATCCTCAAGACTCCAACTCGGCTCTCAACTCCGAGGCACCGAGAGCGAATGAGCAACGGGACCAACAGAGGAGCAAAAAGAAGGTCACTAGCAGCAGCAAAAGACTGAGATACAAAATAATGAGATGCTCCTGAATCAAACAAAATAGTAGCAGGATAAGAGTTTACAAGAAGCGTACCCAACACGACGTCAGGCGCCTCCCATGCCTCCTCACCGAGATGGCGTTAGCGCGACCGCCGCCCCTACCGGGGCTCACGGGACAATCTTGATCTGAGAAGATCCACCACCACCCGCGTCCTCCATTAGGACGAGGGGCTGCTCCAGTCTTCTTAGGGCATTGGTTCGCATAATGCCCCTTCTAGTTGCAGGAGAAGCAAGTGACCCCAGCAATGGGGTTGCGGGGCCACCTGGCAGCTTGCAGTGCACGTGATTGGGGCATGGCTGCGAAGGGCGAGGCAGTCTTGGCAACCTCGAGGTACTTGAAGCTGAGCACGGGACCCCTGAGAGTACCCTGAGTGAGGACGGGAAGAACTGGTCCTGGACGACTTGTAGGACTCCCACTTACGCTTGTGGGAATCCACAAGCTCCCTAGTAGAATGCTCAGCGACGATGGCCTTGTCAACCAAGGTTTGGAAATCAGGAAAGTCGACGATGGATAACTTATCCTTAAGCTCCTCAGACAAGCCACCCCTGAACTTAGCCTGCTTGGCCACATCAGTGGCCACATCCTCGGGAGCATAACGAGCCAGGTGGTTGAACTCGTACACATACTCCTGGCCGAAGCTCGCCTGGCTTGAGGCGAAAACTCCTGCTTCTTGATGTTCATCAAGCGGCGCAGGATATGAGAACGACGGAAGGCAGTACGAAACTCCTCCCAGGTGACGGTGTGGTCTGCGGGCTGCATGGCGAGAAAGCTCTCCCACCACGACAAAGCTGCACCCTCCAGCTGGTGCGATGCAAACAGCGCCTTCTCGTGTTCCTGGCACTGCGCGATGCTGAGCTTCCGCTCAACCAGACGAAGCCAGTCGTCTGCATCGAGCGGGTCCTCAGACCTGGAAAAGGTGGGGGGCTGAGTACGAAGAAACTCAGCGAGGCCCCCACGAGACTGATGGGCATTCCCTTGCCCGGATCCTGAGGCACCGGTAAGGGCTGAGGTGTTGCGCGCGATGACATCCAGTAGCACTCTCCTGTCATCCGCGCGGTTGCGCTCTATCTGAAGAAGAACCTCGGCCATGGTCGGAGGAGGAGGAAGCTCCTCATCCGGACCAGCTGCCTGGCCTTGGCCACTATGAGTACGGCCCGCCATCCTGTTAAGAGGGGAAAGAGGTTAGCAACCCAAAAACCCAACAATTAGAAGCTAACGAAAGTGGGGCTAACGACTAGGGGAACGGAATATCACCCTAAACGAAAGCCCAAAACAGCAAGTAAGTGGACTTAAAAAGCTCCTAAAAGACCCCAAAAACAGCAGGGAAAACTTAAGGAAAAAGCTCAATTTCTCTATGCAATTATCCCGTATTGAATGAACGAGCAATTGGTTGAGAAGACAAAATTTCAGCAAGCTATTTCAGCTCAAATTCTACCCAAAAGCAAGGTTAAACCAGCAAATTAAGTGTTAGGTACTTAGCTAACTACTATCACATCTTACCCTTTTATTCCCACAAGTTTTAGTTGAATTAACCTCTCATTTTCTACCTTAATCACAGCATTGAGCTTGCTGCCCAAAAATGCTTGCTTGCTGTCCTAAATTTTCAGATTTGGATTCCAGCTCCAAATACTTCCCTTCTTCATCAAAAGACAGCCAAGACATCAATTTTTAGAACTCTCATAAGTTCCCCCAAAACCCAGTTAAACAATAACCACTATCTTTGAAAGAAGGAGAGGTAAACAATTTTTAAAACTCAAATTAGAGTAAGATGAGAGAAGAAAGCTAAGATAGGTAAGGAGTAAAACTCGAGAATTACTTAAGCTTTCCTAAACTCTTTGACACTTTGAAAATAAGTTCTCCAAAATATCCTAAAGGTGACCAAGCTAGGGTTTCTATGGTCAGAACGGCTCTGATACCAACTTTGTGAGGACCCCGGTTTATTAAGCTTGTAATACTTAGTCATCCATTGACCCTAGCATTACAAACATAATAATCCGTGTCTTCGAGATATGTATACTTCCCAGAATGCAGTATACACACCCCTTTACAAAATCATGCATCAATTCCATACCGACATAGAACCAAAGCACGACTAGAATAAAAGACATACAATATATAGAGTTATTACAAAAGGGCCGACCGCCAAATACAACAATAAAGGTAACACAATGAAGCTAACATGCCATAAGATGGCGATAAACAAAAAGAGAGCCAAGGTTTGCCTTTAGCCCACAAGGCAACCAACCACGACGCCTAGCTAGTCGCTTTCCCAACCATGCACATCTCACAAAAGTAAAGCCCTTTGGGCCTTACCTCCTCTGCAACAAAGTTATTAAGCAAAGCAAATGAGTACAAAAATGTACTACAAGACGGCGACGTAATATAACAGAACTATAGTTTAACTACATGCAAGCTTTATTTAAGTGGATGAGGCTTTGGACTTATTTTAGCATAAAGCAAGTTTTCATTTGCAATATATAAATAGATTCCAAAGCAATTTTGTAATTCATTTTTCATTTGCAAGAAACAACGAGACAAGTAACAAAATGATAGATAACAACAATCACGAAGTGGCTAACCCATTAGCCACCACAATAGCATGAACATCCATTCATACCAACCCATCAAGTTTTAATTTAAATGTTGTAGTCTAGTTCTTGCACCTTACCAAGCATGTCCATAACCTAGGGCGAGGCTATTGAATAGTTTTAACCTGCGGGGTGTACCAATGTACCCACACGTCGAGACCGCCTTTTAGCCACATGATTTAGCACACTTCCTTTGGTATGCTTGCACGGCTAAGTCCTCTGAGACATTTCCAATGGATGATGCTAATTAAGAGTCAAGAACCCACGGGATAAGGACACACTAGGCACCCTAACCTGGTGCGCTAGTGTTCCCCCCACACCACACATACACATTTAAAACACACCCACCAACCAGCTCATAATTAACACCCCCAAAGTACTTAGTCAAGAGGGTCCCATATCCCCTCGTGTGGTTAGCACGCAAGAGCGCTGGCTTAGTGACACAAGTAACTTCGGTCCTTGGGGACTTAGGCACCTTTCCATTCACACCCAAAATATCACACCAACATCCATTGTGCCCAAGTCAACAATAGTTTTGTTTTTCATTTTTGTTTATTAACAAAGCACAAGCACAAGATGGACAAAATGGAAATAAGATTTTAGTGTGATCAAAGTCATCGAAATAATGTCGACAACCGCCCATTTCTACCGTTATCTAAGCATTGCTAAGCATTATCAACGTAACTACTAGCGATAAGAGTCCATCCATCGGACTCTAAATCGCAGCAAGATAATCTAGGCTTAGTAGTAGAGAATGAACATTTACCTACGAACATGCATCTATAGGATTACTAGCGACATTTTAGCACAAAGTAGCATGCATACATATAAGTGAAACAAAGTATTAGCGTTAAAGTAATGGGACAATAAATGGATATAATCAAACTGCTTGCCTTGCTGATCTTGCTCAATATATTGCGGAGGATCACTCACGGTTTCAACCCACTCGTCGACACCTAATCGAAAAGGCGAAAAGAATCGATAAGAACGACGAAAACCACATGAACAGCACAGCAAACAAACTCCAAAAGCACTGAAATTTCTACAGCAGCTAAAGGATGATTTTTAGGGAATTCAGCAATAAGAACCAATGGATTTGGATTCTCAATGCAAAAGTTATGAGCAAAACAATTCTGCTCAGCCCTAAAAATGCAAACAGCCACTATTCACTAATTTAATTATGAGGCAACATTTTCTAGAATGGTGTTGGTACTGAGATTTTTACAGTAACACCAGCACCACATGAGATGAATAACACAATTGAGTTCACCTCATTTGGAGCTATATTGCATTTTCTACAATTTTCCAAAAACAAGAACTTGAACAAAATTATAATGCACATAAAAGTTTTCTGAAAATAGTGACATGCCTAAATCCTATTCTAACATTTAGAGCATTAACAGAGGAAACCAACAAAGTTGGATTCACTCAAAAATCACCTACAGATCATTACTTATGCATTTTACAAGTTAATTGAATTTTTAAAGAGGTATTTAAAGGTAGGTTTGAATTCTATTTGCAAAACCATGTTCTAGAGCTGAACTCAACTTACAATCATTTTTAGATTGAAGTCCAGTCCAAGACAGAGCTGCAGGAATTTGAATCACTTTATTTGGATTTAAAACGAATTAGATATGAAAATTTGAAGTTATTACCCTTTTTCAGTTCTTAAAATAACAGCTCCCTGGAATTTCTAAAAACCAAGGACATGGGAGGACGTGAGCCACAGATCTCAGATCTAACGGCTCAGACCTCCCAGGAGAACAACTTGCCACGCAGCTGCTAGGAGGTCCAGCGCTACGAGGCGAGGGGAGGTCGTGGCCGTTGATGGCACATCCAACGGCCACAACGATGGAGGGAGGTCCGGGACGGACCAGATCTAACGAGGGAGGTCCTCAACGGTGAGATGACCACGAGGAGGTCCAAGCGGAGGTCTTAACGTCACAGACCTCCAGGGAGGTCTGGACGGTCACGATTGCGCAAGGGGAGGTCTGGGCGTTCCAGATTTCCTCGGAGGTCTGAGACGTCCTGACCAGCGCCTTCTTTTTCGCGCCAAGAGCCGCCGGACGAGGAGTTAATGCGCGCGGGACAACAAGGAGGTCCGCGCACAAGGCATAAGGAGGTCCAGGCGTTAAGACCGCAGTAAATGCTCCATCATTGGGAGCATTTACTACCCAAATCTTTGTCTTAACGGCACGTTTTGGACATCCGTCCGACAAGAGCTTCACCGCAAAGATCGGAGACGGTGGCGGCGTGGACTTCGTCGGCGACCACCACGGCACCATTGTGTGCGCAATAGTGGTGCGCACATAGTGGACCCACTCTCGGCGGCGGCGGCTTTAAACGTCGGCGAGCCGGAGATGACAACGACGACAAGCACGGCCCAAAAGACGTATTTGAAAAGAAAAGCTCCGCAGCGACATTCAAGCGTGTGCCCAAGATCTAGAGACTATCAGGAGGTTACCTGGAGGTCCCGAGGAGCTGAGGAGGTCGTGGAAGTGATGACCGGAGTTGGGGAAGACAATGAAGCTTCACGACCCAAGGCACCGGCTCAAGCTCAACTTTGTCCACCTCTGAAAAATGCCCAAACAAATCAAGTTAGGGTTAACCCGGAGGTTTGGGGAGCACAAAGTGAGCAAGGGTTGAAAAGGAGCCACTGGAACCCTTGTGTCACCGAGAAGCTCAAGGACTTCAACAATGGCAGCCACCAAAGTGAGGAGGTTAGTGAGTTAGGAGCTCGGCCAAGCATTGGCATGGCAAGCTCAAGTGTGTAAAAGAAGCCAAAGGGGGCTCGAGGGGCTTAAATACCTAGGGCACAGAGGTCTGCACCATGGGTTAAGCTCATGGTGAGCTTAGCCCATGGGGAGGTCCATGGAGTTGACAAGATGGAAAGGACAAGGTAGGTTGAGGCAGGCGTGGCCTAGGGGCGGAAAGGGTGACATGCATTTAATGCTTGCGAGGCGAGCCGTTGGGACAAGACATGCTCGACATTGCCCATCGCCATGGCGTGCATCTTGCGCGCCAAGGTAGGAGAAGAACAGACCTCACATCCACCGTTGGATTGAGTGGATGGGGAGGTCTGGCCCTCGGATTTTAAGTTTGAACCGTTATGTTATAAGTGGTCGGAGGAGATCCCACCACACACGATTTGGAAAGGGAGGTCGTGGCCCTCCGATTTCCATAACGCAGATGCGCAAAGGATAAAGGGTTGGGAGGTCCTAGCCTTTGGATTTACATCCAAGGGCTCAGACCCGAGGGGAGGACTTAGACGTTGCGCAAAACGCGAGGGAGGTCAGGACCTTTGGATTTTGATCAATGGTTACGATCAATAGAGGGGAGGTCTGAGCCTTGGCGTGGCGCAAAGGAGGTCTGGCCCTCGATTTAGATCGAAGGGCTATGACCTCACAAGGATGGGAGGTCCTATCATATAAGGCCGGGGAGGTCGTGGTCAGTAGATTTTAAATCTAACGGCTACAACACACGATGGGGAGGTGCAGTGCGCTAGATTTGAGGGGAGGTCGTGGGTCATTGGATCGATCCAGCGGCTCGACCTCGATTAAATGGGAGGTTTGCTTAGTTTAACAAAGTGAGGAGGTCATGGCCATGGATTTTGATCTAAGGGCGATGACCTCAACAAATGGAAGATCCACGCAATGATGGTTTGCGCGAGGAGGTCGTGGCCTTTGGATTGGATCCAACGCTCGACCTCAAGTGAGTGCAAAAGGAGGTCTGAGTAGTTTGAGCGCGAGGAGGTCATGGCCATGGATCGTTGATCCAAGGCGATGACCTCATGTGAGTGGGAGGACTGGCTGCGTTAGGCGAGGAGGAGGTCGTGGCGGTTGGATGTTAATCCAGCGGCTACGACTGATCAAGGTGGAGAGGAGGTCTGACGAGCCAGGGAGAAAAGGTTGGGCCGGACCGACTTTGGGAAAGTGGCTAGCCCAAGGAGCGAGACCAAGCTTTTAAATTCAATTTCAACAAATGAGATTTTGCGAGGTTGTTTGGAATAGCAATTGAGCTCCAAAATTTATGAAATTTTAACTGGAGCTTGCTGAAGGTAAGATTAACCTCACATAAATTTTCCAGAGGTTTTTATGCAATGTATTTTTCTCAGGAAATTCATTAAGGTTGTTCTACGGATTGTTTTACCTCCAAAATTTCTCACACAAGTTTTATAACTTGTGATATTTTTCAGAGTGGTCCCACATGAACTCTAGGACCAAGGAAGATTATTTCCAAAAATTTGGCACATGAGTTGTGACAATTGGAAAATGAACTTGACTTTTGGTCAACAAGGACTTTGTGTTTTTGGATTACACAATCCTTGGACCATGATTACATGTGAGAAAAGTTTTAATTTTTACACATTTTAATTACATTTGAAACAAACCCTGATATACATTTGGGATGTTACAGATCTGTAGAGCAGGTGTTGCATGAGATACTTGGGTGCAAACTTATACAAGCAGTTCCACAACAAAAACTTGATGAACCTGTTCAAGCGGCTGTGCAACTAGAACCAACAGCACAAATTTGAAGTACTCTGGAAAATTCTAGATGAGCGGACCCAAACGCACAGAAGGGAGGCAGCGAAAAAGGCTGCTACAAGCGCTGACCAGATCCTTGAAGCATTGCCATAGCTACTCATAGATGGTCGTAGTGTGGCGAGGGAGACAGGGGTGCGGGTGAAATGCTTCTTGGACTGGATTGAGCACAAGCCTAAGGAGAAGTGGTCGCTGCTACAAGACAGGCGTGGAGCTCGATATGGTGTTATGATAACCAATCTAGCCGAGGTGTACAACTTGGTTATGCGCGGCGCAAGGTACCTCCCTTTGGTTAGTATTATAGAGGCAATTCTATGTGGTACCACAATTACTTTGTTGACAAAAGTAACAATGTATCGTTCGCCATGGCAAATGACATAATACTATACTCTGCCATGATCACCAAGTACATAGAGGAGAAGAGCAAGAAGGGTGAGATGCACCGGACATTCAAGATGGGCACAAAGGAGCTTCGCTTCGAGATACTGCGCAGAGATAAAGAACGTCGCGGGATGAACCGCGAGAGGATCACCCACGAGTGCACGCTATGCCGCGCTAGTTGCATATACACTTACAACAAGCCTCTTCTTCTACATAGGCCCTGCTCCCATGTCATGGCCGCAGGTTCGACGGTGGCGCAACATCCTGGCTAGTACCTCTCTGATTATTTTAACAAGGAGAAGGTGATGCAAACCTGGAGTGCAGAGTTGTATGGTTACGGAGTGGTTGGCCATTTCACTGGCCATCCAACTTGGGAGCAACTTATCTGGGCCGTGGACATTGATAGGTTGAAGGGAAAGGTTGGTCGGCGATAGGTACAGCGCATCAGGGACGATATGGACGAAGCAGAAATCGGACGTCATACGAAGAAATGCTCCATTTGCAAGGAGTCTAGGAATACCTTCAAGAAATGCTCTACGAGAAATCCACAGGACAAATGAGACATGGTAGTTTGGACGTCGCCATGGGGACCTCATCCGAACGCCCTACTCGAGGCGGTCCATATGGTGGATGTTAAGGTCACGGCCATGAGAAATGTTAGTCCAGTTAAAATATGTGATGTCCAATGCTTTGTAATATCACTTTGATTTATCGAAAAACTAGGTGATGACGTTGTGGTGAATGGTTTGTAATGTTAGTGTGATTTATCGACAAAATATGTGACGACGTTGCACTGAATATTCTGTAATATCATTGTGATTTGTCAACAAAAAATGTTATGACGTTGTGCTGAGTATTCTGTAATATCATTGTGATTTGTCCACAAAATATATGCTTAAAAATAGTCAGTAAAAAAGCAATGTAGAGAGGTCCCTGTCGCCATTTGGAGTGGCGACAGATCCCTGTCACCATTTCAACTGGCAACAAAGACCTCGCTTTACTCTTCAAGCCCCTGTCACCACTGGCTAGACTACTATCGCTATGTGGAATGACGACAGTAGCCTAATTTTGTAAAATTTTTTGACTATTTATTTTTGTAATTTTTTTCAAAATAATATTATTTGAAAAAAAATTATGTGCTTGCGTATACTCCAGGTTCGCTGAGGTGAGTTGTCACACGTTACGGTTTTTTTGGAGTGGTTGCTGCGTGTATCGAGAATCTGGATAATCTATATGAATAGTTTATCACAAAAGAATATCAATGTGAGAAACATGAGTTGAAACTATTTGATTTTTTTTTCTCAACCATGCGTTAGATGCGTCTATGGAGTATGGACAGTTGGATCGAAATTCGACTCTCCGGATCGGAGAATTGGTGCCGTAAATAGTAGTACCACAATTTGATCTTATTACAAAATCAGTAGCTTGAGATAATCATGCCTTTTTGCTTTCGATACGTTCCATATAAATTAAAAGAAATGCATAGCACTATAGTTTTTTTCTTAAATATTGTGTTTCTTTATGACTTAATGGGGAAGGTGGTGAAATAAGGAAAGCTTAGCAGTTAAGCGACTTTGTTTGTCTCTTGTTGTTGGATTAATAGCCATTACATGTGTAAGGTAGCTTTCGGATATGCTATGAAATATATAGAGAAATGTTACTAGTCGAATATGAGATTTGCCATTCGTAAAATAACATGAGAGATATCTTTGGACCCCTCAATATGGTCAGATAAAGAAAGTGCGTGGTCATACCACTAGTAGTCGAAGAGTCGGCCATATGAAGTTATCCGTCACTTGATCAAGAAAGTATTGAACAGTTCATGGATGACAACATATCTTACATGGAGTTCAACCAGATATCGTGAGGCAAAGGGAGAATACACAAGCAAGTCGTTCAGTTCGACTAGATACGGACTAGTCGTAGACTGACCGAATATAATCACTAACTAATCGTAAACTAGTCGTAAGGAGTTACGAACTGGTCGTAACTAGATACGAGCTGGTCGTAACACTACTACAGAAAAGATCATCACAAACGGTTCTAAACCATCATCATAGACGGTTTCTGAACCGTTTGAATTTATGTGTCTGTGATACAGGTGATCATCACAGACGGTTTTTTAACCGTCTGTGAAAAAAACTATCACAGACAGTTCTGAACAAGAAACGTCTGTGATGGTAATTATAACAGATGATTTTTATTCAGAACCGTCTGCGGTAGTCTATTTTCATTCACGGTTCTAAAAAGGAACCGTCTGCGGTAGTCTATTTTCATTCACGGTTCTAAAAAGGAACCGTCTGTGATAGTAATTATCATATACGGTTCTTATTCAAAACCGTCTGTGATAGATTTTTCTATTAAAAAAATTGGATTTTGAGCCAAACCAATCAATTGCTGGATAGTAGTTTCCATATGCAACTTCTAGCAAGACAACTAAAATCCAATTAAAATTCTGATGGCAAACACGTTATAGGAAAAGGAAACCAAAAGGTTTCACAATATTCCTTCTGAATGGAAAAAAAATAAAGTTACAAAGTTAAACTAGCTAGAAACATCTGTGCCTCTAAGCTCCTAAAGAACTTATCGGCTTCTTGGATTGATCTTATGGGCTCCTCTCTGTACCTCACCAACATATCACAAGTTGTTCTTGCATGTCGTCCGAGTTCAACTCACGCTCGTTTGCAAGGAAGGAAAGATGACCGAAAACCTTCGACGGTGCTCCGACCTTAGGTAACACAAAATTAAGATTATTTTTTTTACAACAAACAGCCAACAAATTGTGTATGTTTTGGGGGATGTACATGTACCTTCTGACAGTCTACCTCCTGCGGTAGACAAGGAGCTCCTCTGCATCCCTCCTCCTCGTCATCGGCTGTGTCTCCTCGCCGAACCGCGACGGGGAATCGAGGGTGGTCGCCGAAGCTCGGCGTGGGGAGGGGAGAGGGAGAGACTGATAGAAGGCAAGGCTGGGGTGGCTATAATATATAAGGACAACGCCAAAATATTTTTCTTACTCAGAGAGTGAGAAAAATACAAGCCATGATAAAATCAGAGAGTAAGAAAAATTCCAAGCCATGGTAAAATCAGAGAGTAAGAAAAATTTCAAACCATGGTAAAATCGCAGACGACATATCACAGACGGTTCGTATCACGAACCGTTTGTGATACTTCATAGACGGTTCTTAATACGAACCGTTTGTGATATTTGCTCATCATAGACGGTTCTTAGCATATCTAGTAATAGAGACGGTCGTGCTGTAAAACCATTTGTGATTACCATTAACACTGATGGTTTTGGAAAATCATTTGTGATGAAGCGTCCAATATTAGCTTTTTTTGTAGTAGTGTAAGTGATAAGGACATAGTCTTACATTATATTGTATTAAGGTTTGTTGATATAATTTATGTGTAACAGCCTCAGTTTTAATGAATAGTAATAAAATGCTTTTCATAGCATTTCTAGTCATTTTTGAAACTTGGGCCTTTTGTTACAATTTAAAACCTCAATTTTCAAACCAAATCTGAGTCTTGTTTTGAAGCTTCAAAATAAAATGCAAGTCAATGCTTGTATTGAGACCGGGGAAGTATTTTTATCAAACACTAGATAAATTATCTTAAACAAAAATAATTGTTTTCAAATTTTTAGAGATTATTTTGACCTTAAGAAAAATCCTTGTTCTTTGATCAAACCTATTTGGTTAAAGTTTTTATTTAAGTATTTTAAAACAAGAAACAGTGGTTTTCAAAATTTATCTGGGACATATATCATTCCGGTAGCCTCTCTGAAAAATTTCGTATTTTTACAAATTTATTTGATATTTTTAAATCCCTGGTCAAACTTTTGAAGTTGATAATGGATTCAAGTCAACTTTAAACCTAGCCCTATTCTCTTTGGAACTGTAGCGACCCAGCCAAACCCTTGTAAACTCGTTTAACCCAGTCGCGTGCTTTTGAACCGGACCCAGTCATGTTAGGGCTAGGCTCAATCTCGTGGTTGCACGTGAACTGTTCGATTCAAAATGGACCATCCTGATGCGTTGGGCTGTTCGGACCATTCGAACCACCCATGCAATCTCCACCGTTAGTTTTCAATCCAACCACGCCCTATTTTGGTTTGAAAACCAAAATGCGCGTGATCTTTGAACCGTTGGATTTAAATTCAATGAACCAGATCATGTGTGTCGCTCGGACCATCCGAACGTGCCATGCAATCTGGGCCATTAGATCTAAATCAGACGATGCACATTTTATCAGGCCAAACCATTTTGAAATGGAAAAGCCCAACGCGCGCGAGCCGTTAGATTTAAATTCAACAGCCAGGATCAATTGAGTCGTTCGGACCGTCCGAACGCGCCATTGATTGTGAGCCGTTGGATTCTAAATCAAGAGCCTAGATCAATTGGGCCGTTCGAACCGTTCGAATAGCCCATTGATCTCAACCGTTGAAACTAGATCCAACCGCACCATCCTTTTGGGTTTGAAACTCTAAAGCGCGCATCTTTTATGAGCCGTTGGACTTAGATAGTACCGTTCTTGTTGATTGGGCTGTTCGGACTGTCCGAAGCGCCCTTCGATCCTAACTTTTGATTCCAAATCCAACGGTGCCGCTTTTATTCGTTGTAACTCAAAGCGCGCACTTTTTCGGAGCCGTTAGATTTTAAACATACGGTCAAGATGAGTTGGGCCGTTCAGACCGTCCGAACGTCCCACTCAATCTGAGCCGTCCATTTATGATCGGACGATCAACTTTTGTTTAAGCTCGCTGTTTTGTGTCTTTGCTGAGACTGACAGTGGGGCCCGCGTTTCAGTGACACATCTTCGTCTCCTTCACGCCTATGTGCCAGCACCGAGCTCGTCGCCGTTGAGGTGGCGTTGCACCATGCATTTTGCAGCATGCAATTGCCACTTGGCGCCATTTTGCTGCCATGAGGACACACACTAGCTCGCCTCTTCTTCTCCGGCGAGTTGGCTATATAAACCCTAGAACTCACTTTCAGCCAAATTGATGACGTAGTGAATTCTTCTTCATCTCCAGCGTAGCCTTCTCGTTCTCACCTTTGTTTATCTCTTTCAATGTTTTATTCATCGTATTAATGGGAGTCTTTAGCATTGCTTGTAGATTGAGAATGCGAGCTTGTCATTTGAGCTATCCAGAGCGCGTTCGGAGCGTCGCTGTGGTGGTTTTCTTCGCTTCGGTGAGCTTTTCCTTAGTTCCTTCACGTCACATCGTGTCATGTGATCTAAGGAGCAAAACCCCTCAACTAATTTCATCTTTGGTCAAACAGGTTGATTGAATTTTAAAGATCTCCTGTTTCGACCGAGTTTCAACCTTGTCATCTCCAACTCCGGCAGGGTGAGCCATTTCGTAATTCCTTCCGTTTTGAACTTCTTCTGGAGCTTTGTAACCTATCTCAATCACTCACTCTTTGATTCCTTGCTCAGATCATCTTATCACCGAAGGACTTCTTATTGTCATTTTCGGTCTTTTATCGACGGCAAGCTTTAGAGTCTCTTTGATCAACTTTCGAAGCTCGGGTAGTTCCTTAGGCACCCTTGTAGCATAAGCAAAAGTCTTTTTGCTTAGTGTGCTTTCAAATCAGCAAAAAGATCTAAAATCTTTGCCTCTGCTGTTTTATTATCGGACAGGCCAACAAAATCTGTAGCAAGCCCTAGCTGTTAATCCTTGTTGGTTAGTGCTGGCAAGTGTTAATCTGGGTTGTCATCTTTACTTAGAATAGTTTGTAGCTTAAGCATTTTGCTAGTTGCACATTAATACTTTGATCATGCATCATTTCAGCATTTTTGAATCTGTTATTGTTCTGGATGTTCATTCGCTATTTTTTTGTTAGGCTCTGACTTAACCGACGTGAGTGAACCTATTGCTGAAGCTCCAGCACTTGAACAAGTGGTTTATTACCAAGGCAAGCATCCTCTTGCACCATGTTGATCCCATATTTTGATACTTTAGGATTTTTTTAAAATACAGTGATAACTGTGTGCATGCTATTTTCTAAAGTATTTTTAATCTGTGAAATAGTTAGTTAAATTCCAATGATTGTGGCTTATCATGAATTAAACTCATACACTTATGCTTAAGTTAGAATTCTTGTACTAGTACTTGGTTCTTTAGATCTTTGCTTAGCAATGCAAGTCTGTAGAACGTTAGTGATTGACAAGCTTCTCTTGTCAGTCATGGGAAACACCAGTTAAACTTTTATTTTTGGTTCTTTTGTTCAGTTTGGGAGAAACTGAGTTTGAGTTTGTCTTTTTCTGTTTGATAAAAACTTGTTTAGATCTGGACAAATGGTTGCTAGTGATGGTGTCTTCGTACACGAGACTTGGGAATGTGGTAGTCTTGTCCAGATCGTTAAGGACCGAACTGTGACCTGTCAATTCAAGTACCTTACATACTTCCACACGCAGTGTATGGGCGCTGCTTGGTTAAGTAAGGAGACGGTGTTATTGAGTTGAGGAACTGGTGGAGTGAGGACATTTGTAAAGTTTACGTGTTCCGTAGGTTGCCGAGTTCAATTCTATATGTGCAGGGGAGCACAATTTTATTTTTGTTCATTGAATCGGCATTCCCGACACAACATGTGTGCCCCGGTTAGCAGATGCTATCCGTTGTTTGTACTAAGCAGGATTAGTCACACATGGGTGATTCAACTCAATAATGTCAACTTGCTGAAAAATATCGAGTCTTGGTTTACCTGGTCGGCATACCTAAGGTAGTGTGCTACTTTCCTATGGGCTTACAGGCTGACCAAGTCGTGTGGGTAAAGATGTACACCTCTGCAGAGTTAAAATTATTCGAATAGCCGTGTCCACGGTTACTGACAACACTTGTTTTGATGGACAACTCAGTATAGACTTTGAAATAATTTTTATGTTATGGGTTTACTGGTTGCAGCATGAAGGGTATTCATGCTTGTTGTTTGGTCAAAGTGGGGAGTCACTTTGATCTTGTTATGTTTGTTGTTATAACTTCTCTTACTTACTGTTGTTTTAGTCCAAACTTGCTTAAAATGGCTTTTACAAAAACCAGTAAGTGTAGGAGCAAAACTTTGCTTTATGCAAAACTATTGCCATTACAACCTTCCTGTTGTCAGCCTTATGCATGTTAATCTCTAATCTTTTGTATAGGTTCTCCTAAACACATTCTTTTAGTAGTTTTGTGTAAGTCTTGCGAGTACCTTTTGTACTCAGGTGCTTTAACCACTTGTTGCAAGTGAGGACGGTTACTTGTATGAAATGCCTGTTAGCGCCGATCAGGGCAACGCTAATGAGTGAAGCTATTTCTATCCTCCACTCAGTTGCCTGAGGGTTATGAGGGCACACTTGGTGGCTTTTGCTATTTACAGTTTTGTTTCCGCTGCTTTAACTATGTTATTTTGTTGCTGTTCAGTTGCTTAAGTTAGACCAAACCAAACTTGTAAAGTTTTGTATGTATAAGTGTTATCTGTATGCCTTGTATGACATGGTACAATGTTGTTTAGGATATATGTGCAATAGTCTTTGATCTTGGGAACTATTGTAAGACATATATCCAAGAACCTGGCATTGGGTTTATTCCTTGTTGAAAATTATGCTTTCGGGTGTAATTATTTAACTTGGAATATATCCAATACCGGGGGTCCTCACATTATGTGTATTCATGAATCGTTATGTCCTGCTAGGAACCGCTAACGACTCGTGATTAGAAAAGATTTTCGTCACAACTGATTACGCATGAACCTACAAGGTCACACACTTAACGGGTTGGAACAAACGAGTTCGGATAGGATTCATCATGGGCTCTTTATAAGGGGATGCTTGAGGCGGTTGAAACAAAAAACATGAATTGCTCCACCGAAACCCTAGCCGCCATCTTCTCGAAGACCCTGCCATGCTCATCGGTGTATGATGTTCCATCCTTGGACATGTGGATACCGTAGAGGTGCTGCTGCGATTACTGCTGTGCTAAACAAGGACAATCCACGACCTTTGCAAGGACCGCGATAGGTTGCTAGAAGAGAGGATCGGTACCGAGGACACTAGACGATCGACTATGACCACTGCATCGACGTGCTTGACATTGGATCAGGCTGCCCCAACTCTTCTTCCGTTACACTACGCGTCTAGTGGTAACGATCTATGATCTCTTGCTTGCATAGCTTTCTAGTTTACGTGGTAGAATTTTTGAATTACTAGCTATTGTAGCTTACTCATATCCCTTCAGTTGCATGATACATGTTTTGGCTAACGTGGGTCAAGTTGCGAGGAACTTGTGCCCGAAATCGATTTCTTATTCTATTGTTGTGCCGGTTGCTCGGAGTCAACTACGGTTAACAATGAGTATGATCGGGACTAGGCTAGGAGAGCCGAGGTCCAGAACAATTGAGGATATAGGGTGAAGTGGTTGGACTCAAGCATGGTGTAAGATGGATAAGAACGACCGAACGTGAAGTTCGATGGGTTGCATCAAGTGGCTTGGGGGTCGGTGGAACTGTCTTGGTGGTTCCAGTGGGAGTCGGATGGGAGAGACTTGCCGACATGAAGCGAGTCATTGATGAACCTACTCGTGGTGAAGCATGGGATTGCTTCACATTGATTGGACTCGGCCTTTGGAGAAGGATCGAGGAGGGGCATTTTGGTATCTTGACCAAAATACCAGGTTGGTGACCTTGGAGAAACCGCGACGTGGGACGGTGCAAGGAGAGGTGGTTTAGGTCAAGAGAAGATGAAGATCACGACGAGACGAATTCAGGAGATCTGGATCGTCATCCACTTTGAGAAGCGTGTGTGAGTGTAGATCTGTTTAAGTGTTGGCTTAACAGGTATCCGTTAGAGTTTTCTCTCTAGACCTAGTTTCCACTATAAAAGGGAGGGGTGCAGGATTTACACTCATCCACTCAAGCGTAGGAATCCCTAATTTGTGATTTAGGGAAAGTGGAGCGATAGAGAGGCTAGGGTTTAAGAGTTATAGATTGATTGAATGCTCAAGTCTTGAGCTTTTTTCCTCCATGGTGGAGTGACTATAAACCTACAATCACTCGAATCAATCCGAGCAAGTTTGCCCCAAGATGAGTTCTATCTTGTTTTTGCTCTTTTTTTGATGTTTTTGGGATTTTTTTGGTTCCAAGGGTTTTGGTTGGGTCTTTTGCTATGATCTAGCTTGCTAGGACTTTTTCTACCATCTTCCACCCACGAGCACGCTTTTGGATCAAGTTTTAGTTTTCCCTGGTTTTTGTGCCTTCTTGACCTCGATCAAGAAATTCATGGAACCATGGCTTCGATCACATCGATCGTCGATTGGAATAGGTTTATGACCTTCTTGATGAGCTATGTTTGAAATATCAGGGGATTTGGATATCGAAATCAAACGTTAGGTCGATTTGAGGACCCCTCGGGCTACTATCTCTACACTCGGCGTTCAGATTGGCCACTGAGCAGTCATACCGACCTAATCAGACTGGACTCGATGGTTAGACTGGCCAGGCAATAGCTGTCATATAGTCCTAGAAGCTTATCGCTCTGGGGTCTTTCCAATTCAATGCAAGACATTCACTGTAATCTTGTGTTTTGATCTTCGTAGCTTGCATAGCTATTGGAGTAATAAAAGAAGTTGAATACTGTGGTGGTGAAAAAGATAGGTGCTCCTATTCACCCCGCCTATAGTCACTTATTCGATCTAACAAGTGGCATCGGAGCCCAGTTAATTCATACTTGATCTTAACCGATCGATGAACATGGCGATTGAAAAGTACTCCACCAAGCTGCATATCTTCGATAGGATCGGCTATGCCTATTGAAAGAATCAAATGCTTGTCTACCTTCACAGCGAAGGTCTAGCCATATGGGATATCGTTCGGGTTCCTCTCGTTCTGCCGGAGGTTGCTACACCAGCTTCAGCTGTCACTTCGGCTAACAACCATAAGGAAAAGAACCTCCTATATGATGGACTTGGTAGACTAGAGTATGACAGGAATTGTCACCTTGAGACCGCACATGAGATTTGGCACACTCTTGAGACCTATCATGAGGGCTATTCCAAAATCAAGGAAGTGCGCCAAACAATCTTCAAGCGAGAGTACATCAAATTCGGGATGCTTCCTGGAGAGTGCATCGATGACGTGTTTACTCGCTTCAACAAGATGCTCAACCATACGAGAGTGTATTCTCAATATGAGAATACAACCCATCTCTTGACTACCATCAACACTAAGGAGTGGGAGATGAAAGCTACCTCCATTGAGGAGAATGACAACTTGAGCGATCTCACCTTGTTGTTGCTATATAGCAAGCTCAAGACCCATGAGATCAAAAGAGTTGATCAACGCAAGAAGAAAAACAAGGCTTTGGTAGTTGATCTCGCAAAAAGATCTCATGATGTAGTTCTTTTGACCCTTCGAGTTTCTCTTTTACTTGTCCTTCTACAATCAATGAGGACGAGCTTTAGTCCATTCTTGAGCCAGAGTTAGCCGTCTTAGCCAAAAAATTCATCCCGAGCTTACAACAATATGAGAAACATGAAGAGGGGTGTTCCAGTGACTTGCTACGAGTGTGGTGAACTCTACCACATTCAGGCTAACTATCCTAAGCTGAGGGGCAGGGATAACTACAAGGAGGAGAAAGGCTTATGGAAGAAGCCTCAAGGCAACAAGGCCAAGTTTGATCCCTCTAAGCTCTTGAAGGCCGCTCACCAGATCCTTACCGCTTTTGGAGATCATTCCATGAGGGATGTGGGTTCTGGAAGAGAGGAAGACAAGGAGATGGAGACTCCTCAAGAGAAGAACAAGGGCAAGGGCATGGGCAATGACTTAACCAGCATGTGCTTCATGGCACGCAACGAAGATAATGTCGACACATTCGATGGGGTACCTCCTTCCTATGAAGTGCTCTCCTTGCGATGTGATAGGCTTTATGATCAAGTTCTTAGTCAGGATAAGGCACTTAAGAAAATCATGGCTTGGGCTAAGGACTTAGAATCTCAAGTTGATAGTCTAACTCTTGAACTTGTGAATGCTAAGGACGAATGTGCCTCTTGCCATGTTTTGCATACTGAGCTTGACAAAGTGAGAAATGCTTGTGACATTACTTTGGACCAACTAGAAAATATTAGGAATAAAATAATTGAGCATAAATCTAATCATTGTGAAAAATGCTTAGAAACTAGCAAGTTGGTAACCCTTGAGCATGATGACAAGAAACTTGATTTTATTGCTTGTGCATTTTGTGTTGAACGAGAATGTGAGATGAATGACATGCATGAAGCTAGTATGAGAAACTTAAGAACAAACTTGATCATGCATCTTGTGCATCATGTGAAGCTCTAAAGCTTGAAGTAGCTGTGCACAAGGAAAAATTTGCTAGAGCTGTCAAGGGTAAAACTTGTGAATCATGTCCTAAGCTTTGTGTTGAAAACACTTATAGTGAGGACATCCCATTTATTTACACTTGCATAATAACACCTACACCTCAATTGAGCAATGATAAGGTTAATCCTACACTTGAGAGTTCATTAATTCATAAAAGGACTTTGATGCTGCCTAATTGCTCAATTCATGAATGTATAAATGTTAGATGGTCACAAGGTGTACATCGGGAGGTGAGGGAGGAAGGCACCATAAAGGGAAGACATGCAAGTGCATGCATTCACTTTGGCTGAAAGGAAGAATCAAGAAGAGAAGAAATCAAGTTTTGGCCAAGAGAGAAAGCAAGACAGCATTTCAACCAAGCTAACAACAGCATAGGCCATGGGAGACCAAGCCAAGAACCTACATGGGCTAAGGTCCATGGCCAAGGAGGACCAGCCAGCCGCGTGGGCCAAGGTGGAGCTTCCACAAGCGCATGGGCCAAGGAGACAGCCGCATGGCCCAACCAAGGGAGAGCCAAAGGGGGCGCATGTGCCCAAGAAGAGAGGCACACGGGCCAACATGGTTTTTGGCTAGGACTAGGTGTGGAGTAGGTCTATTGGACTCCAAAACAAACTCAAAATCCGAATTGGAGACCTCTCCTAATTTTAGCACAAAATCAATTCTGAATTTGAAGCATATTTCAATCCAAATTGGGCCCAAGGAGTTAGGGAATTGTGTGGGCTTGCATGCCATGTATTTAGGCCAAATTATACTCATAATTTTGGTCATGTATCCTTTGTTTTCATTCAGAACACTAGAGTTCAAATTATTTGCATTTAGGAGTTGAATTCGACCTCTAGAGCCTGAATTGGTGTTTTAGGCACATTGGCTCGTGTGTGTCTGAAATAAAGGGGTGGGGACTCCCTATTTAATGTTGGTGGCCGGCCCTAGAAACAATAAAACCATGAAATTTGATGTCTTTGTTCAGATTGAACTAGTAGATTGAAATCGTTCTTGAGAAGAACTGTGTGTGATTCCTTGCTTTGTTCTTGCAAGTTCTTGGAGTTTTCTTGAGCTGATCTGTCATGGTCAACCACTCTGTGCATTAGCCTATATGCTGGTTGTGTGGATTGGATCATCATGAGAGTTGTTGTGTGATTGCCATTGAGGAGGTTTTATGCTTGACACAAGGTTGCCCTAATTTCAGATTGCATTGCTGTTCTTGAGTTATCATCGTGCTATGTATATCCAAGATTCTAAGTCATGAAGATCGGCACCCCACATCAACTTACCTTAAGGATACTCTAGAAAATTCTCTAAGGGTAAAAACAACTTAACATGATTCTTGATAACTCCAAGACTCCTTTTGGGAAGAAAGTGTCATTCAAGTACTAGAAGATGGTCTAGTTGAATTCAAAACCGAACTTACAAGAGTGTTTTTCAAATCTGGAGGCTTTGCTCAAATGAACTCAGATTTGCAGGGTGCTTCTCCTAGTGGTACCAAGTTCCATTGCAGCTATTGCAAGAGAGATGGACATTTGCTTGAGTTCTATTGGTGAAGGCTGAAGAATGCTAGGAAGAATCTTTCTAGAATTGCTTCGCATCAACCTAGAGCTTTTATGAGAAATGTTTATGTAGAGAGGAAATGACATGGACTAGTATTTGGTTCTCATCCTAGACATGCTCATCATCATGCTTCTAGATAGGTTGCATCCCATGCTTTCATGAATGTCTCTCATGCTAGAACTGCAAATAGATTAAGGGTTAACAACCATGATTCATATGCTTCTACAGGACGTGTGTCTCAGTATTGGGCTCCCAAGTCATATTTAACTAACCCCAATATTGAGACACATAAATCTTTTGTGTGTAGATTTCAGGATCGCCACGGAAGAGGGAAGAACACATGACTCGTCGTCTCCGGGTGTTCACGCCACATGACCGCAGATTCAAGATGGTTCACCTCCATCACGCGTGCTTCTGGTGATGACTACATCACCTTTGGGGATGACATACAAGGGTGGATTGAAGGAACTGGCTCAATCAGGGTGAATGACAAATTCATCCTGAAGGACATCACCTTTGTGGACAATCTAAGGTATAACTACCTCTTAGTCTCTCAGCTTCTTGATGATGGCTATAAGACTAGATTTAAGAAGAATGCTTGTCGTGTGCTTGACTCTATTGGTGAGCTCGTGTTTGAATTTCTTGAGTTGGTAGAATCTTTGGATCTGACTTTTTTAAGTCTCTTACCAGTTCTCTGCAGTGTTTACTTGCTTCTTCTTCTGAGTTCTAGCTTTGGCCCAGGTGTTTAGGGCACATTGTGTTTGATCATCTAACTTGAGTTAGCAATCTTGATCTTATGAGAGGTTTGCCTAAACTCAAGTTTGTCAAGGACATTGTATGTGCACCCTGTAGGCATGGCAGGCAAGTTGCCACTCACACCCATCATTGACTATAGTGATAACTGATGGACCTGGATAGTTATTGCATATGGACACTGTTGGTCCTTCTAGGGTTTGATCAGCCGATGGTACATGATACATTCTAGTCATAGGCGATGATTTTTCGATATACTCTTGGGTATTCTTCTTGGCTTCTAAGGATGAGGCTTTTGGCCATTTTCACAATTTGGTTCTTTGCTTGGCTTCTAAACTCCCCGGTGCCTTAATAGTGTTTTGTAGTGACAATGTGTAAGGTTGAGGAGACCGACTAGAAGGGGGTGAATAGGCGGTTTAATTTTTTTTTGGCTAAAACTGAGTTTTATGCGGAATTATAAATCAATTCGGTTTTGCACAATTTAAAAACTTAAATTAACAAGTCTTTGCTAAGTGCACCAACAAACTAAGTCTAAGGCAAGGAATGCAATCCTAAGGTGATAATCAAGCAATTTAATTCTACAAATATAAATTGCAAGAAAGTAAAGCTCAAAAAAGCAAACCACAAGGACACTTGATCCTTTTCCCATGGTTATCGAAAACTTGTCGGTTTCCCTAGTCCACGTTGAGGTAAGCCCAAACGAATTGGATTGGCTCCATAAATTAAGCCAACACCTCGAATCCACTCGGGGTTGCTCTTCCTCCACTCTGAAGATGGTGAGCACCAAGACACCCACAAATGCTCGGGTCTTCTCACAATCTTCTTTAAGAAGATCACTAGCACAACTCCTCCAAGTCGTCTAGGTATCGGCCAACACCAAGAGTAACAAGTTGGAGATGCTCACTTGAACGAATCAAGTGTCTAAGCGCAATGGATACTCAATCCAACACCTAATGCAATACATGTACTAGGGTTTTTCTCTCTAAGCTCTCTACGTGCAACACATGCACAAAGGGGAAGAGAGGATTTACTCTTATCTCAAAGGGGTCGAAAATAGCACCAATAGCCTACCACAATAGGCCACAAGGGGTATTTATACACCCACACCAACAAACTAGCCGTTGGGAGAGAATCTGCGAAAAAATAGGGAAACCCGGTCTAACCGCCAACCAATGGCCAGTCAAACCTGCCTCACTCCAACGGCTATAAAAACTAGCCGTTGGACCCTCAACTGGACTGACAACCCACACAAGGGCCGGTTAGACCGGGCCAAACTGGTCAGACCGCTAAGGGAGTGGTCAGACAGCTCCACAGAGGAGCCAAGCCAACCAGAGAAACATCCTCTCTGGAAAAAGCTGACCATGGTAGTCTGACCATGGGGCCGGTTAGACCAGCCAATACACGGCAGTCATACCAGTACACAACCGGCCAGACTGGTCAACACCGATAGTCAAACCGCCCGTTGACTTAGACAAAAAAAAAATCATATTTTGAATTTAAGATTGCATCCACTTCAACTCAATTGCAAAACACATTCGCCAATTGTTGTGCGATGCAAACAAGGAATGAAAGCAAGATTCTCAACAAGTTGCAAAGCACATTTGCCGACTTTTAGAATTATGCCACAAGGATTAGGTACATGGACTCAAACCGTTTGTATAACACATTCGCAAACTAAAGTTACTTGCTACAAGGACATTGCATGAACCTCAACTATTTGCAAAACACATTCGTAAATATTGGCAACATGCCATGGAGAGCTAGAATAAGCATAATGAGCTATCAACACAAGACACACTCAAGCTACTAGTCAAGACCCCTCTTAATAGCACGACAACATGTACTAGCAATCCGATCTCCACACCAAACACCGAGATCGGTAAAATGACTAAGAAACAAAATCTTAGCCTATGCTAGATATACCTTTGCCTTGCACATTCCCTTGGAGCTTTAGGATGATGATCCACATCTTTTCTCCAAGATTGGGTTCTTGACTTGAGCATCAATACATGACACCGCTCACTTGATTTGATGACTTTAACACATCGAGCCATCAATTGCCTTCATCATCATGTGACTAAACCTATTTCATCAACTCATGGAAATATTAGTCCACATGACGATTGTCATTAATTACCAAAATACTCTATTAACACATAATGGTGGGTCTAGATTCTTCACAATGGCACGGAGTTCAAGAATTATTTGTTTGCCTATTTTAGTGCTGAGCGGGGTATTGAGCATCAGTTCTCCTCTCCTCATGTCCCTCAGCAAAATGGCGTGGTGGAAAGAAAGAACAGTATCCTGGTTGAGATGCCTAGAACGATGCTAGATGATTACAACACGCCAAGGAGATATTGGGCCGAAGCTCTTGCAATAGCATGTCATGTTGCCAATCATGTTTTTATTGAGATCCTCTTTGGGCAAGACATCTTATGAGCTTCGTTTGGGAAGAAAGCCTTCTGTCTCTTAATTAAGAGTCTTTGGTGCTAAGGGCTTTATTCTTAAGACTGAGAACCTAGATAAATTTGAATATAGAACTTTTGATGGAATATTTCTAGGTTTCCATGCATATTCTAGGGGCTTTCGCGTTCTTAATGTTGAGACTAAGACAATCATAGAGACTTGCAATGCCACCTTTGATGAGACTAGCCCTGGATCTAGATAAGATATTTTAGGTGACTCAAAGGTGATTGACATCATGTTTGTGGAGGAAAAAGAAGGCATTGGAGATGACTACCTCCCACCTATCAGCATTGCTCCTGTTTCAGCTAGGGATGGCAAATGTGCCCAATTACCCACATGCCCGCAGACAAATGCCCTAATGGAGCTAGGCATGGGGGGCTTTGTTTGCCCATGGGCATGGAAATGGGGGCAATCCTCTGCCCATCCGGTAAACGGGGTGTGGGCATAGGTGAGCTGATGAGGACACCCCTACAACTAGCACATCTTCCTTGTCAAGTGGTACTGCTCAAGATGATTCTAGTGCTCTAAAACAGCTATTTGGGCCGATTACACGAGCAAGGGCTAAATTAATTAACCAATAGGTGAACTCGCTTTTAAATGATTTTAATCTTACTAAGGAGAATATATCACTGCCTAATAGTTCCATGTTTTGTTTGTGCAGTTATACACATATAGTTCCATGATTTTGGTAGCTACAGCATGGCGGTGTTCGGTGCATCCGAGGTCTTCCATGCCATCCGAGTCATGCATGATGCATGCATGCATGTGTGTTACGTGAGATGCTTTTAGGAAAAAGGTGCATGAATGCAACGTGCTGTGCATGCACATAAAGGAAGAAAAGGAATGCAATGTGGTCAAGATAAAGAAAGAAAGAGAGGAATCGGCCAGTGTCCAAGATGCATGAATACAAAAAGGAAACCAAGTCAATGTTTTATATTTGACCGAACCACTTCTAGTTGGTCGTGTATTTTCTGTTTTGTGAGCATATTCTGTTTCTTAGTCGTAGTAGTATAGGTGGCCGAATTCCTTTGGAAGTTGAGCACACTTAGGGTCGGCCAAGAGGCTATATAATATTATGTACATTTTCATTTGTAAGGGAGGACCACGAAATCAATCTATTATTGTAACATCCCAAAATTTTGGTTTGTTTTGAAGTTTTTAAAATAAAAATAACCATTTGAATTTTTTTGTTAAAGTTAAAACTTAATTGGAATTTTCAGAGATCAAAAACAATTTAATATGAATAATATCAACATCAACTATTATCAAAATTGTTTGATTTGGGTTCTCTGTGCTTGGATATGTTTTTTTAGATTTTTCTAGATTTTTTCTGAGTTCATTTGCTATTTTCTAATTGCTATTTGGATTTTCAGTATTTTCTAAAAAGAAAAACCTAATTAAAATATCAGATTTTGTCTTGGGCTCAATCCCTAACCCTTGGCCCAGTTCTTTCTCTTTTCGGCCAAGCCCAAGCTGGCCATTCTTTCTTTTCTCTTCTGGCCTTTTCCTTGGCTCACTTCCGCTCTCGCCCGCTTCCGCCCTTTCTCGCGCACGCCTCAACCGAAGCCCACTTCCGCTCCTTTCCTTTTGCTTTGGCCTGAACTGAGCACTAGCCGCAGCTTTTCCTTTTTGGTTTTCTCTCCCTGCCGGTGGCCCTCTTGCCAATGCCATGTACCCATCGTCTTCAAGCTGGACTCTTGAGTCCGTTTTGCACACGCCATGGCAGCGCCGGCCCCGACTTGGATTCCCCTCTCCCAAACCCTATTTAAGGAGCCCCTCTACGCCTTTTCCTTCGCCCGTGCCTCCTCTCCCCAAACCCTAAACTCTCAGTCTAGGTTTCGCTTCGGTTGCGCTATAATTGACAGAAGAACAGAGCAGCCACCGAAGCTTTTGTTGGTGGAATTCGTCGTCCTCAGCACCTCACAGCTCAAGCCGCCACCTTTCCTGGAATCACAAGCTTGTGTTCTTCGCCGTGCCTCCCTTGTTCTCCTTTAGGACTTAATCTTGTGCGCCATTGAATTGGGTCTATCGTACAATCACATGCGTGATGGGACAGGCCTAACTTAGTAAGTTGTGGAGTTTTGGCTTTTGACTACTCAGGCAGTATATGGGTGGAGGTGTGTATCCTTTTTTAAGGTCACATCGCGAGACGGTTCGCCACTTCCTTGTCTAACGTTGTGCGTCAACTCACGGTGAGGTTTTGGGGTGGCTGTATGCATAACGGGAGAGTCAATTATTGAGATGAAACCTCTGAAAGATTTTGTTATGATTGGTGATCGCTACACTGGTTATATCTTGTGGGTAATGTGTGCAACCTCTGCAGAGTGTTAATTGATCTATTCGAATAGCCGCATCCTCAGTTATGGACATGTCCAAGGATTTCACACGAGAGATAGAGTTTCTTATAAAATGAGTCGGAGTGTGAATGGGAAGTTCACTTGATGAATATAATATTTGTTTGGTAAACGGGTAATTCCCTTGGTGGTTGTCTTGGGAAGTGAGTGGGTAGTTCACTGGTTGTTTCAAAGAAATTGTTTAATTATTTATTATTGTTTTTAACTACGCATTTCAATCTATTTATTGTATTTATTGTAAATGTTGCTTTCTGCAAAAGAACAATACAGCTAAACTTTGTTCAAGCCTTTCATGAATACTATTTGCATATATTTCCCCACGATTTGCTGAGTGCTTTATGTACTCACAACTTTACGCCATTGTTGATCAGTTGAAGAATACCAAGCTGCTCAAGAGTTCTTCGCCCAAGAGTGCCATGAAGGTTTTGCGGATTAGGATGCGTTCTCCACTCGATTGCTTGTGGGCATGTTGATTGGCCATTTTAAGAGTTTCGTTCCGCTGCAAGAGTTTATTTGTTTCTTTAGCCCTGCGTGGCAAGTTAAGTAAACGTTGACCATAAGGTCCAATTATTATTTGTTACTTTGAGATCTTTTTAGTTAAATCGAATAAATGGATAGTATTTCATCACTGTTTTCTGTGTGAGCTAGGTACTGATCTGGGACTAGCTCAGAATACATAGAGGGTTCATGAATCGTATTTTTGGGTCCCGACAATTATTTTCCAGAGAGAGCTATACGCTTTGCGAATACTTTGCTCCTGTTGAGACTAGCTATTGATATTGCTCTAGGGTTGTTCTTAAGTTATTTACACCTTGCTGAATTTATTTGTAACTTATGAAAAAGGGAGAAAGTCAAACTCTATTTTGGCTGAACCCAGAAAGAAAAAAGAAAGAAAGAAAGAAAGTTTTAAAAAGAAAAGAGAAGCAAGTTTCAGCTACTTGAGATGTTTGTGAAATTCCCTAGTCAATAAATTTCAGATCGTGTAACTAATATTTTCGAGCAATCTTGTGCCCCTTTCATCAATTAAGCAATTGGCTAGCATCTCTCTATAACTTGTGCAATAAGAGCTAGTTATTTTTTTCACTTATATTTTTAGATTAGCTCATTCCTTTGATTGCATCAAGTTGCATCATCTTTGCGTATGAGTTGCTTCATTCTTCACTTATATCATAAGATCAACAACTATGCATTAAATTCTAGTTTGGATTGTAACCTAGCTTTACAATATCTAGAAATTTCAGATTGTATAGGTAAATACTTTCCCTCCAAGCTCCACAAATAGGCCATTGTTTAACAGTGCTTGTGCAATTGAATTCGCTTAACCTATCACCTTGTGTTGTCTACCGTCACCAAAGTGCGTGCAGCTCTTCAATTCCATCAAGGATGCATAAGAACTTCGGTTGGTAAGAGAAGGTGAGGTTGAGTGATTTCCAAAAATAAAAACTTCCACATTCACACATATAGTTTTTCTTTGTTGTTTGCACTAACCATGTTAGGAAAAGAAGGAGAACAAGCATATGTTACACAAGCTGACCTTGAGAAGCTCACAAATGATTTCAACACTCAGTTGAATGACAACATGAGCGTCTTGAGGGAGATACTAGAGGAGCTTCGCAAAGAGCGGGGTCTGGTTGGTGTCCCTAAAGAAGGCGTTGAGCTTGATGAGACCAATGAGGAGAGGGCTACACGATTTGCTAGAGAAGCTCAAGTGGGTCGAGCCGCTGCCAACGCGGTTCGACCACCCTTTCCCGGGCGCGGGGGAGGTGTTTTGGGTGCTGACCATGGCCAAGGGAGAGGCCGTGGACGCGATGGTGCTGCCCAGATTGAGGACTTCGGCAATGATAACTATCAACACCATGGCCGTCGTCATGATGAGCAGCACATGGAGGAAAATTTTAAGAAGCTCAATTTCAATATTCTCAAATTTGAAGGCACTTCCGATCCAAATGCATATCTCACATGGAAGCTCAAGGTAGAGATGATATTCTGGATGCACAATTATTCAGAAGAGAAGAAGCTGCACATGGCATCACTTGAGTTTGATAGGTATGCGTTGATTTGGTGGGAGCAAGTGTTGAACCAAAGAGAAGATAATGGGGAACTTCTAATTGCATCATGGGCTGAAATGAAGCAAGAGCTGAGAGCATGTTTTGTTCCTAACACTTATAAACGTGATCTTTTTGATAAATTGTAGAATTTGAGCCAGGGAGGTCGCTCAGTGGAGGAATACTATAAGGAGATGGAGCAAGCTATGATTAGGGCACATGTGCATGAAGATGAAGAGCAAACCCTTGCACATTTTCTATTTAGCCTAAATAAAAATATTAAACATATAGTGCAATATCAGCCCTACAATACTGTTGTTGATTTGGTGCATCAAGCGACAAAGGTGGAGAAGCAGTTACTAGAAGATGTAAAACTAGCACCAAGGATAGCATCTTTCAACTTGAAAGCTCCATCATCCTTATCTAATGCCACCAAAGCACGTTTCAGTTTGGGACGAGGTACATCCTCAGCTAGTACTAGTTCAAATGTTGATGCTCGTTCTTCCTCGATTGCAAAATCAGCACCTACATCAAGTGAGAAGAAGGTGGCTCCATCCCCTACATCCTCAATTAATGTTACAACAAAGAGTAGAGAAATTCAATGCTTCAAGTGTTTAGAGCATGGGCACATAGCTAGGGAGTGTCCCAATAACCGAGTTATGCTTGTGACGGAAGATGGAGAGTATGAATCCGCAAGTGAAGATGAGGTTGAGCTCAGTCATGAAAAAGGGAGATATAAAGATGCATCGAATGACCATGATGAGGTTGATGTGTTGAGTTATGAAACGGGAGAGGCACTAGTAGTTACTAAAAATTTGAACATGTTTTCACAAGAAGGAGATGCACATCCACAACGATTCAACTTGTTTTAAACACAAGCTAAGGTAAACAACAAAGTAATCAAACTTATTATTGATGGTGGCAGTTGTCATAACTTGGCTAGCGTTGAATTGTTTGAGAAGCTTGGTTTAAAGATGCTAAAATATCCACGTCCATATCATGTGCAATGGTTTAGCGAATGTGGGGATGTGAAGGTTCAGTTTATGGTACATGTTACTTTCAAAATTGGTGATTATGAGAACACCGTTGAGTGTGATGTAGTGCATATGACCGTGTAACATTTGCTATTGGGAAGGCCATGACAATATGATAGAAGTGTACAACATGATGGCCGTTCCAATAGATATTCTTTTAAGTGGAAGGGAAAGACAAAGGAGCTTAATCCAATGACTCCTAGTCAAATACATGTTGAATTTCAGCAAAAGAAGCTTGCTGAAAATGAGGGTAAAAAGAAATGAAAGAGTGATTTCCATACATTGGTGAGTGAGAGCCACAAGCCAAATATGAGAGGAAAAAGTAAGAGTGAGGGAGGGTTGGTTATGTTAGCCACAAAATTAGATTTGAGAGATGTGAGCAATAACCCATCAAAGATGCACTTTGTGCTTGTGTTCAAAGATACAACTATTTTGCTTTCAACTAATGACTTAACCTCTCTTCGTAGTGGTGTTTCCTCTCTTTTGCAGGCATTTGAGGACGTGTTTCCAGAGGAGATACCAGCGGGACTTCCACATAGCATGACAAACTACCATCTCGGCTTGTACAAATTCAATTTTCTGTGGTGTTGGAGTAACTGCCATTTCGTAAACCAAGATTTAGAAATAACTGCCATTGGTACTAGAATTGTCACTAGAATTATCCATCTCAGCTTGTACATTTCTACTCCTAACTAGCTTGTACATATTCAATTTTCTTTGTTCGTGGGTACACGAGCATGCCCGCGGGCAATGGGCATGGGTGAGGTTCTTTGCTCGGCGTCCTTCGCGGGCATGCTCGTGGGGGAAAATCGGGGTAACAAGCATGGGTATGGGAGAGCTCTACCCGTGTCCACTGCGCCCGATTGCTATCCCTAGTTTCAGCTGAGGAACCTGCCTCCGCTACTTTACCTTTAGTTGAGGCTCCTGTTGCTTTCATCTCTACATCAGTAGTACCTGTGGAGGTTGAAGATGTGATGTCTCCACTCAATGCTCCACTTTACATTCAGAGGAGGCATCCACAAGATCAGATGATTGGACATCTTCATAAGCGAGTCACTTGCTCCAGGTCTCATAATCCTAATCTCTATTCCCAAATTGCATTTGTAGGATCTTTTGAGCCCTGAGATGTGTCCCATGCTTGATCAGATGCTAGTAGGGTCAATGCTATGCATGAGGAGTTAGAGAATTTTGAGAGAAATAAGGTGTGGAATCTTTTAGAGCCTCTTAGTGGTTATAATGTGATAGGAACCAAATGGGTTTACAATAACAATGTAGGATCGGCTATGGCAGTCTGAGGGGGGAGGGGTTTGAATGACAAACAAAATTTCCCTTTAGGTATTTAGCAATCTTTTTTACTCCAATAGCTATGAGCAACTATGAATATTAATATTGAACTTGCTAGCACTGAGAAGCGTCCCTAAGAACCAGATAGAGACCTGTCCATCGATTCATTGCAGAACTCTCGAGCGGTCTAATCAAGAACTCTCAAGCAGTCGACCACCAACTGGTCTAACCGGCGGCTGTCGAGTGGTGAACGGTCTGACCTCTACCCTTCTGACAAACTAAAAACAACATGATTTCCAAGAAGGGATTTTACCTAACTGTTGATTTAATTGTTCAAATCACACCAAATTTGAAACACAACTACCCTAGGATGTGTGGAACCTATTCCAATCAACAATTTTAGGAATCGTTGTCAAGGTTTCCAACTTTATCCATCATAGGTAGCCAAATGATTCTAGATGGGTTCCTACAAGCCCTAGAAAGCTATATCTCAGCACGAATCACACTAGAACAAAATAGAACCAAGAATCATCAAGAAAATCTCAAGAAGGCAAGAGAATCAAACAAGAACACAAGTAAGACACGGAGAATCAAGTTTGATCTTCTATTACCACTTGGAGAGTAAGGATTATAGCTACTCCACTAGGAGGACACAACCCCTAGGAAACACTTAGCTATCTCAATCAAACCCTAATATCTCTCTTGGAGGCTCAAGTGCAAAATCTAATTTCTCTCTCTCTAATGCCCCTCCCCTTATCTAGTGGAGACTCACAAGAAACCCTAACCTGGATCAAAGTGGATCACATCCACTACACACACCCATGAGAACCCATTAACCCATTACACAATCGAGTTTTTTACTCACACACACTTTTCAAAGCGTCGTTCTTCACCTTTGGCTCCAATAGCCTAAAATCATCATGTCTTGTCCTCTATGAAGTCTCCTTGACCTAATTCACTTAGACCATCGCCGCAATTTTGCAAACTGCTCGCTTTTTCGGATTTGGGCAAATGACCGCATTGCCCCTCAACCGACCTTTCCTGATTCCTTCACCTCAAGGCATCGCCCATGCTTTGCCATCATCCATGCGGCCCCAATGACTCCCCGTCAAGCCTCTCACACATCTAGATCCCATCGAACCGCCCTTGCTTGCAAATGGGCTCAAGTCACTTGGTGCACCATATGTTCCGCTTGACCTTGAACACTTGTGCCTTCTATAGCCCTTGTCCATCTTGCGCCTTGTCCGAGCCCAACTATCTCACCTGACCTCAATGACCGCTCTGGACCTTGGTTCTCCTAACCATTTCCTGGTCTTCCTCATCATGGACCATAGTTGACTCTGGACCCTTGTGAATAATAATAGACCAAGCAAACTATTTCCGAGAACAAGTTCATTCCAACTTGACCCACATAAGTCATAAACGCATCATGAAACCGATATGCACCATCACCATATCCCTCCACAAAATCCACACAAAAAACACCCTAGCTAGTAGTCAGACCACCAACCATGGCCGGTCTGACCACTCCATGGTTGGTCTAACCGCCCACTGGTCTAACCACCAAGCAATGGTCGATCAGACCACTCCCAAATCATTGCCAAGTCCTGGAAACACCCCTCACTAGACATTTTGGAAAAACTCTATCTAGTTTCATCTCGAGTCTCCATTTTCCATGAAACCAGGGGCAAACACATCCCTAAACACTCCCACAAAAGTGTTTGATCGCATTCCTCCTAATTCTACAAAAAGTCACATGGCCAGTCTGACCGCCACCCATGGCTGGTCTGATCGCCACCCATGGTCGGTCAAACCGTCTAGTCACTACCGATCAGTCCGCCCCTAGGGCTGGTCTGACCGCTAGACCTTAGCCGGTCAGACTAGCACGAAGGCCGGTTTGACCGTTTCCACCCTGATAGTATGTAACATCCCAATTTTTGAGGTTTTAAAAATATTTTGTGTAGTTTAGCCCTCTCAAAAAATTTCACCAATTTTTTTTGAATTAATAAGCTTAATTGGAAATTTTTGAGAACAAAATGATTTAATGTGATTAATCTAAACATCAATGAATTCCAAAATTATTTTATTTGAGTTCATTGTTCTTGGAAATATTTTCTAGATTTTTCTAGGAGTTTTCCAAGTTCATTTGCTATTTTTCATTGTCCTTTTCCCTTTTCTATATTTTCTAAAAATAAAAAATGTATTAAAAATCTCAAAAAGCTTCGTGGGCCGCTTTTTATCTGTGGACCACTTCCTTTCTCTCTTTCTGGCCTGGTCTGTGGCCTATTCAGCCCAGCTCGCCGTTGCAGCCCTAATCATCGCGGGCCCACTTGTCAGCCACCGTCGTCGTTGCACGCAGACTCCCCTGCCCGCACTGTAGCACTGTCGCCGCTACCAAACCAGTGAGCCTTGTTGTCGTTCATCGGCACCATTGTCTTCCTCTTGCCACCCTCGTCCTGGATCTGCCGTTGCCTTCGCTGGAGCACCAACGTAGCACCATCACCTCCAGAGCCGAGCCTTCCTCTACTCATCGGCCGACTCCATCGACCCTTGGTCTCCATGCGCACACCGACGAGTTCACCGAATCGCCCTCTACCCGATGTGCCCCTCCGCATGCGCCATCGTGGTCTCTACCACAGGCGACCATCGGGCCCGAGTGCAGCCGATGCTACGTCGCTGCCGTGTAGGAGCCATGCCATTGACGTGTCGCCACCTGGAAGCTACACTAGCGCGACGCCAGCCACTGGACCACTGTCACTGGCATGTCACCATACCATCCAACATAGCCGCCACCTCACTGCCACCTGTCACCACGCCAGTGCCACGCAAAGCACCCACCGCCATGTCAGCCGCCACGCGAACCCTAACCCTAGATCTAGACGTAGGTGGACCTAGTCTATTGTGGACCATGTCTATGACACATGGGTCCCACATGTCAGCACTATTTCGTACCTATGAACCTAGCCCTTGGACCCGTGAACCTAG
Source organism: Phyllostachys edulis (assembly GCA_036346405.1). NCBI lineage: Eukaryota > Viridiplantae > Streptophyta > Magnoliopsida > Poales > Poaceae > Phyllostachys > Phyllostachys edulis. The sequence continues at coordinate 30,627,960 of CM070567.1, read as the reverse complement.
TCTGTGGACTCGGTCTATAGCCCGTGGGTCCCACCTGTCAGTTTGTCATCCTATTTTATGAAATTAATTTAATTCCCAAAAATCCTTTTTCTAATGGGTCCCACCTGTCAGTTTCAGTACCCTCTCCTCTTTTTATTTTTTTTCTAATTTCTCAGCTGAACCAACTTCCAAGAGATCGTTCCCCTTCATACAATCTTCGATTGAGCCCATTCAATTCTCTAAATTCATCTAAAATCGATCTCTACCTTCCTGAGATTTTTATTTAATTTTTAGAGTTTATTTATTGATTTGTTTTGTATTTATTTATGCTTTCTCTCTTTTTGCGGTAGGCGTGGATACTTCAGGAGCTTACGACGGAGTGGAGCTAGCTCAAGATCAGTATCAGGACTTGTGTAACATCCCAAAGTGCTGTTACCAAAATAAAATAAATAAATTTATTATTTTGTTGGATTTTCTGAAATTTGAAAGAGTTTGATTGCTTTATTTGAATTTCTAAAGTTTTAAAAGTCAAAAGTAAAATTTCTTAAAGTTTGAAGTTTTATTTGAGTTAAATTTTAAAAATAAAAATTAAATTAATTTATGGAATTTTGTGAGATTTTAAAAGCTTTTCCCTAATTATTTTAAAGCTAAAATAAATTATGTGCTAAAACTGTTACCAATCTTAAGTTGGAATTATTTTTATTAAGTCCAAAATAATTCTAGGAATTTTTGTGAATTTTTCTAGAATTTTTGGACTCTATTTGCTATCTTCTAAAATTGTATTTGATTTATTTATTTTTAATCCGAAAATTAAGGAAAATCTGTTCGGACAGGTCCGAACATCCACGTTGAGCTGATCGGACCATCCGTCACCTATGAACAGTCACTCGCGAAAAAAAAACTGTTACCAATCTTAAGTTGGAATTATTTTTATTAAGTCCAAAATAATTCTAGGAATTTTTGTGAATTTTTCTAGAATTTTTGGACTCTATTTGCTATCTTCTAAAATTGTATTTGATTTATTTTTTTAATCAAAAATTAAGGAAAATCTATTGACCGGTCCTAACATCGCCGTTGAGCCGATCGGACCATCCGTCACCTATGAATAGTCACTGTGAATATATATATATATATATATATATATATATATATATATATATATATATATATATATATATATATATATATATATATATATATATATATATATATATATATATATATCTCACGTAGTGCCCTTCCCATCGGACCATCCATCCCGATTCTGCTCTAAGGCAGTGCACGCTTAATGTGCAGAGCACATGCTTGGGCTGCCCACTTTCCCTTTTGTCTTTATCCAATGTAACATCTCTCTTTAATCTTTTGTTCCTCTCTTTCTCTCTCATACCTTCTTCAACCTCCCGACATCTTTTCTTCTCTGGTTATTTTTTCTTCAACGTGCAGCGACAATGGCCGAGCCGCCACCACCCAGCCCGACCTCACCGGCTCCGACCACCGCCGCCCCTTGCCACCGGGCACCTTCCCTAGCCACCGGTGCCCGCTTCCCCTCTCTCCCCTTACTGCCATGCAAAACCGAACCGCAAGCTCTAACTCCATTAATGGCTGCCACCACTTCTTTCTCCTCACTCAATGCGTTAAATTGAATTCTGTTTGAAGCAAAACGTGCGCATTAACGTCACGCACATCACAACACCACCAATTGCACGTTTCTTACACCACATGCAATTAATTAAGCCGTTTTCATTTCGTTCTTCAATTGCACTCGGAACAGTCACGCCATTCTCCTTCCACGGTTCACCTCCGCCTCTATAAAAGGGAGCACCGGGTGCGCATCCCTTCACTCATCCCATCCCCACCACTCACCTCTCCACTCTCGCTCCCACATCGCCAGAATCAACCATTCTTCGTCGCCGGCCGAAAGCTCCTCCGCCGCCTTCGGTGGGTCTCCTCCGCCTTTGTCACCTCCTCCGGCATCGCGACGTCGTGCTCTACCTCGGGCTCACCTCCCTCTCACTAGAGCACCACCCTCCATGGATGCACCATGCTTCACTTCATTGGGCTGTTCGGCCGAGACAATGAAGAAGATGAATGAACAATATTTTTTTTAATCTAGTCATTCTACACTTTATACATGCACATGTTTATTCTTCCAAAAATTCTTGCTCTCACATGCAAACTCCAAATCCATTGATTCTTTCTCCTAAATTCATCTACTATTTTTAGTATTTATTTTATAATTTTTAGATTTTATTTAATTGCCGTTAATTATTTGGTCCATTTTGCGCGTCGTTGCCGCCATCGACCGACCGTGCGCTTTCCACCCCAACCGAGGTGAGCGTTGTGTTCCCCACGGTTCCCTCTTCGTGTTGCCACAAACCTCATCCGTTAACTCCTCTCCGTTTGCCCGCAACGCCGATGTCATCCTGCCGCCCGCCGAAGGTCTTCTCCGTCAGACTGCGTCGCCATCGAAGGTCCTCTCGTCGAGCCGTCGACATCGTTGAGTTCACCTCGATGCGTTCTACACCGTACTTCCATCGCCATGGCCATAAAGCTCTTTCTTTGTTCCTAGTCATCCGAAACCACGATTTTCGATGAATAGTATAATTTTTCGGAATTCTATTATTTCATGTGATTTTCATCCTTCCGGAATTTCGTTCCCCTTCATACGAACTCCGATTTCATCAATTAAAAATTTTAAATTCATATAAATTCAAGATATAGCTAGCTAAACTAAAATTACTTAATTTGGAGTTCATTTGAATTTTGTTTGAATTTGACTTATTTTCGCGTATAGATTTCGACGACTTCGGAGAGTTAGATTTCGACACCGTTTGAGAGCAACTATTTGAGCAAGACAAGTTATACCTTTGATCATATTTGAGCCCATTATTTAAAATTATTTAAATTCTATTTTAAATTATTATTGCATGCTTATTTATACTCAAGTTAATTTAAATTCTTGTTTTAAATTATAGTTATGCCTAATTCCTTTGTGCTGCCAATCTTGATATTGAAATAAATCTACCTTGACACCTTAGATAAAAATCTAGTTTATACGATAGTATGAACTAGAACATTTTGAGAAAAATTATGCTTAGCCATGTTTAGACCCAAAAATGTTTGATTTAGGAACTTTCAGCCAAAAATCAAATGTTGTTTAAAAATCTATTGCATTGGTTTGTCATAGAAGATTTTTGCAAATAATTTTGAAAAGCAAACGGAAAAATTGGTTTGTACTTGGGCGAAATGGATGGTTGGTGGGTGCAGGTTTATGCACGGATTCAACCTAGTCAGGGTTGAGGCCCAGGGTTTTTATTGGAAGTCGCCCAAGTCAGTTGAGGACTGGCCTGAGAGTCGCTTTTGCTAAGCCACATCATACTACCACATGTCCTGAGTATGGGGAGGGGACCTGGCCAATTAATTTGCAATGTTGTACCGTAGTCATTCCCTTCAGATGCGGTGGGTAGTCATGTCATGACCTACGTTAGTCCCACTTGGTGCAAGAGGGGGCCTGAACCCGGCGGATGGTCAGTCCAAAGGGGGTGAAACCTTAGCGAGGGGGGACTGCGGTGGGATGGCGCATTGTAAAGGTCTTGGCACGTGCTCTAGACTGCTTACCTAAGGTAGTGAGCGGTGGCATAGATATATGCCGGACAAACTAGAGAATTCGTGTCATGTGGGTAAAGCTGCACAACCTTTGCAGAGTGTTAAGAACTATTTGAATAGCTGTGTCCACGGTCATGGACATGCTTGGTAAAGCCACTCAAAGTTAGACTTTGGTTTTGATTTCAAAATGATTTGACACAAATGATTTCTATCCAAATGGGAATTGGGCGGGGAGCCTTATGACAGGAGGGTATCCTTCACCACTTGTTGATGAATGTTATCTAAACTGTAAAACTGATTTGGGAAAATGAATTTTAGTTATTGTATAACTGCCTTGGAACTTAGTATTTGTATTTGAAAGAAACTTGGCTTTATGCAAATCAACCATATTAAGCCTTCCTTTGAGATATCCATGTATGCATGTCATTCTGTTATTTGACGGGTGTAACTTACGAGCACGGTAGTTGTGCTCATACTTGCTATATGCAAACAAATTTCAGAGGAGAAGGACTTTGCTACCGGTGTGGATCTCGACGACTAGGCTGCTACCCCAGTCGATTGCTCGTGGCAGATCAGCTGATCTCCACTACTTCTTCGTCTTCCGCTGTGTTTTTTATTGTTGGCTTGTAAGCCTCTTTTGTAATAAACTCCGTTGATTATTAATTTAATTGTGCGACTTATGGATGTTACCATATCTGTTTACTGTGTGAACTATCTACTGATCATGGGACTAGTTCAGAAATGCACAGAAGATTTGGGGTGTTACTCCCGGGTCCGACAACTTGTTCCAAGGAAAGTTGTGTTTTGATGATATTGCACCCATTTTTTTTTAAAAAATACTCTGATTCAAATTATTGCAAGATAATTCAATTATTAAATGCTTTACTACTTTGGGATTGATAGCTCAAAACCAGTACCAAGACTTGTTCCCAGGCAAGTTGTGCTTTGATCATACTGCACCCAATTTGAAAAAATTACTTTGATTCAAATTATTGCTTGATAATTCAATTATTAAATGGTTTACTACTGTAGGATTAGCTATGCAACCTATTTGATTATGCCTACCTTGTGAATTGTATTGCCATGATCACTTGTCTCCTTAGATTGGTTAAATTACTAGTTGGTACTATTATAGCACCAACGTGGGTTGGTTTAGACACGATTAGTTTGCTTAGCCATGCAACAGACATTGATATCATTTTAATGGCAAAATTCATACATGACTAAGTGATTGTGGAGCATCTTTGTGATAATTGGGATGTCATGTGTTGTCACTCAGTGGAAGCATGTGTAGCATTTTAATCAACTATGTGGGAAAATGTTTAGATTGGGGGCGAGGGGAAGAACTAAGTGAACAAGTGGGTTTGTGATTGGGATCTTTGTGAATCTGTGTAGTACATTGGTAGTCTCACCCTGATCGAATTAAGGACTTAACTTTGTGCATCATTGAACTGAGCTATACGGTACTGGTCACATGCCTAGAATGGGACAAGCCTAGCTCATTAAGTTATGGAGTCTCAACATTGGTTGCCTCAGGCAGTAGGTTAGCTTAGTGAATGAGTGGAGATGTGGAGTCATGTGTTGAGCCACATTTATGGATGGTTCGCCGTTTACATATCTGTGACGACCCACCCTGTGATATACAGCAAAGGTCCGGAAGGACCACTTTTTTTTTCTTTTTTTGATTGGGCATACCGCAACCTGCCGGTAGCACCTCTCGGTATATCATCAGGGAGGTCCGACAGGATCTCCCAGGCTAAGTCCCGTAGGACCTCTTGGAGATCCTGCCCTTGTGCACCGAGCTAGTCCCAGGATAACAGAAGCTAGCTCACACAGATACACATCAGGGAGGTCCGACGGGATCTCCCAGGCTAAGTCCCGTAGGACCTCCTGGAGATCCTGCCCCTGTGCACCGAGCTAGTCCCAGGATAACAGAAGCTAGCTCATACAGATACACAAGGTAATATTACAACCACAAGGTCAAACAAAGATGAAGCAGACAAATTAAACTTAATATAAAACATGACCTTATGGTCAAGCTTGTTAACAAGAGGTCTGCCACTACGGGCTTACAAAAACCGACAACAGAGAGGGCTTAACAACAAAAAGCACAAAGCACGCAAAGGCCATCCGGCAAGCCCACAGGCTGTCGAGTGGAGGACGTCCTAGGCAGCTGGATCATCGAAGAACTCCTCCTCAAAGAGATCAGACCGCCTCGCACTTGATCATCTTCAAAATCTGCTGGACACAGGGGCTTAAAGCCATGAGTACTTTGAATGTACTCAGCAAGACACAGGGAGCATTTATGCAAATAATATTCATGCAAAGGCTTACCAATTGAGAGTTGTATGGTTAGATTGCGCAAAGCTAAGTTTTGACAGCAATAACATAAGTAGATTGAAAAGCAGCAAGTTAAAACAGTAGTACATAATACATTTGATTTTCAAAAAGATGGAGTGAGCACCAACTCACATCCACAACCAAATGGGGGAGGTCTGGTCACACCCATGACCAGGACCTCTCCCACGACCCCTCTAGAGCACCAACTCTAGAGCTCAAAGCCACCCCTGACCACATCTCGAGCCACCATGACCCCTCTAAAGCCGGCCAAGGTCTCTTCGAGGCAAAGCCACTACCTCTCGCGAAGTGTCCAGGGAACACCAAGTTCACAAGCACTACCCCTTGCACCATTTTCACCAGGCATGTCCATGACCAAGGACTTGGCTATTCGAATAGATTTTACACTCTACAGAGGTGTACAACTTTACCCACAATCCACGATTTCTCTAGCGGGACGGGTTCCAGAAAGACCCTTGCTCACTTCCGATGGTGAGCAGTCTAGAGAGCGCGGCAAGGCCTTTACAAAGCTTTGAACTGGCTCAGAGCTGCCCGCTAAGGTTTCGCATTTCCCCCCTTTGGTCTAGAAGTCTGCAGGGTTATGAGGCGCCCCCTCTTGCGCCAACGAATCAGCACGCTCATCCACAACAGCCCCAAACCATCTCATTGCTAATTATTCAGCCTAGACCATTCCCATAAAATGATCTTGTGGTTGCACTGATTGGCCCAGATCAACAGAACACAAAGTTGAGTCCTTAATTGCGCTAAGACAAGACTTCCACAACCCCAATGTGCAAAGCAGCCACTACTCACTCCCTGCCTTCTTGCCTCAGCAGAAACATTTTGTAATTAACCCTGCCAAAAGACCACCCAGTCTTGGCACAATAGTTTTAACAAAGTGGTCTCACACCACAGCCAACACAACAATGGCATCACACCAAAGTTGCTTAACAGTGGCACCAACCACAGATTCCATAATTCAATTAGTCAAGATTATTAAGGATGAAACATGATACACCAGAACCACGGTTTCTAGATCAAAGCTTTATATAAACCTACGGCCCCATGTTGGCAAATAACAAGGAATACTAACTAAATACCCAGTCTAAAGTTTTCAAGGTGAGCATGTCAACATGACTAGAACAAGTTATAAAGGAGGCATAATAACAAGTAGGAAAGTAACTACTGCCCAAACATTTCTTATAAAAATAGCCATGCATGATAAAGTAAAACTAAAATACATTTGTAAAGCTAGGTTCAATATGATCAAAAGGAGGTCTATGGCTTGCCTTGGTCAAGCAGTGGAGAACCTTCAGTAGAAGCTGCTAGGTCCAAGAACTCTTCCTCGAACGCAGGATCTACACGTTCGCAAAAACCAAATAAGCAAGACCACACTAGGCCAAAGGACTTCAAAAGACTCAAAAGAACTCAAACCAACTCGGCAAGAATTGGAAAACCAAGAGGCTCAGCACAGCCTCAGCGAGCTCCTAGGGAGGTCTTATGCTAGGAGAAAACCAGGCAAAGGAGTCAAGGAAACTAGAAATGAGTAAAAGGTGGCAAACGAAAGCTTGCCCAGGCTATATATAGCCAGAGATGGCTGAGTGCACCAAGAAAGGGTTCAACGACGTGTCGGAAATCGGGGTAGCTAGGACAGGGCTTGTCCTAAAAGAATTAAAATAAGGTACCTCAGATGTGACTGCATTTAATGTGATCTGACACCTATTAAATGCGCATAGAGTTCTGAGGCGGGAGTAATGATAACAAGGTTGGGTGAGGCTGACAAGTGGGGCCAGTCAAAAGGGTGCACAACCGGTCAAAGAGGTGGCCCCACCACAAGGGCTATCTCCGCAAGAGACCACTGGGAGGTCCTGGACAAAAGGTCCAAAACACTCAAGGAGGAGGTCCTGGACAGAAGGTCCAAAACACTCAAGGGGGGGGGTCCTGGACAGGGGGTCCAAAGACTCAAGAGGAGGTCCTGACACTCAGATCTCCAAAAGGGAGGTCCGACGGTCAAGATCTCAAAGAGGAGGACCTTAACGGTCCAGATCAAAAGGCACAGGGAGGTAAGGTCCGCGGAAGCTAGGACGCGCAGGAGGAATAGGGGCCGTCAGATCTTGATTGGACGGAGCAAGGCAACTGGGCCGTTCGGACCAAGCAAACGAGCCAACTCAGCCAAGCCGTCTGACGCGGATCAAACGGTCCTAAGGTAATAAAGGCAAAACTCAAGCGGTATGACCGCAAGAGCCAGCGGTGAGTCCAAACGCTAGGGAGGCCTAGGCCTAAAGAGGTCTGGACCTTCCGATCCAAACAAAGAGGAGGTCTGGATCGTTGGATTAAACAACGGAGAGGTCTAGACCCTTGGATCAAATAGAAGAGGGATCTGGATGGTTAAGATCTCCAAAAGGGGAGTCCTAACGGCCAGATCTAAACAAGGGGGAGGTCTGAGCGGTTAAGGTCTCCAGAGAGGAGGTCCTAACGGCCAGATCTGATCAAGGGGAGGTCTGAGCGGTTAAGATCTCTAGAGAGGAGGTCCTAACGGCCAGATCGATCAAGGGAGGTCTCGAGCGGTTAAGATCTCCAGAGAGGAGGTCCTAACGGCCGATCTCGATCAAGGGAGGTCTGAGCGGTTAAGATCTCCAGAGAGGAGGTCCTAACGCCGAGATCTGATCAAGGGAGGTCTGAGCGATTAAGATCTCTAGAGAGGAGGTCCTAACGGCCAGATCTAAACAAGGGGAGGTCTGAGTTAAGGTCTGCAGAGAGGAGGTCCTAACGGCCAGATCTGATCAAGGGGAGGTCTGAGCGGTTAAGATCTCTAGAGAGGAGGTCCTAACAGCCAGATCTGACCAAGGGGAGGTCTAAATCTCAAAGAGATCCAAACCAACATAGGATGTTAGAAGAGAAAAGATAAACCAAGAGGCGCACACAGAGAAGCTTTAGAGGAAAAACAGCCCAAGGGGCAGGAGGAAACAACAGAGAGCCACAACCAGTAGAGAGCACCAACAAGAAGCTTAGTTAAGGTTTGATTAATTCAAGTTAAACTCTCCAAATTTTCAAAATATCAGGTTAAACTTTGAATTCTCATGAAAACTAAATGGTTACTTTTATTTTGAAAACTAGGCAAGAACCTTAAGACAGACGGGACATTACAATATCCCACGGTGCACTCCGGGTCAACGCTTGTGTGACATCAGGCTACCAGATTAAAGCTCGCCGAGAGGGTCGATTATTGAGATGAAGTTTCGGAAATGCTTTGTTGTGATATTCTTCGTACAAGTTGATTGCATCTTATGGGTAAAGTGTACAACCTTTGCAGAGTGTTAACAATCTATTTGAATAGCTGCGTCCGCAGTCATGGACATGCTAGGGGATTTCACACGAGCTGTAGACTTTCATAAATCAAATTGGGAGGATGGCTATGTGAAAGAATTGATTTAGACTAAGTGAGCTCTGTGAAAATACTTGTTTAATTACTATTGATATATGTTTTCAATTATGCTTTTAATCTATTATTCTTATTCAATTGCAACTGTTGCTTTTGAAAAATAACCATAGAAGCCATATCCTTTGGAATATTCCATAATCTATAATTGTATTCTGGGGTACAACTTGCTGAGTACTAGATGTGCTCATTCTTGCTATAATCATTTAGTTGAAGAGGATTCGTCGCCTTCTTTTGAGGAGGAGTTCTACGAGGAGGTTGATGGTTAGGTCTTGTTCTCAGCCGGTTGCCTGTGGCAATTCAATGGGTTTTCGCTAGATTTTCTTTCGTTCTGCTGCTGCAATTTATTTAGTGCCAAACCCTGTGTGGCTCAATAATTGTAAACACAACCATAAGGTCGCAACTGCTATTTACTATTTAAATTAGTATGTTTATTCTTATATTTGCTATGTATGGAATGATATTCATCTATGTTGCCACTGTGTGCACTAGGGTGCTTCTAGACTAGTGTAGTATACACAAGGGTCCAGATTTACATATTTGGGTCCCGACACAACAACGCTAAATTCGGTTTTGTGTCAAACCCAAACTCAAATCTCAACTACACATCCAAAGCTCAATCAGTTACTCATCGCAAACCATGGGGTGACCTCCACATGGTCTCACAAACAAACAAAGTGAGGAAGGCTATGTGATTAAAAACAAAACTAGATTGGTAGCTCAATGATTTAGCCAAATAGAGGGGTTAGACTTTAACATCCCAAAGTTTTGTAACTGAAATTAAATAAAAAATATTATTAAAAATATTAATTTTATTGGATTTATAAAATTTTAAAAGAGTTTTGTTGATTTTCCTGGTTTTTAAAGTTAAAATGAAAATTCAACTAATTTCCTTGGATTCCCTGCATTTTAAAAAAGGGTTTTCCTATTTTTCCAGAAATTAAACATACTTTATGTGAAACAATAAAAGCCAACTTTAAGTTAGAAATAATTCTATTAATTTCAAAATAATTCAGCTAATTTCTGTAAATTTTTCTAGAATTTTTTTAACTCTATTTGTTATTTTTTAGCCTATTTGATTTCTTGCATTTTCTAAAATTTGGAAATCAATTAAAATTCTTTAAATCCTCTTCGGGCCGAAACCCATTTTTCTCAGCCCGTTTCCTTTTTCTCCCTCTGGTCCACTCTATCCCCGTGGCCCAACCGCCGCGCTGGCCCAGCCTCCCCCGCCCACCTTTTCTCTGTGTGATAGCGTGGGACCATGCGCGAGCCTATCTCGCCTCCCTCTCCCTCTCTTTCTTTCTCTAACTACCAAGCGGGCCCCACCCAATAGGGCCTTCTTCCACCTCGAGCTCTTCAAGCGTGTGATTTCCTCCCCTTTTTCTCGCGCCATCAAGAACATTAATATCCCCGCATCATACCGCATCCATTCTGGTCATTTCCCTCCTCATTTACAAGCATTTTCGTCGGATGGCGCAACGACCGCCGCAAATCTCATTGCTCGATCTCCCGCCTCCGTCCTCCTCCACCCTGATAAAAGGGAGCATGGGGTACCCCTCATCCCACTCATATATCCCATGAAATCCCAGCTCCCCTCTCCCTTTCCCCTCGTCGTAGTTGCCATTTCCTCGCCAGCAGCCGCAAGCTCCTCCGCCGTTGATTGCACTGCCGGCAATGGAGCTCCACCGCCGCGGTCCACACCATCAGCTTTGCCGCTCCGCATTCTGATGAGGACATCAACCCTAAAGATAAAACCACTAATTTGACCCACCGCACTGCATCCTCTACTTTAACCGCATCTTCTCCGATAGGACTTTCGGCTACTACACTGTCATATTCCCTAGTTGGACCAAGCTACGTCTACTCAGACGAGCTGAGCTTGGTCCACATGCCATGGTGCTACGTTTACATGCCATGGTGCTGCGTCACCAATTGTTGGCCCATGGGCTTTGTAATAAATGGGCTGATTTAGCCGATTTGGCCGATTTGGCCCATATGGCTGGCCACCTGGGGTTTTGGTACTATTCACATGGCACTATTCACATGTGAACAGTACCCGTGGCCTCCCTTCTCCTATATATAGTGGCTGCCACTGTTGGGCCACGGGGCAGGCTACGATAGTTACAAATCAAAATTTCTACCACGCAAACTAGGAAGCCAAGCAAGTAGATGATCATAGATCGTTACCACCAGACGCACAGAGCAGTGGAAGAAGGGTTGGAGCAGCCCGGTCCAACGTAGAGCTCGTCGATGTAGTGGTCGTAGTCGATCATCCAGCGTCGAGCAAGTCGATGCAGTGGTCATAGTTGATCGTCTAGCGTCCTCACGAGTCAATCATCTCCTCCAGCAACGTCTGCAGTTCCTTGTGAAGATCGCGGATCGTCCTCAAGCGCAACAGTCGCAGTAGTGCCTCTATGGTATCCACACATCCAAGGAAGGAACAACCATGTGCAGGTGTCCTAGCACCAAGTCGCACGGTAGAGCTCTCAAGAAGATGGCAGATAGGGTTTCAGTGGTGATTCACGCATCTATCCCAACAGTCTCATGCATCTCCCTATATAGTGCTCGTGACGGATCCTATCCGAACATGTTTGTCGAATCGTATTCGTACTGGTTTGTCCCAACCCGTTAAGTGTGTGACCCTATAGGTTCATGCGTAATCGGTTGTGACTCGGAAACTCTTTCCGATCACGAGTCGTAGCGGCTCCTAGCAGAACATAGCGATTCCCGAATACACACAAATTATATCGGATGAACCTTAATGCAATATGATCTACGACCGGTCCTCATCACTTATGACCAGGTCCTATCTCTATACGACTAGTTCATATTTGGTCACGACCAGTCTACGACCAGCTCGTATCTTCATACGACCAGTCCGTAACTGTTCGAACTAAGCGACCTACTCGTGTATACTCCCTTTGCCTCACGATGTCTGGTTGAACTCCAGGTGAGATGTTGTGTCATCCATGGACTGTTCAATGCTTTCTCGATCGAGTGTCGGATAACTTCACGTGGTCGAACACTTCGACTACTAGTGGCATGGCCATGCACTTTCTTTATCCGACCACAACGAGGGGCCCAGAGACATCTCTCCTGTTATGTTAGGAGGGGCAAATCCCATATCCGACCAGTCACATTCCTATGCATGTTTCATAGCATACCCGAAGGCTACCTTTATAACTACCCAGTTACGGTGTAGCGTTTGGCAACCCCTAAGAGTGCTATTCATATGTAGGAAACCATGCTGATCTCAGGTCTAAGGATTATACATCAACATTGCTTGAGACCAACTAACGACACATAGAATCATAACAATCTCAATAGTGTCTTAAGGTGGGTCTAATCCAACATCATGTTCTCTAACATGTGTCCATATTATTGGTTTGATATCTTCATATCCATGACCCGTGAAACATAGTCATCAACCAATACATATGCTAGTCTATTCATATGTGTCCTCATATGTTTCTGACCAGGGATTGTATAAGAATAATTATCGCAGAAATATAGAGTTTCACAATCAAGTCACATACTTGATAATCAATATTAACAATATTATTCTTGGAACAAGATAACATTTTATCTAATATTCTGAACATAAGGAAATATATTCGTCTCTATGATTGCCTCTAGGGCATATTTCCAACAGTCTCCCACTTGCACTAGAGTCAATCATTTAGGTATCTAATACCGATAGCTCTTGTGTGTGCCTCATGCTTTGGCTGTGTGAGAGGCTTTGTCAACGGATCAGCAACATTCAAATCTGTATGCACTTTGCATATCTTAACATCTCCTCTATCCACCAATTCGCGAATAAGATGATAATGCCTGAGTATATGCTTGGACTTCTGATGGGATCTAGGCTCCTTAGCCTGCGCAATGGCTCCATTGTTGTCAAAATAGAGATCCATTGGGCTCGAGGCACTCGGAACCACACCCAACTTAGCAATGAAATTTCTTATCAAAACACCTTCTTTCGCAGCTTTAGAAGCTGCAATGTACTCGGCCTCCGTCATGGAATCAGCAACCGTCTCTTGCTTGGAACTTTTCCAGCTCACTGCTCCTCCATTCAAAATGAATACAAAACCAGATTGTGAACAATAATCATCTTTGTCGGTTTGAAAGCTTGCATCGGTGTAACCATTTACAACGAGCTCTTCATCACCGCCATAAACTAGGAACACATCCTTAGTCCTTCTTAAGTACTTAAGAATGCTTTTCACAGCGGTTCAGTGACCTTCACCAAGATCAGCTTGGTATCTGCTCGTAACACTTAGAGCATATGATACATCTGGTCGTGTACATAGCATGGCATACATGATAGATCCAATGGCCGAAGCATATGGAATATCACTCATTTTGTCTCGCTCATCAGTGGTCGTAGGACACTGATTCTTGCTAAGATTAATGCCATGTGCCATAGGCAAGAATCCTCTCATGGAATCTTGTATGTTGAACCGATTCAACACTTTATCTATGTACTTATCTGTAACATCCCAAAATTTTGGTCTGTTTTAAAGTTTTAAAAGAAAAATAACCATTTGAATTTTCCTAGTAAAGTTAAAAGCTTAATTGGAATTTTTAGAGTTCAAAAACAATTTAATAGGATTAATGTCAACATCAACTATGATCAAAATTATTTTATTTGGATCTTATGAGCTTGGATATATTTTCTAGAATTTTCTAGAATTTTTCTGAGCTCATTTGCTATTTTCTAAGTTTTATTTGGAATTCTTGCTATTTTCTAAAAAGAAAAACTATTAAAATCTCAGTTAAAATCCCTAGGCTGAAACCAAAGTCCTATTCAATCCAGCCCGCTCCGGTGTGGCCCAACCCATCTCGCTCCTGGTCTATTTTCTCGCGCGGCCCGCTCCGTTCCTCTCTCTCTCACAGAAGCTGCCCACCCTTCGCCACCACTGCACTGCCCTTTCCTTTTGCACTCGTCCTCAGCTGAGCCTCCCTCGCTGACTTGTGGGACTGCCTGCCATGTCGACTTTGTCTTCTCCGCGGACTCCTGAATCCGTGTCATAGCTGTCTCGCCGCCTCGCCGTCTCGGACGCGAACTCCCTTCCCCCGTGGCTATTTAAAGACCGCGAGCGCGTTAGGACCTTTGCATCCTCTCCCTCTTCCAAAACCCTAGAGCCGCCGCTCGGATTGCGTCGCCTCCTCGTCGATTTGTGCCCTAGAGGCTCTATGCCACCGTAGCCTTCTTCGGTGAATTGAGTCACTGTCGGTGAGTCTTTGGCCTCTTCGTCGCAAGCTTTGGAATCGCCGCCGCATGGTCTCTACGATGCACGCCTCCTTGTCTCCAGAGAACCCCCATGGAGTTTCGTCGCCGTGAAGCCACGTCGCTCTGCCGCTTTTCTTGCCGCCACCACTGCTGTGGTCATCGCCGACGAGAGTGGATTGCGTCATCATGTTCGCCAGGTCCTTCTCGTTCGGATGCACGTCTTCGCCGTCGCCGGAGCGTGGCTGCCGTCAAGCCCCCGTGACCTTGCCACCTCAGCACCGTGTCACCCTATTTGCCCACGTGTCGCCCACGTGTCCGCCTCGTCAGCATCTGCGTGGCACCAACAGATCTACACCCAAACCTTGGTTCGGTGAACCAAGTTCATCGTGAACCCTCTCACTGCCTCGTGGGTCCCACCGGTTAGGTTGTTTCACCCAGTCAGATCATCCCTCGCTGACATCAGCGCCACGCCATAAATCTGGATTTTTCTATTAAGAAATGATTCGGGTAATTCCAGAATTAGGGTTTCTTTTAGATTCAATCTTCCAAAGCCCATATCTTTTGCATCCGAACTCCGATTGAGTCCATTCAAATTCCTAAATTCATCTAACTATTTATCTAAGATTTTTAATTAATTTTTGGAGTTTGTCTTGCCTCTGTTTTTATTTATTTGGTTTATTTTCCTTGTTTGTGATTAGACATTGATACTTCGGGAGGCTTTGAGCAAGGAGGAGTATACCAAAATCAAGATCAATCCCAGGATTTATTTCAAGGCAAACTGTAGTCCTTTGATCATATTGAACCTATGATTTCAAAAGTATATTGTTTTATACAATTGCATGCTATTTTTATACAAATTGTTTTGGGTTTAGTTATTACCTATTGTCATTATGCCTCCTTTGATTATTTGAATGCCATGAATCCTTTGTCACCCTAGCGGGGATAATTCTAGTTGAGCATATTTATATCACCCACATGGGTATCGTACAGTTGCTTAGTTCTGCTTAGTTACAATGGGTTCATCATCATATGTGTCATAATGTTTAATCTTGACTTAATGATATATGGAATCATGGTGGTTAGCCACTGCTATTAAAATTTGTGTGCCATGACAGGGTTTGTCATTGGTTTTAGTTAAACAAAATGGTTTTCGCTCGGGCGAGTGGTTGGTGGATAGTGGGGATGTGGATGTAACATGTTGTGGGTTTGTGGTAGTCTCGCCTGAGTAATTTGTCAAGGACTTAATCCTGTGCGCCATTGAACTGGTCCTTCACCATACAACCACATGTCTGGTATGGGACGGACCTGGCTAACTAATTAGCAATGTCTTAATTTCGGTTCTGTCGTGGAAAGCGTGAGTTATGGGAAACGTTTCTTCACGAAGGCGCAAGAGGGGGGCCCTGTCTGGTCGGAAAGACATTCAGTGTTGAATCCTTAGTGGGCAGAACTGGGTTAAGAAGGAGCATTGTAAAGGCCTTGTCACGTGCTCTAGACTGCTTACCTAAGGTAGTGAGTGGTGGCATAGATATATGACGAACAAACTAGAGAAGTCGTGTCATGTGGGGAAAGCTGTATAACCTCTGCAGAGTGTAAAACTATTCGAATAGCCGTGTTCGCGGTTATGGATGTGCTCGGGGATTTCACACGTGAGATAGAGTTTCTTTAAAATGAGTCGGAGTGTGGATGAGAAGTTCACTTGATGAATATAATGTTTGTTTGGTGAACAAGTCATTCACTTGGGGGTTTGTGTCGATTAGTGAATAGGGGATTCATTTATCATTGGTTTGGTTGGGAAGTGAATGGGAAAATTCACTAGTTGTTTCAAAGAAATTGTTTAATTATTTATTATTGTTTACAACTACGTATTTCAATCTATTTATTGTATTTATTATAAATGCTGCTTTCTGCAAAAGAACCATACAGCTAACCTTTGTTAGGCCATGCATGAATACTATTTGCATACATTTCCCTATGATTTGCTGAGTACATTCAAAAGTACTCATGGCTTGTGCCCTCTGTTTAATCAGTAATTGAAGAATATCAAGCTGCACAAGAGTTCTTTCAGAAGGAGGACTATGAAGGTTTTGTGGATTAGGATGCGTTCTCCACTCGATTGCTTGTGGGCATGTTGATTGGCCAGTTGAAGAGTTTTGTTCCGCTGCAAGAGTTTTATTTGTTTCTTTAGCCCTGCGTGGCAAGTTAAGTAAACATTGACTATAAGGTCCAGTTATTATTATTATTTGTTACTTTGAGATCTTTTTAGTTAAATCGAATAAATAGATGATATTTCACCACTGTTTCCTGTGTGAGCTAGCTACTGATCTGGGACTAGTTCGAAAAACACAGAGGGTTCCTGAGATGCATTTTCGGGTCCCGACAGAGGTGGTATTAAAGCCATATCGACTATAGAACGCAACCTTAGTTAGCATGGTCATTTTAGCTAAAAGCTTCAAAATTTTATTTTCTAAATCAAATCAACTTAATTTGATTTAAGTTGTTGTTCTTCTCTCGTCTATTCTAATTCTTTATCATCTCAGTCTATTATATTCTTATCCTACTCTATTCTTGCTCATCTTGTTCTAGAAATCTTGTTTCTTGTCTTTGCTGCATTTTGTTTTATAATCTTAAATTGACCTTCTCGCCTTATTAATTTCTCTAGTCCGGAAGAAAGAAGTCAAGTTATCGACAATCGTTAAGAGTCCCTTCGTCGCTTCATTCCAGTTGAAGTTGAAGAATCTTTGTTCGCTAGTTCAGATTGGAAGCCGTCCTATTAGAGTCTTTAGTAGCGTTTTAGATCGTTGTTGCAATAGGTCTTTATTTGGGTTGTGTGTAAGTGGGAGCTGCAGTTTTGCTATCAAGCATTATGTTGTAGTCACACTAAGGCTTTAATTTGAAGAGTTTATTTGGGCTTTCGTAGCATTTCAGCTATGTCTTGTTTGCCTTTGGGTATAATCTATTTCCCCTAATTAGGTTGTTTCTATCTTTTTGACCCTGTTCTATCTCATCTATTGCGCTATTCCCTGTCATCTACATTGCTTTTCTATCTTACCTACTAAAACCTGTGAAGAATCACCGCAGATGGTTGACACTCGCAATACTTCGAGCCTTACTCAGTCAGAGGATGCCAATGCCAATGTCAATGCTAGTGGCCGACACGATTACTGGTCACAGGACCAAATATGGCACAACTTCTAGCAGCTCAAACTCAATTCATGAGTGCAATGATGCGTAACATGAATGCCATGATGACCCAAAGAAAGCCGCATCGCCATCGCAATAGTCAACTTGTTGAACCAGAATAGTCAGAGTAATCAGAATAATCAAGCAGCAACCGTTCCGTCGTCGACCCATCATCATTCCAAGCTATCAGAGTACATGAGGACTCGTCCGCCTACGTTTTCTCATTCATTAGAACCTTTGGGCGCAGAAGATTGGCTCCGTTCAGTTGAGAAAAAGCTTGCCATTGCTCAGTGCAATGATCGTGAGAAAGTTCTTTATGCTTCACATTAGTTGGAAGGTACAGCCACAGAGTGGTGGGTGAACTACACCGCAGCCCATGAGAATTCGCATGCCATTACTTTGGAGGAATTTTCAACAGCTTTTCGTCAAGCTCATGTTCCAGATGGTATTGTGGAAATGAAGAAGAATGAATTTCGTGAACTACAGCAAGGAAACATGTTTGTGGGCGAATATCTCAACAAGTTCATTCAGCTTTCTCGCTATGCTCTGGAAGATGTTGCTACAGATGACGCACGTCAGAAGCGATTTAAGCGTGGACTCAAACCTATTTTGAAAGTGCAAGTTGTTGGAAATGATTATGTGGATTTTCAGCATATGGTGGATAAAGCCGTACTCATAGAAGATTCTCGTCGTGAGTTAGACGAGTCCCGCAAAAGGAAGATGCAATAATTCGTCTGTCGGATTCAGAACCCCAGCACCAGTATCGCATGTAGGGAACACAGGAATTCCCAATGTCAACAACAGCAACAATAATCAACCTCAGAGGAACCCCAATCATGGCGCAGGAGTTACTTGTTTCAATTGCCATTAGACAGGTCACTATGCTAACAAGTGTCCACAGAAGCAAGGCCTGACACCAATTCCTTTCAATTTGGGAGCTACACTAGCCAAGACTTCGTTGCCAGGAGTAGGAAGAGGAGCGCCTCAGACTCCAAATCAAGCCACCAGGACTCCTGACATTATCCTGGCTTAATCCAATTAGCCTCTTAGATCTATCTCTATAGATCCTTATTCCCAAGATATATGCTGCCTCCCCTAGGTCCTTCATGGGCATATTTCCAATAGCCACCCCTCTAGTTCTTTGGGTTTTGTTGAT
Source organism: Phyllostachys edulis (assembly GCA_036346405.1). Taxonomy (NCBI): domain Eukaryota; kingdom Viridiplantae; phylum Streptophyta; class Magnoliopsida; order Poales; family Poaceae; genus Phyllostachys; species Phyllostachys edulis. The sequence continues at coordinate 30,609,030 of CM070567.1, read as the reverse complement.
TGAAGTTTAGCTTTGCTACTTTATACTTTGTCCTCTTGTTCGACGAATCAACAGCGACATTGTCTTCGGAACCCCACTTATCAATACAATCTTAATTCCTATTCGCAATTTAAGATTGCTATTTACCTCTTTCTTGCATGCTTCTTCGGTGTATGTAGGAATTGATCTTCGTGATCAGGTCTTTCGAGTATTCGTGCACGGTTGATAACGACTTGTCGAGTAGTGCAGCGATTGCGTGGTTTCGAGCCTTGCAAGTTCGTAGCCAGGATCGTGAGAGTTGAGTGACTTCTACCAAATTTATCTTCTCATCGAAAGATCGGGTCAAATCAGGACCTCCGTGGTTCATCAAGTGGTATCAGAGCTACAGTTCATTAGTGAGAAATTTTCTTTTTCCTACCGTCCACAAAGCCACAAAAATCACAAAAAAGTAGGGTTAGTTCATATTGTCCAAACCAATCTGAGCCTTTGCAATTTTCTTTTCGGTATTTTGCTTGTTGAATTTTTGGTTGCATCGTCGTGTCGGTTGTTGATTTCTAGTTTAGTTGGAGTCTAGTTCATTATTGCCTAGTTTACATCTTCGTGTTCCTTTGCGTAGCTTCGTCATTGTGTCAAACCTCTGCTGCATCAATTCCCTGCCGCGCCAAGCAATCCTCCCTACTGCCCCTACCCCATCCCTTGCCGCAGCAATCCATCCCTCCTGCCTCCCATTGCCGCAATAACTCCAGTTCACTGCCGCACCACCAATCTCGACCACGGTCAATAGAGCTTCCTGCCACGGCAAGCCCAGGCCACTGATCAGCACTACCGTCATTGCCTTCCATTGCCACGACAATCGCTTGCGTGCTGCCGCCGCTGATTTCCACTTCCGCAGCAACCAACCAAACCCTAATCAGTTGATTTCGGTTGCGTTGAAAGAGAGAAAAAAACAGAAAAAAAGGAGTGGTTAAAAAAACAGAGAGTTTGATTTCGAGATCAAGTGAAAAGAAACGGAAAAAAGAGAAAAAAATATAAGAAACAAAAGAGAGAGAGAGAGAGAGAGTCAATCTGTTCCGAAAATTTGAAAGCACATCAAACCATTGAAAAATCTAGTAAAAATTGGTGGAGCCCTTCTTCATATAGCCACAAGCTTCCACAAAAAAATTGAGCACGTTTGGCCCGTGGGATCAAAAGATATAGTAGTTTCCATTTGAGGCCGAAACAAATTCGAGTCCTTTTCTGAGACACCTTCAGTAAAACGGGCATAACTTTTGCATACGGAGTCAGAATTCGACATTTTTGGACTTTTCGAAAAGCTAACGATAACGCACATCCAATAAAAACAACATGCTCAAGCTAGTCACCCTCCAAGACCCCCAAAATCGTCCATCTTTGGCCCCGAATTTGCATCGCAAGTTTTCGCTTTCTGTTTTTGGCGATTATTTTAGTTTTCCCTTCGGAATTTGGGGTTCGCCTCAACTGCAAAGTTGTAGATATCGTTGAAACCTTTTAAATGAGCATATATAAGGCATATAAAACTTTGCTTTTTCATCTCTCAAGACTAACTATTGTTTTCTGCTTGAACTAGAGGGTTGTTTACGCTGCACGTTATTTCGTTTTTGTGCTCTACATCGTGTGAACAATCTTATGCCCTACGAAGAAGTTTGAGTAGTTGGTTAGCATCTCTCTTAGAACTTGTTGTGAGGGTTTTCATTGCTTACATCAAGTCACATTTATCTTAGCGTATGCGTACATACACATCTGTAACACCCTGGCTATTCGGAAGCCAAGATGGCTCCTAGAAGACTAACATACAACATCAACGCGGAATAATTTCAACAAAATATCATTTAATATTGAATAAAGATCAACATCTAAGAGATAAAATGGAGAATTTAACTCTGAATTCAACCATAGGCCACAATCTCTAAGCGTCCAAATATAATGAATCCAATACTAAAAGTCGAACATCCGAACTGTCTAACAGAACCACATAGCAGTAGAGAAATAGTCATATATTTTGTTCTACAAATCCAAATTAAGTGTTGTTTATCAATCTGGAAAGGTTAACAAAAATTCTACAACAACCTAGTTGGGTGGAAACCCTGAAATTGGCCTTAACTTAATCATATCTTAAAAGACAAATTGACAGTTAATTCACGTTAGGAATTCAAGACAGTAGGAAAGATTCTACCAGATCTTTTGAACCATAAATCAGAATTGAGTGTTCTTGGTGGCTACGAAAAGTTAAGAACAATTCCCATATATCTCTAGGAGATAGGAATCTCATATTCGGCTTTTAAGAACATGAAAACGGCCGCGCAACATTCTGGACAGAACCGAACTACTAGCAGCAGCAATCCGATCTAATCAACCTAATCGAAATGGCATCTAATAAGAATAGAACAGCGAAGAACACCTTAAATTAGCCTTGTAGAACCTCAGGGAGACGCTGGTTGATCCCCCACGAAGAAGATCCCTCGTCCCTCTTCTCCTTTCTCCTCTCTTCTCCCTTCTCTTGTCTTCCTCCTTGTGGTCGACTGCTGCGGGAGAAACCTCTGGAGATGGCAGCAATGGAGGGCTCAATCTTGAGGGATGGAGATGGATGTGCCAAGGGTGAGAAGGGGGTAGGGGTGGCGGCTTGGGTGGAAAGGGGAGGGAGGAGGAGTTTTGGGCTAGGGTTAAGGGGAGAAGGGGGCGGCTTGGGCCATGGGCCTTTGGGGCGCCTCCCCCCTTACTAGCCCACTACATGGCCGGCCACAAACAGCCCTAGCTTGGGCCAGAGGTCCAAGTTCCCAATTTCCAATGAAATCACTGAATTTATTTTAATTTCCCTCTCCCAAACAAGTTTCTCTCTTAACGAAATTTGGGATATTACATTCTACGCCCCTTAACAGGATTCGACCCCGAATCTACTCACCGACCTTTCCGAAAGAAAACTGCGATTGGAATGAAACAATGACAAACACGCATCTGTTGCGAACAATTCCGAATATTGTTCACGCATACCAAACTCCATCTCCCCAAGTGGCCCCTCTCTCGAACTGATGAGACCACAATACAAGGACGTAAAACGACATCTGCCCTAACACTCAACCCGACCTTTCCAGGTACACTCATAAGAAGAGGATCGAAGGTAAGTCTCTACTCGCTGGTCAACGTCTTTAACGAAATTCCAAGCTTTGAACTGCTTAGTTGTTCACTTAGCACCAGAACATACCAGACGTTGCGTTCCTCGCGTATGGACCCGAGACGGTCAAATCGATACGCCAACTTCCTAATCCCTGCAACGATCGAAAACAAACCATTGTACCTGGGCCAACTTGCCATTTGGTACAAAGGCACACAACATGCTCAAAATCGAACTCTTCGTCTAACAAGAAGCACCTCCTTTAATCAAGAATGCACAACAAGACTCTTTTTCAAACAACTATTTTATAAAGAGAATCCAACTAAAAATAAGGAGTTCTCATCGCAACCACGCAATGCCAACTCTCCAACAAAAGGATCGAATCCAAAATTGACAATTCGTCACGAAAGCAACGACAGCAATTCCACTTTCTGATTAGGAAATTTGCGAATAGACACCACGAAAGCCAAAGGAGAAATCACTCGAATGCCCAAATCAGATACTTCTTTTATTTTGTCTGAACTGGAAAGAATCATACATGCCAACACAGCACCACTCAAATTGCGGAAGACATCAGTCAACAACACAAAGTTCAAACGAGAATCAAGAAAACATTTCACTACCCGAGGAAACATCCTTTTTCTCAGTTTCTCTTTTAGGAATAAAATTTCTCTCGAACCTTGGAATTCGAACTCATCGTATACCAAACAAGCTCTAACCTCTTAATTTAACATCCTCAAATTATGCTCAACTCGAAATACATCATCCACACCTTTGTGGAGAGGCTCTATTGATTCCACCGAACCCTCTAGACAACTCCTTCTACTAGTGAAATTAATTTGACAGAAGGCACCCAACGCACCTCAAAATAGATCTTATGCAATCCCATCACCTCCAACCTTCAAGAATAACAACTCAGAATCCTCAGTACACACGCTCATGTACTACATCTAAAGGGTTCTAACAATGATCATTCCACTGATCAGGAAATGTCATATTCTATTTTTTCTTCACACAATCATTGGGTGATCCAAGGTCTAGCATAAAAGTGCAAAGCCCACATTTAACCTCCAAGACCTCTACAACGAACTTATCTTATAAGAGATAGAGAAATCATCAGATTAAATCTCTAACATCCTCACTATTCCAACATACTCACTCATTGACATCATCAGAAATCACCCACACAATCTCGCAATACTATCCAATTGCGGTACTCTAAAAAAATTGATTAAGGTTTCCATACTTTCGATAATCCCCAACATTTCAACACGAACTGAGGTCCTGGAATTTCACTATACCATAGGTTCTACTCAGTCGTAACACTATTTAGTTTTACTTCAAAACTATACATTCCATTTGAATCAAATTTCCTCCAAGAAGTACAGGTCAAAAATAATTCATCTTCTACTACTCCTCTAATACTTTGGTAGCAAAATATCACCACTACCATTACTTAACCATCACAAATCAGTTGCCAGATTAAGCTTTGAAAAACTTTGCAACACAAAACTGTTGATCCTTTCTCAAAAGAAAGAGACGAACAAGGACAAGTTTCGTCACACAAGAAAACGTTGCTTCTCATAGTGATCACGAAACCAAAAGAACTAGTCTAATAACGAAGATCTTGGAAAACGGAAGTTGAGTTCATAGTTGAGAGCACACATCCCTCAAAAAGGGAATAGCAAATAACAACCAATAAGAAAATGACTTTGCGATTAAAACTCGACAACTCTTGAGCGGAAAGAGCAGAAAGTTTAGGAAAGATTCAAATAACCACAAGTTATAAAACTTGACTCCAACTCTCAAATACTCCTACTGCACTCTTTCCTTTAACACTGAAATTAATCCTTTGACTAACAACGCTTTGCCACAATGAACAAGATAATTTTTTTAGTTCAAACCACAAGAACTAATTAAGAACCAATAAAATTCTTCAACACGTCATATTTGCTCGGAACAGTTCAACTACACATGAAACATGAGATCCAAATGATCTCAGCCACAAAAACTCGAAACCTTTTCATTTACGGGATTTCACGAAAAGTAAGCAGATTATTCTCCTTTTAAAGGAACCAACATAAATTTCTTTGATTGCAACCTCTCGTTGCCAACTCAGACCAAAGAGCCTTTAAAATTAAACCACACAAATCTCTTAAGAAGCAATAGGACATTCAATACATCATTTTATTTAAAATAATTTCAGATACCAGATAACTCGTGAGCTCCAAAAGATCACGAAAGCTAAACTTCAAATATTCTCATTTAAGCGACATCACCATAGGCGACCAACTTACTACAAGTATTAACATCAATCTCACAACAACAATTAGAAAACACTTCGAAAGACCCATGTGAAAAGAATGGGTTGATTCTTTCTCAAAAGAAGAGAAAAATGAAAACATTTACCACTCGCAGTGAACACAGAACCAAGGGAATAATCATTTAGGCAATGAACTCATAAAACATAAGTGGAGTCCACAGTTGAAAGCATAGGCCTCACAAGAAGAGAATATCAGACCTTAACAGATAAGAGCAAACGAGCATTCAAGATCAAATCACTTGCATCACTGAAGAACCATTAGAACTTTGCATTTTGTCGCTTTACTCGACAAACTTCGTTTACCACATAAAGCTTGAACCCCCAAAAGATTATGAACGCAAAACTTGAAATATGATCATTCAAGAAATATCACGAAAGGCGAACAAATTTCTTTCTCTATAAAAGAATCAACATTACTCTCACATTAATGAACATTTTATTAAGATCAATAACATACATTCCTGGTAACATTCAATTTACCTTACTATCACATCAATAAATTTTCCAAAAGAAACATGACAAATCGTGTCATAAAATCTCCAGCATCATATAAGATTGTAGTAACAACTTATTCTAGAAAAGAAACCTAGTGTGAAAGCCACAAAGCTGAAACAAACATCTTTTTAACAAGCTCACTCTAGTACAAGACAATATCATAAAACACACCAGATTAAATCACTTATTAGATTTCGCTCATTTACCCTTACTGACGCTCAACGTTAGTATAGCACACACTAAAAGCACTCTAACCATTAATGTAATACCCCGAATATCAAATAGAGAGAATATTATTCGGGAGAGGGAATTTATTCAATTTCGAATTTCTCCTAACAAAAAAAGTATCCAACAACAGTTATGTAATATTCTGTTTAACATTAGAGAATTAATTGAAATGAGAAAGATATTTAACAGGAATTAAAAAGAGAAATCAGATTTTTAGAGGAGAAATAATATTGGGCTTTCGGCCCACGTTGTTTGGCCCAAGTGAGAAGTTGGTTTAATAAGGGGGCAACCAAACCCTAGGCACTTTGTACTGTAGCACACGGCTACTGTAGCACGACGCCACTGTAGCAATCCTCCCCTCCCTGCTGCCACACCCTCCATGTCACCCCTTTGCGCCTTCTTGTCACGCGGCCATCGGGAGGAAGAAGAAAAGGGGAGAAAGGAGGAGAAGAGAAGGGATCATCTTCTTCGAGGCTTGATCATCGTCTTCCCATGGGTCTAGAAGGGTAACGAAGTGTTTTCCCCGCTATTTGTTGATGATTAGAGGTGATTTCGATTAATTGGGTTGGATCGTTTTGCTGCTGGTAGACGTTCAATTCTGTCCAGTACATTGCGTGGTGGATTTCGGATTCTTAGATACAGAATTAGAGATATCCATCTCCTAGAAATTTTTATATAATATTTTTAGCTTTCCGTGGCCGCCAAGAACACCTAATGCCGACATACGGATCAAAAGTTATAATAGTTTCAATCTTGCTGCCGAGAATTCTGATGAGATTGATCTTTTAATTTATGTTCATGTTAGAGGAAAATTCAGGGTTTCCACCCAACTAGATTGTTTTATAAAATTTCATAACCTTTCCAGAATGTCAAAGAACGCCCTAATCGGAGTTTTAGATCAAAAGTTATGCTATGTTCTTTACTGCTGTTCGTTTCGTTTGGGCAGAATCTGTCTTCTGAGTTCAACTGCTTGTTAGTATTTTATTTTGGCCGAATTGGGTTATCTTGCCAACTAGAATGTTGTAGATATGTTCGTTAAGTTTCATTAGGAACTGAGCTCACCTCGTTTCGAGTCTCAGGTCAATAGTTATGGTTATTTTAATTCTTCTGCTGTCCAGATTCGATTCTGTGGTTGTGTTGCCTGTTTTTAGATTAGGGATTATGGCTATTTCTTAGGTATTCGGGAGGGTATTGTAGAACGTTAATGGTAGTGTCTTGTACCATGTTGTTCTTATTTCGAGTATATATTGTGTAGGCGGAGAGGCTTCAGGTTTAGGTGTACCGTCATTGCCTACTAACACGTCGCATCGCGGAAGGCAAGTACTTTGATGTTTTTATGATTAGAAAATGCTGTATGCTTGATGTTCTTATTGTGTTTTCTGTGATCCATGAGAATAGTTAATGTTCATGTTCTTTCCATATGTGTTATCTCCATGATTAGAGATGTTGTCTTTCAATATTCATATTCCATTCCATGCATCCATTATTCATGTTTCATCCACGGGAGTGGGTTAAAAAGATCCATCAATTCCAGTATGGGCACGTAAGACCCACCATTCCAATGTGGGCAGTTTGGGACAACCGTATGAAACGTTCTTCATACGAGGCTTGGATCCCCGTATTTTGTTAAATGCGGGCTTAGGTGAATACCGACAGGTGTGTCACTAGCTATACCGGTATATGCATGTGTGTGGTCCCTTCATTTCATTCAATCCATTTATTCCATTTATTCAAATATTTGTTCTGTGATTTATTCATATTCTTCAATGTTGTGGTCATAATCATGTTTGTAGTATGTTCCATTTATTCACTGTACTTGCTGAGTCTCGGACTCATTCTTGCGTTGTTTGTTTATTTTAGGTGATCATTGATGTTGGCTCGATTGGGAGGGAGTAGACACACACTACTCATTCACTTCATCCTAGTCAAGTTCAAGATTACAAATTAGTTCTATCTTTCATTCGTTATTGATGAACTGTAATAAATAAATTTAGATGGTGATTGATACCTAGTGCTATGTTTTGGTTGATTCAGTAGTACTTGTGATCTTTGATTATTCCTTCGATATAAATTGCTTAGATTCATACTATTTTCATGCCATGGTTCTACTGAATGTTGATCTCTTTATGTCATTAGATGAGATAGTGTTCAAATTCTTCCGCTTTATGGTTGTATGTTAGATTATTTAGGTGACATCTTGGCTTCCGAATAGCCAGGGTGTTACAGTTGGTATCAGAGCGGCCTTTAGGTCCGTGGTAAATAAAGTATTAAAATGACACACTGTGCACAGTAGGTGGGGATTGGGTAATTCATTGTATCCGTATTTCTAGTGGTATGATTCATTATGTTGTACTGTATTGAATCGCTTTCGTACTATCGTTCTTATTGTTAAACCATGATATGATATGATATTCTATATCTATGTATTTATACTATGATTGTCAATATCGGATGATAAGAAGTGGAGGTCGTGGTTGTTACTCTGGGATTCACCAGGTTACACCACCGTTCACGGTATGTGGTTAGGGGAGTAGTTACCCCGAGTACCATGGTTTTAGGTGTTAAGCGTGAGTTGCTTTAGAAAGTTGTTCTCTTTCTTGATTTCTGAATTTGGCAATTCTTGTCCTGTGGTGGTTGATGAATTTCTCCTGGGTTCGTGATTCATGATAGTTGATGGTTTTCAATAGATCTCTAATGGTTCTCTGAAACATTTATTGCTTTTCGACTGTTGAGTTGCTCTTACTACTTGTGATTGTTGTCAAGTGGCAAGATTGATGTTTCCATGGTTGTTCCTTCTTTCTGATTGGAAAAGAATGACTCATTTATTTGTTTGATAGTTTGGATAATGAAAGTTTTCTGTTGCTAGTTCGTTAACATGTGAAAGCTTTGGCTTTATGTGTTTCTTTTGGATTACTTTGAGCGCTGAGGTTTAAAGTCTCTCTTTTGCTGAATAAAGGCGTTAGAATCCTTTTGTGATGTCTTATCATGCTTAAAATGAGAAGTTATAACTAAACGAATAAATTGTTATGATATGAGTTACCAAGTTGGGTTCTTAGCATGGTGCAAATCAATTATTCTTAACTACCATCCATGAAAGTGAAATTGATTAATTTGAGATGTCCTTGTATTTGATACATGGTGTATGTTAAATAAAAGACTGTCCATATCCATTCAGAACCTATGGATCTTACATAGGTGCTAGATTTACCTATTTTCGGATATGCTAAAATTGTTGAAACCTGTATAAAGAACCAGATGGATGCTGGTGTATCGATTCGTGAAACCTTGATTATAGAAAATTATGTTAGTGAATCGTTAATCATGTTTTGAACTGATTTCTGAACAAAGGTGAAATGTTGAATCTATGTTTATAAATGGTTATGTGATTGCAAATGGAATTAGTACCGTATGAACACACATGATTAGTACAATCATCAATTGTTAATGAGCATTGAAGATGGTGTTGAGCAACAAAGAATGCTTGAGTAGATGAATTTCGTAAGTAGTCTTTGATAGCGTGCCTTGTGATTTTGTTATTGCCTAGCATAATCTTGATATAATATATTTTTTTCAACCTTGTGGTTTGTGTTTCCTTTGGGAAGTTTTAGTATGGAGTAATAAAGTTTGATGATTCTTGGTACTAGTGTATGTTGTTGTTGTTATTAAATCGTCAGAATATGAGATTGATGTTAATTCTCGTAGTAATGTGATCACCTATGGTGATATTGCTTAAATGAGAGTATTTCGAGTTTTGCTTTCATGATCTTTTGGTGTTCAAGGTTTATGTGGTAATTGGAAGTCGTCGAGTAAAGCGACGGGTCGCCGAGTTCTATTGGTTCTTAAGTGATTCACGCGATTTGATCTTGAATGTCCGTCTGTTCTTATCTGTTAAGGTTTGATATTCTCTTCCTGTGAGACCTATGTCCTCAAGTGTGGTCTCCTCTTATGTTTTCTGAGTTCTTTGTCAAATTGATTATTTCTCTTGGTCCTGTGTTCATTGCGAGTGGTAAATGATTTTCTGGTTGGTGAAAATCGTTTCCATTTGCCTCTTCTTTTGAGAAAGAATCAACCCATTCTTTTCACATGGGTCTTTCGAAGTATTTTCTAATTGTTGTTGTGAGATTGATGATTAATACTTGTAGTAATTTGATCGCCATTGGTGATATCGTTTAAATGAGAATATTTCAAGTTTAGCTTTCATGATATTTTGGAGCTCATGAATCATCTAGTAGCTGAAATTATTCTGAATAAATTGAGGTACTGGATTGTCCTATTGCTTCTTAAGAGTTTCGTGTGATTTAGTCTTAAAGGTTCTTTGGTTTGAGTTCGCAAAGTGAGGTTGCAATCAAAGAAAACTTTTTTGTTGATTTCTTCAAGAGAAAATTAATCCGTTTGCTGTCCGTGAAATCCCGTAAATGAAAAAGTTTTGAGTTTTGTGGCTGGGATCATTTGGATCTCATGTTTCATGAGTAGTTGAACTGTTCCGAGTAAATATGACGTGTTGAAGAATTATTTTGGTTCTTAATTAGTTCTTGTGGTTTGGACCAAAGACCTTATCTTGTTCGTTGTGGCAAAGTGTTGTTAGTCAAAGGATTAATTTCATTGTTAAAGGAAAGAGTGCAGTAGGAGTATTTGAGAATTAGAGTCAAGTTTTGTAACTTGTGGTTATTTGAATCGTTCCTAGACTTTCTGCTCTTCCGCTCAAGAGATGTCGAATTTCAATCGCAATGTCTTTTTCTTATTGGCTGTTATTTGCTACTGATTTTTTTTTAGGGATGTGTGCCCTCAACTGTGAACTCAACTTTCGTTTTTCCAAGATCCTCGTTACCAGATTATTTCTTTTGGTTTTGTGCTCGCTGTGAGGAGCAACGTTTTCCTGTGCGACGAAACTTGTCCTTGTTCGCCTCTTTCTTTTGAAAAAGGATCAACAGTTTTATGTTGCAAAGTTTACAAAGCATAAATGGGCAACTGTTTGGTGGTGGTTAAGTAATGGTAATGGTGAGATTTTGCTACCAAGTTATTAGAGAACTAGTAGAAGATGAATTGGTTTTGACCTGTACCTTTTGGAGGAATGTTCATTCAAATGGAATGTTTGGCTTCGAAGTAAATCAACAGCGTTATTCTGTTGAGTAGAACCTATAGTATAGCGAAATTCCAGAACTTCAGTTCATGTTGAAAGGTTGGGGATTATCGAAGGTATGGAAACCTTGATCAATTTTATTGAGTAACGCAATTGGAATGTATTGCGATAATGTGTGGGTGATTCCTGATGATGTCAATGAGTGAGTATGTTAGATTTGTGGGGATGTTAGAGATTTAATCCGATGATTTCACTATTGGTTATAAGAGAAATTCGTTGTAGAGGTCTTGGAGGTTAAATTTGGGCTTTGCATTTATATGCTAGATTTTTTGGTCGCCCAAAGATTGTGTGTAGAGAAGATAGAAAACTGGAGTATTCTGAGCAGTGGAATGATTGTTGATAGAACCCTTCTGATGTAGTTCACGAGCGAGTGTACTGAGGATTCTGAGTTGTTATTGTAGAAAATTGGAGGTAATGTGATTGCGTGGGACCTAGTTTGTGAAGTTTTGGGTGCCTTCTATCAAATTAATTTCGTCAGTAGGATGAGTCGCCTAGAGTATTCGGTGGATTTAATAGAGTCTCTCCACAACGGTGTGGATGATGTATTTCAGTTTGAGCATAATTTGACGAGGTTTAATTAAGAGGTTGAAGCTCGTGTGGTAAGCGATGAATTCGAATTCCAAGGTTCGAGAGAGTTTTATTCCTAAAAGAGAAACTGAGAAAAAGGATGTTTCCTCGGGTGGTGAAGCGCTTTCTTGTTTCTTGTTTGAGTTTTGTGTTGTTGATCGGTGTCTTCCGTGACTTTGAGTTGGCGCTTTGTTGGCATGTTTGATTCTTTCCAATTGCACAAACCAAAAGAAGTATTTGGTTTGGGCATTCGAGTGATTTCTCCTTTGGCTTTCGTGGTATTCATTCATAAACTGCCTATTTAGGAAGTGGAATTGTTTTCGTGATGAATTGTCAAATTTGGGATTTTATCTTTTGGTAGAGAGTTAGTATTGCGTGGATGCGATGAGAACTCTCTATTTCCAGTTGGATTCTTTTTGTGAGTCAGTGGTTTAAGAACCAGTTCTATTGTGCATTCTTGTTTAAAGGAGGTGATCCTTGTTAGATGAAGAGTTTGATTTTGAGCATCAACCTTCGCTGCACGAGCGCGTGCGGGACAGGGGCGTGGGCATATGGCTCATGGGGCGTGTGGTTGCAGAGTGGACATACGGCATGGCATATGTGCCGGCACTGGACGCACGGACGTGTACCGAGGGGTGGTTCTGGGCATTTGTTGTGTGTTTTCATACCAAAGGGGAGTTTGGTCCAGGCACTTTGGTTTGTTTTCGACAGTTGCGGAAAGTAGTAATTTGGCGTATCGCTTTGACCGTCTCGGGTCCATACGGGACGTACGCAACATCTAGTGTGTTCTGGTGCTAAGTGAGTAGCTAAGCAATTTAAAGCTTGGGGTTTCGTTAAAGACGTTGACCATCGAGTAGGGTCTTATCTTCGATCCTCTTCTGATGAGTGTACTTGAAAATGCTGGGTTGAGTGTTAGGACAGACGTCGTTTTACGTCTTTGTGTTGTGGTCTCGCTAGTCTGAGAGAGAGGCCACTTGGGAGTTGGAGTTTCGTATGTGCGAGCGTTATCCGGATTTGTTCACTTCAGGTACGTGGTTACCATTGATAGTTCTCAGTTGTGGTTGTTCTTTCGCGTAGTGCTGTGTGAGGATTCGGAGTCAAATCCTGTTTAAGGGGGGTAGAATGTAATACCCCGAATATCAAATAGAGAGACTATTATTCGGGAGAGGGAATTTATTCAATTTCGAATTTCTCCTAACAAAGAAAGTATCCAACATCGGTTATGTAATATTCTATTTAACATTAGAGAATTAATTGAAATGAGAAAGATATTTAACAGGAATTAAAAAGAGAAATTAGATTTTTAGAGGAGAAATAATCTTGGGCTTTCGGCCCACGTTGTTTGGCCCAAGTGGGAAGTTGGTTTAAGAAGGGGGCAACCAAACCCTAGGCACTTTGTACTGTAGCATGCGGCTACTGTAGCACACTGCCGCTGTAGGAAATCCTCCGCTCCCTGCTGCCACGCCCTCCATGTCGCCCCCTTTGCTGCTCCTTGCTGCCGGCCATCGGGAGGAAGAAGAAAAGGGGAGAAAGGAGGAGAAGAGAAGGGATCATCTTCTTCGAGGCTTGATCATCATCTTCCCGTGGGTCTACAAGGGTAACGAAGTGTTTTCCCCGCTATTTGTTGATGATTAGAGGTGATTTCGATTAATTGGGTTGGATCATTTTGCTGCCGGTAGACATTCAATTCTGTCCAGTACATTGTGTGGTCGATTTCGGATTCTTAGATACAGAATTAGAGATATCCATCTCCTAGAAATTTTTAGATAATGTTTTTAGCTTTTCGTGGCCGCCAAGAACACCTAATTCCAACATACAGATCAAAAGTTATGATAGTTTCAATCTTGCTGCCAAGAATTCTGATGAGATTGATCTTTTAATTTATGATCATGTTAGAGGCAAATTCAGGGTTTCCACACAACTAGATTGTTTTAGAAAATTTTATAACCTTTCCATAATGTCAAAGAACACCCTAATCGGAGTTTTAGATCAAAAGTTATGCTATGTTCTTTATTGCTGTTCGTTTCGTTTGGGCAGAATCTGTCTTCTGAGTTCAACTGCTTGTTAGCATTTTATTTTTGCCGAATTGGGTTATCTCGCCAACTAGAATGTTGTAGATATATTCGTTAAGTTTCTTTAGGAACTGGGCTCACCTCGTTTCGAGTCTCAGGTCAATAGTTATGGTTATTTTCGTTCTGCTGCTGTCCAGATTCGATTCCGTGGTTGTGTTGCCTGTTTTCAGATTAGGGATTATGGCTATTTCTTAGGTGTTCGGGAGGGTATTGTAGAACGTTAATGGTAGTATCTTGTACCATGTTGTTCTTATTTTGAGTATATATTGTGTAGGCGGAGAGGCTTCAGGTTTAGGAGTACCGTCATTGCCTACTAACGCATCGCATCGCGGAAGGCAAGTACTTTGATGTTTTTATGATTAGAAAATGCTGTATGCTTGATGTTCTTATTGTGTTTTCTGTGATCCATGAGAATAGTTAATGTTCATGTTCTTTCCATGTGTGTTATCTCCATGATTAGAGATGTTGTCTTTCAATATTCATATTCCATTCCATGCATCCATTATTCATGTTTCATGCACAGGAGTGGATTAAAAAGACCCATCAATTCCAGTATGGGCACGTAAGACCCACCATTCCAATGTGGGCAGTTTGGGACAACCGTATGAAACGTTCTTCATACGGGGCTTGGATCCCTGTATTTTGTTAAATACGGGCTTAGGTGAACACCGACGGCTGTGTCACTAGCTATACCGGTATATGCATGTGTGTGGTCTCTTCATTTCATTCAATCCATTCATTCTATTCATTCAAATATTCGTTCTGTGATTTATTCATATTCTTCAATGTTGTGGTCATGATCATGTTTGTAGTATGTTCCATTTATTCACTGTACTTGTTGAGTCTCGGACTCATTCTTGTGTTGTTTGTTTATTTTTGGTGATCATTGATGTTGGCTCGATTGGGAGGGAGTAGACACGCACTACTCATTCACTTCACCCTAGTCAAGTTCAAGATTACAAATTAGTTCTATCTTTCATTCGTTATTGATGAACTGTAATAAATAAATTTAGATGGTGATTGATACCTAGTGCTATGTTTTGGTTGATTCAGTAGTACTTGTGATCTTTGATTATTCCTTCGATATAAATTGCTTAGATTCATACTATTTTCATGCCATGGTTCTACTGAATGTTGATCTCTTTATGTCATTATGTGAGAAAGGGTTCAAATTCTTCCACTTTATGGTTGTATGTTAGATTATTTAGGTGACATCTTGGCTTTCGAATAGCGAGGGTGTTACAATTAATACTAACAACCGATGATTATCTAATCGTGGAAGCATTCATAGTCCTACCTTTGTTTAGAAATTGGAATAAAATATCTTTAAACTTCAGCAATGGAATATTTATTGGACAAGATTTTGTAAGTCAATACAACAACCCTCATCTATTTCTTCATACATATAACAATAATTTAGCATGGCAAAAACAAGTGAATCTAACATTTGTACAAATTCTTTAGGTATCCAAATAGAAGACAGATTCAAGGTTAATATTTACCAATGCAAAGATAACTTCACTTTTGAAGACATTATCTATGAACCATTGGTTTGCACCAAGATATTAACCCAACCTGATAACTCCTACTATACCAAATAATTCTTTTAATTAAAACCTCTTAGATAAGTATGACAATACATCACTAAAGGGTTTTAACATAATCTTTCTCATAAGAGAGGCATAAAACTTCAACTCTCAAATTAACCCAAAAGAAGTATGCAAGGTCAATGCACCCACTTAATAAAGAACTTGCAAAAGAAATCTTCCACTGCCTGAAATCCCAAGTGAACAATTGAGTTACATTTTCCAACAGAGGATAAAACAGAACTTCCGTGAAAAGATCAATCTTGCAAATTAACTACGTTCACAAGTAGCAGAAATATCACACTAGTCGGAAGAACAATATTTATTTCAAAAAAACAAATAGAGACCAAATACAAGCTCCAGGAAGACAACAACTTCATCAAAGATCTCATGCTCAACACATAACTATGGAACGGGGGTAAGTACTTCTCTATTCCCCTACCACGAACGGTGGTGTAGCTTGGTGAATCCCAGGGCAACAACCACAACCTCAACTTCTTAACATCCGTTATCAACACGCATAACCAATATAATCAATTATGAATATAAGTTCTTCTCATAGTAATCATAGAATAAATTCATGGATATAGAAGATCATATCAAATCATAGATTAACAACATGAATGATAGTACAGAAGCAATTCAAGAACAGTTCAACATGATGAAACATACCACTAGAGATGCGGATGCAATGGATTACCCAAACCCCACCTACTGTGCACAGTGTGTCATTTTAATATTTTATTTACCATAGATCTAAAGCCCGCTCTGATACCAACTGTAACACCCTGGCTATTCGGAAGCCAAGATGGCACCTAGAAGACTAACATACAACATCAACGCGGAATAATTTCAACAAAATATCATTTAATATCGAATAAAGATCAACATCTAAGAGAGAAAATGGAGAATTTAACTCTGAATTCAACCACAGGCCACAATCTCTAAGCGTCCAAATATAATGAATCCAATACTAAAAGTCGAACATCCGATCTGTCTAACAGAACCACATAGCAGTAGAGAAATAGTCATATCTTTTGTTCTACAAATCCAAATTAAGTGTTGTTTATCAATCTGGAAAGGTTAACAAAAATGCTACAACAACCTAGTTGGGTGGAGACCCTGAAATTGCCCTTAACTTAATCATATCTTAAAAGACAAATTGATAGTTAATTCACGTCAGGAATTCAGGACAACAGGAAAGATTCTACCAGATCTTTTGAACCGTAAATCGGAATTGAGTGTTCTTGACGGCTATAGAAAGCTAAGAACAATTCCCATATATCTTTAGGAGAGGGGTGGCGGCTTGGGTGGAAAGGGGAGGGAGGAGGAGGTTTGGGCTAGGGTTAAGGGGGAGAAGGGGGTGGCTTGGGCCATGGGCCTTTGGGGCGCCTCCTGCCTTACTGGCCCACTACATGGCTGGCCACAAACAGCCCTAGCTTGGGCCGGAGGCCCATGTTCCCAATTTCCAATAAAGTCCCTGAATTTATTTTAAGTTCCCTTTCCCGAACAAGTTTCTCTCTTAACGAAATTTGGGATATTACAACATCTCTTAGTGGGGCTTTGATTACACTAGGATCAACAACATTGACTAGTACTTTGAAAAAAAATTCAACTTGCATTGATTGATTTGATTATTGCTGATTCTTGCTACCATATTGAAGCCTCTCGAGCTCCACTTCCTACTAACTCAGCAGGTTTCCGTTCCTTGCAATCGTTGGGCTAATCGCAAGTGAGAGTATCATGAACTAGCCACCGGTTGTACCACTTCCTTCCTGCATTGGTAAGAACTTTAAGAACTTGGTAAGGCATTGTGAGAGAGCAACTGTTGAAACACTAGAACCTCGTAGTTGATAGGGACATATACACTGTGATTTGTTCTTTGTTTTCTACCAGTGATGGCAGGGTCACACGGATCTACACATGGTGGAAACAACAACGACCACTCTTTGGAGCATGTGGGTGAGGGATTTCTCACACCTCGCACGAGAGAGTTCGTGCGGCACATTGAACACTCGCTCGGTGAGAGCATTCGCAATGCCTTGGATAAGATCAATGACAACCTCGCGACACTCCACACATGCATTGCGCTCCTCGAATGTCAGCCACTTACTGAAACCACGGCCTAGGGTGAGCCAAGTGTGGAGGATCCTCCTGCTCGCCGCCCACCACCTGCTGCCCGCTCTTGGGAAGATGATGTGGAAGAAGAAGACGTGAACAACTACACTGCTGATACGGAGGCTGATGTAGTCAATATTCACAATGATCACAACCATCGTCGGCTTTGTCACAACCGTCAAGTTATGGGAAGAAATCAACGTGAGGTACGTGACCATAACGATGCATGTGGTAAAATTAAATTCACTATGCCTACTTTTGCTGAAAGATATGATCCTGATGCTTATCTCACATGGGAGCTTACCATAGAACAAAAATTTTCTTGTCATGAATTCCTTGAAGATAAGAAAATTAGGGTTGCTACTAGTGAGTTTTCTGATTTTGCATCTATTTGGTGGAGTGAATATGGTCGTACTCATCAGGACATACCTAGAACATGGAATGCTTTGAAGAGAGCAATGAGACATAGGTTTGTACCTTCATATTATTCTCGTGATTTGCATAATAAATTGCAACGCTTAAGACAAGGTAGTAGTTCCGTAGAGGATTATTATCAAGAATTGCAAACTGGTTTGTTGCGTTGTGGTTTAGAAGAGACTGAAGATGCTAAAATGGTTAGATTTTTTGGAGGCTTAAATAGTGAAATTTAGGACATTTTAGATTATAAAGAATATAATTCTATCACACATTTGTTCCATCTTGCTTGCAAAGCCGAAAGAGAAGTGCAAGGCCGACAATCTTGCTCTAGGGGCAATATTGGAGGATCTTTTGCAGGTAGGACAATTCAGCAACAACACGTGGCACCTTCCACCACTTTTGGCTGTTACGCACCCTCCTCAAGCCGTGCGCCCCCTGCTGCTCCTTCCACTCCTACACATGTACCTGGGGCAAGCAAATCAGCAAAGGTACAAGTCCCCATAAAAGTGCTTCTTTTGTTGTTTCTACATGGCGATTTAGAGATATACAATGTCACCGTTGCAAAGGATTTGGGCACTTGATGCGCAATTGCCCAAGTCAGCGAGCTTTACTTATCAAGGACAATGGTGAGTACACTTCAGCTAGCGATATTGAGGAAGAACATGTTTTGGTTGCAACTAAGGATGCAGGTGATGAAACTGAGGAAGGACAATTAGGCCATGAGACATCTGACAAGTACTAAAGCCTAGTTGTCCAGCGTGTGCTAAGTGTTCAAATAGAGCTTGCTGAACAAAACCAATGCCATACTTTGTTTCAATCAAAGTTCGTCATCAAGGAACATTAATGTAGAGTCATCATCGATGGCGGAAGTTGCAACAACCTTGCTAGCCCAGACATGGTCGAGAAGCTTGGCTTGACCTCAACTCAACACCCTCATCCTTACTACATTCAATGGCTAAATTCTTGTGGTAAGTTGAAGGTTGTCGGTGTTTTAGAACCGAACTTACGTAAAGATTGTTTGATTTGGGGGTTCCCCTAGGCTCAAAATCACGCAGAGAGGGAGACACAGGGATTTTTATACAGGTTCGGGCCTTCTCCTGGGAGAATAACAACCCTACTCCTGTGTGTATGTATTGAGTATGCTAGATTACAAGATCAAGAGAAAGACTAGAGTATAGTGTCTTGTGCTCCTGATTGCCTCTGAATCTCCCCCTGATTGTCCTGATGATTCTGCCTTTTATACAGTCTTCGAAATGTGCCATTGTATTTCCAGTCTAAAGACCACCTTAATGTTCTAGATCGTGGAGCCGTTATTGGAGGTTATTGTGGGACTAGTAACGTTCCCACGTTGCTAGGCAGTTATCACCATAACAAAGGAGTTAAATCGTGCCATTATTCCAGAGAATAACAGTGCAATTGATTGCTCATATGCTTGGATATGGTACAGAAGATTACTTGACCGATTAGGCCCACATGTCTGTAACATCCCAAAGTTCTGTTACCAAAATAAAAATAAATAAAGTTATTATTTTATTGGATTTGCTGAAATTTGAGAGAGTTTTATTGCTTTATTTGAATTTCCTAAGTTTTAAAAATCAAAAATAAAATTTATTGAAGTTTTATTTGATTTAAGTTGAAAAATAAAAATTTAATTAATTTCTAGAGTTTTCTGGAATTTTAAAAGCTTTTCCCCAATTATTTTAAAGCCAAAATAAATTTATGTGCAAAAACTATTACCAATTATAAGTTGAAAATATTTTATTTAAGTCCAAAATAACTCTAGGAATTTCTGTGAATTTTTCTAGAATTGTTGGATTTTATTTGATATTTTCTAAAGCTTTAATGAATTAACTGATTATTTTAAAAAGAAAAATCAATTAAGATTCGGATTTTGGTTTCGGGCCGAAACCTACCAGCCCAAATTAACCTCCCACGCGCAAGGCCCATTTTCCATTGCTTTCAGCCCATTCGTGCCTGCCCGCTTTCCATTCCTCCCTGCGCGTTCTCAGCCGCTCGATTTAAATCAAATGGCTCGCTCCTTTCATTCTCTACATCCGGCTGCCATGTGGGCCCGCCCGCGCCTCTCTTCCCTTTCCCCGTTTTTTTCCTCCTCCATCCGCAGGCCCTTACCTCCATTAGCGCCCAACCGAGCTTCAAATCCGCTGCCCTTTCCTCCCCATCTCTCCCTCGAATCACGCGCATTCAAACCGCCACTCGCCGCCTACCCCATTTCGGCCACCTCCCCCATGTCTTGCGAGCGAAATAACCTGAATTTGGAAACGGCCGCCGTGATATTCGTGGGCTCGATCTCCTCCCCTCGCCCTCCCCAGCCCCTATAAAAGGGAGCACCGAGTGCGCATTCTTTCCACTCATCTCCTCCCCCAACTCTTAGCCCGTTCCCTCCTCTCCTCCGGCCACAATCGGAGATTTTCCTCTGCCGGCCGCCGCACCTTTGGCCGACAATTCCGCCACCACCATTGACTCCCTAGCCACCTAGACCCTTCCACCTTCATCACCGTCCCACGCTCTCCATCGTGCGCCCATCCATTTCGCCGGAGCACCGCTGCAACTCCTCACCGCCGCAAGCCCGAACCATGTCGCCACCGTTCCCTTTGCACCCGACCGCCACCAAGGTAATCACCACGGTCCACACGTTCCCCTCTTTCCATTGGTGCCATCACCGGTCGTCGGTGAGCCGCCAATCTCCAGTGAGCTCAGCACCGAGAGCAATGCCGCTACCTTGCCTATGTCGCACAGCCACGTGGCTACCACCTCGAAGCCACGTAGGCAGCACCTCTGCCTTAATGCCCACATGGTGCTGACATGGCAAGGCCCATGTGTCAAGGCAAATTCTAGTTTTCCTTCACAAAAATAATTCTAAAAATCTAAAAAACCTTAATTCATCATTTCATGTGATTTTAAAACTTCTCGGGGTTCGTTCTCCTTCATACGAACTCCAATTTCGTCGATTCAAATTTCTAAATTATTATAAATTCAAGATCTACCTAACTAAACCAAAATTATTTATTTTGGATTTCATTTGAATCTTTATTTGATTTTTCTTTGAATTTGGCTTATTTTCGCGCCTAGATTTCGACGACTTCGGAGAGTTAGATTTCAACACCGTTTGAGAGCAACTAATCAAGCAAGGCAAGTTATACCTTTGGTCATATTTGATCCCATTATTTAAAATTATTAAAATTATGTTTTAAATTATTATTGCATGCTTATTTCTATTCAATGTAATTCAAATTCCTGTTTTTAAATTATAGTTATTGCTAATTCCTTTGTACATCCAAAAGTTGACATTGAAATAAACCTACCTTGACACCTTAGATAAAAATCTAGTTTATGCAATAGTATGAACTAGAACTTTTGTCAAAAATTATGCTTAGCCATGCTTAGACCTGCAATATTTGATTTGAGAATTTCAGCCAAAAATCAATTGTTGTTTAATTTGTATCCATGACATTTGTGTGCCGTGGGAGTTTAAAAATACTTTGAAAAATGAAATAAAATTAAATGATGGTTTGGACTTGGGAAAAATGGATGGTTGGAGGGTGCAGGTTTATGCATGGGTTCAATCTGGGTAGGATTGAGACCCAGGGTTTTTGGAAGTTGCCCAAGTCAGCTAAAGACTGGTCTTCGAGCATATTTTGCTATGCCTCATCATACCACCACAAGTCTGGTATGGGATAGACTTGGCTAACTAATTTGCAAAATTCCATCATGATTGTGCCATGTTGATGTGTGGGTGTCAGAATAACCTACTTTTATGTATTCCCACATGGCGCAAGAGGGGGCTTGAATCCGGCGGGTGGTTAACCCAATGGAAGAGAAACCTTAGCGAGGTGGGACCATGGTGGGATGATGCATTGTAAAGGCCTCATGATAATCACTTAGTCGCACACCTTCGAAAGTGTGTCAGACGGACATTAAAAATTGATTATCTCTTATGGGTAAAGCTGTATAACCTCTGCAGAGTGTTAAGAACTATTCGAATAGCTGTGTCCATGGTCATGGACATGCTTAGCAAAGCCACTCCAAGTTAGACTTTGTTTTTATTTTCAAAAGGTTTTGTAAAACAGTTTTTTACATGGATGGGTGTCCATGAGAAAAGTTATGGGTTGAAGCCCTGGGTTGGTGCTCGTGTTTATGTTGGTGTTAGGTTGGTGCCTACACTAGCTTTATTAATTCAGTTAAAACTCAATTTTAGTTATTGTAAAATTTGAGCTTTTGAACTTAGTATTGTATTTAAATTGTCAAATATTGCTTCTGCACAAATAGCCCTATAAGTCTTTCTTTGATATATCCATGCATGCATTAACTCTGTTATTGGGTGTAACTTGCGAGCACAGAAGTTGTGCTCATCCTTGCTTAATGCAAATAAATTTCAGAGGAGAAAGACTTTGCTACCGGTGTGGATCTCGATGACTAGGCCGCTACCCCAGTCGATTGGCTGTGGCAGATCAGCTGGACTACACTACTTTTGCGTCTTCCGCTGTGTTCTTTATTGTGGGCTTGTAAGCCTCTTTTGTAATAAACTCTGTTGATTATTAATATAATTGTGCGATTTATGGATGTTACCATATCTGTTTACTGTGTGAACTAGCTACTGATCATTGGACTAGTTCAGAAATACATAGAGGATTTGGGATGTTAATCCCGGGTCCGACAATGTCTGTGAGCCCTATCAGCTAGAGACTGGTCGTAGAAGAACTTACGACCAGGTGGTGGTCGTAGAAGAGCTTACGACCACATACTGATCATAGTAAAACTTACGATCACGTTATAGTCGCAGAAGGACTTACGACTATGGGGTAGTCGTAGGAGGAGTTACGACTATGGGGTGGTCGTAGAAGAACTTACGTGTAAGGACCCGGAATATTGGAGGTTTATACCGAATTAAAAATCATACCACCAGCATAATTCTTAATCAAGAACAACCTATCCTTAATTAAAATCATACTAGAAGCATAATCCTTAATTAGATACAAATCCAACATTCAGGTTCCCGGATATATGTCTCATGCTAGCTCCCAGAATCAGCTACTAACATACACATATCCTTACAACATTATATCACAAGCATGCATGATTAGAATATGTATACACAGCTAGCATAAATATATACATCGGTAAAATTTTGACAGCGGAAACATTTAGTAAACCAGAAACGGAAGAAGAAAAAAAAAAACTTTCCAGTGGAGCACCACAACCCAAGGGCAACTTGACTGGGATTAAAGCCGAAGAACCAACGCAATCGTCTCAACTTGAAATATTAATTAGAACGTCTTCACCGCAACAAGTGGACAATTTCCACTTGAGTACGTAAGGTACTCAACAAGACTTACACAAACTACTAAAATGAAGTGTTTGATAGAACCTATACAAAGGATTAGAATTGATATATGCATAAGGTTAACAACAGGAAGGTTATAAGGGTTCAATTTTGCGTAAAGCATTACAACTTAACCTACCATTGCTAAATTTTCACAAAGCAATTTAATAAATCAATTTGGACTAAAACAGTAAGTGAATGAAGAATAATCAAACAATAATCAATAATGAAATGGTGTTACACTACCAACACATCATTACATATGTGACTATTGAACCGAAATCCCATCCACCAAATAAAATTGGAATGTCAAATCTATACAAAGCGCTAATCAAATTCAAGCATTGTCCGTAGCATCGGGACACGGCTATTCAATAGTTTTAACCTGCAGGGTGTACATCTTTACCTACACGACTTAGTTAGCCCAAATTGCGTAAGCCGCCTAGAATAATAGCACACTTGCCTTTGGTATGCTTGGTAGTAAACTAAGATTTGGTATTTTTCAACAAGTTAACACTATTGAGTTGGACAACCCATGTGAGACTGATCCCGCTTAAACAACGACTGATAGCATCTATTCAACCGGGGTCCACATGTTGTGCCGGGAATGCCGACCCAATCAATTAAATGCGAACTGTGCTCACTACACATATTAGACCGCAGTCGGGGCCCTGAAGGTACGTACATGCGATGGAACACATCTACGCCCTCACCCTTCTAAGAACATATGATATCGATATAAACTCCACATGGCATACGACACGGCCCGAAGACTTAAAGCATCTATGCCATATGAACTCAATACACATGTCCTTACTCTCCTGTTTCCAACTCAATAGTATTAACCCTTTACTTAACCAAACAGCGCCCATACACCACGTGTGGAAGTACGTTGGGGCTTGAATCATCCAAAGATGTTCACCCTTAATCAATCCGCATAAGACAACCACATTTCCCAATTCTCGCACTACGGCACCACCACTAGCATCCACTTGTCCAGATTTGAAATTAGATTATCAAGAAGGGTTTAAACTCATTTCGATTTAAAGAGACTAACAAAGAAACAAATATCGGAAATTCATTTGTGTTTCCTGACTTGACAAGATAAGCTTGCCAAGCACTACCGTTCTAAAGACTGCAGGGCTAAGCAATTTCTCGCCTAAATATTTTAATACAAACAATACCTTAATTTGAGTGTATGATCAAATTTAAGGTAAGCCACAAGTTATGGGTTGTAACTAGATACTACACATGTCACAAATAAATTTTTTTAAGGAATTAGCATGCAACAGCTTATCATCAGATTTTATAAATCTAGCCCAAAATTGGGATCAATATGGTGCAGAGAGGATGCTTGCCTCGGTAGAAGTCCACTTGTTCACTCTTGTAGACGTAATTGTTCACTTCGCGCAATAGATAATTTAAAGAGAAAATACGATGGCAAATAAACACCAATAACATCGAGAAATCCAAAATGCTCAAAAATGCATAATAATTACATATTAATGAGGTTATGATTCTAGATGTATTTAGGTATGGATTTTAATTTAATTTAGAGTTCAATTTCTTATGGACTTTTTAAAGTTAATTCCATTTCTGGGATAAACTTAATAACTAATAATATCTGGAGTTTAGGTGATATTGTTTTCCTTAACAGGACAACTAGTACTCACAAACACTCTCTCTAGACATTCTATGCATACATCCACGATGATCATACAGTCAAAATTAATCCTCTTATATGTTTTCTTATCAATTAATCTTCTAAAATCTTAAAAGTATTCAAAAGAACAGCCTATTTTACTATCTTACTAACTACTAAGACAGTATTCACACAAATGGAGAGACAACAGTGTCCTGAGTTTTAACTTGACTAAACATGTTTTGGTTAACCAAATTAATGCTTATTCTTTAGATGTTTAGCCCTAGTTAGTTTAAGGACTCTTAATTAGCCCAAAAGACTACTAAGGTCAAAATTTAGAAATGCCTTATGCTCACTGTCATTTGGCCAGAAGTCAGACAACAAGATTACTTTTAGCTAAACTTCAATCATTTAGCTTATTTAAACACCTTAAATGATTTACTATTCACTAAGCTATTTAGCTTTCTAATTTGATTACATTACATATTAGAATGCTGCTTACTAGGTGATGATCAAAAGATCAATTAAGATTATTAACACCTCTAACTATTGGATTAACATTGCCATTTGTCTATCAACAAAACTTGATTCTTTTCAGATTAGCTAATTTAGTGGGATGACCTAAAAGGCTAAATACAACATAAAGCATCAAATATTTCTTTACTATTTACATTTCATAACAGGGTGAGTTAATTGACTTCTATTATGGTTCTGAAAATTCAACTTCAAAGTGGATTTTCATATTTAACTTTCAGATTTGTGCACTTCTATTAGATAGGTTAAGTGTTCAAAAGACTAAATGAATTGGGAATATTTCTAGTTATTGGATTAACCATACTATAATCTTACCTACAAAATCAACATCTTCAGATTACTATTCATGCATATATATAATAGCAGTTTTGCAGGATTAAAGTTCTATTAGCTAATCTTCTGTTAATTCAAACTTCCAATTTATTGACTTAATTGATATTCACAAAATTAGTTAACAGAAGGAATTAGTAGTATGACAATTGGTTTACTAACAGCTCCTCTGCTCCATTATGTCAACCAAGGTGTCATATAGTTCTTATAACCGACTATTTCACTAAATTAAACATTATTTGCTAATTGCCTTCAGACATCGCTCAAATACTAAACCGCTAATCTAGGCTTTTATCAACTCAACCTTCCAAGAGCTAATTCAATTATCTATTTGCTAATTATCTTTTAGTGATCAAATAATTAAGCACAATACTTAGCAAAAAGGATTAGTCATTTTACAGAACTATAGGTTTTGTCGATTCGGCATCCTATAACAGACAATTTCTAAATTGAATACTACCTTCTCATTCATACTAATTCATGAGCCTATTGACTTCACTACTAACGTAAAAAGAGAGAGAAATAGAGGAAGATTCCATGTCATGGAGATCAAGACATTGTCTTTCGAGTTACTCTTGAGATTATAATATTCTAGGGTTCAAGAGATGTCATATGGCCAATCCTATCGAGCAAATTTGTCTCACCAGAAGACGGAGATGAGACAAGCCATGCAAATAAACGATGTCCGATGGAACTTCACTTACTTTTGCATCAATTTCGATGACCAAATCTTTTAATCTGCAGCATCTCCGCCGGTAGTTCCAAGCTTAAAGGACATGCATCCATACACAAATATCTCAATCAAACAACTTCCAAATTTCCGTGAGATTGTAACTCATGTCATCAGAATCAACCCATAATTTAAGGATTAGAACTCGAAGAAGCTTAAACTCATTGATGGAAGGCATGCACTTTATCAAATCCAATGCGTCCTACACAACTCCAGCTCGACCAAGCAAATCAACCATGCAAGCCATGCAAGAATAATGCTCAATTCCAGGTCTGATGGCAGAACTCAGAGAGCATGGCAGTCCTCGCAACGACTTCCTTGTCGAGCATTTCATCGAACAACTTGCGGCCTCGTTGACCCGGCCGGTGTCGAGGATGCCACCAAACAGCACCGTGTAGGAGGCGCGGTTGCGCTCGGGCATGCGGCGGAAGAGGCCGAGGCCGGCGTCCGGGGAAGGAGCTGAGGCGGCATCGGCAGCAGAGGGGAGCAGCAGGCACCCTAGAGCTGGAGGCGCGGCCGGAGTGGAGGAAGATGGCGGCGACAGCGGCGCAGGGCCCGGAGGGGAAGAGCACGGGTGGTGGCGTTGTCGCGTGGCAGCGGCGACGGATTTGACGACGGCGAACGGCGCAAAGGACTCCGGGTGGCGGCGAGCCAAACCGAGGCCGGCGGGGAGGGGTCGGACGAGGAGTAGAGGCAAGATGACCAGGGGGGGTGGCCGGCGGTTGGGGAGGCGGCGCACGGCCAAGGCGCAGCAGGCACAGGGCCCGGAGGCCGGGCGGGCAGCACAGGAGCCGGCCGGTGGTGGCTTGGGGGGGTGAGGAGACGGGCGGATGGGGAGTGGAGGCTGAGAAAGGGGATCGGCCAGGAGTGGGAGGAAGAAGCCGGGAGGCGCAGACCGGAGGGGAGGAGCCAGGGGAGGCGGCGCCATGGGAATAGGGCTGCGGCTCCATGGAGCAGGAGAAGGGGAAGGAGGAGATTTGGGGAAAAAGTGGGGAGGAAGAGCCAGCCCTGTGTGTTGACCGAATTGAGAGAAGGAAGGAAAAAGGTGAGGGCTGCTCGTACGGATGGAGATCAAGAAGCTTCAGGATGAGCTGGCGTGGCATGCGCACAAGTTTGCTTCGATAGGGGTTCTGGTGCGTGCCCCCGGTGCTGCAGCGGCGAAGGAGTTGCGTGGCGTCGGCGAACGCTCTGGAGAAGAAGGCAATCGACGATGGAGTAGGGCCCGCCAGTCAGAGAGACGAAGGAGGTTGGGTTTGGGTTAAACAGTGACTGGCCCGGTGCGGTTAAGTTAGGACCACCCGATCATGGATGGACGGTCAAGATTACGTGGAACGTTCGGACCATCCAATCAGACGTGAGATTTGAGCCGCTGATTTCCAATCGAACGGTCCAGACATATCGGGTGCGGCTCGGTGCAACTAATTGACTCCACCGAGTCAATTAGCCGGGTCGGCTCGAGCCTAATGCACAGTGTCATGAGTTTGGGTCAAGGCTTTTGACTAAGGTTTTAATTCTGATTCCTACTTTGACCGTGGGTTTCAAAATAGAAATAAAATTTGTAAAATCCTAAAATAATTTAGGTGAGTTCCTGGGATAGTCTAATGTTTATAAAAATTATTAAACCTTACTGTTCATATAATATTTTGTATACTATAAATTCAAACTTAGTGTAGGTTATAGATGTGTGTTTGAATTTTCGTGGTTTGAATTTAGTCCCAAAAATTTGGGAAAAACTATATTAATTCATGATAATTATTCTAATATTTAAATAAATTATTTTCCAGAGATCTTATGAACATTTATTTAAAATTTCTTTTGTGGCTTTAGTTTGAATTTTAAGATTTACATTTGGTTTTAAGATTTTCTAATGCATAATTCATGCAAATGCTCCAGGAATAACAAATATAATATAAAAATGCATATAATTATTGTTTATTAAAATTGGGGCTGTTACATTACGATCTCTAGCTTCTCCCTTATGAATATTAAGGGGCATACTCAAGAACTATATGACGTCATTATTATCCATAATATGAATTACAGATAAATAATTAAATGAGGATTATTAGATCCTCGTCATCTAGCCCCCCAGCTTCAAGTGAAAATAACTTACTTGGAAAAGGAGTTGAGATGATCTTACGACCAGCAGGTGGTCGTAGAATAGTGGTCGAAGGAAAAACTCTTCGACTGGAGTTTCATTTGACCAGAAATTAACTTGGTCAAGAAGGTTGTGGAGGGACTTATGACTTACAAGGTGGTCGTAGAAGATCTTACGATCACATAGTAGTCGCAGTATAGTAGTCGGAAGTAAATTCGTTTCGATTGTTGTTACTTTTGACTAGAAGTAGACTTGGTCAAGAAGGTAATTTCGCTTGAGGTGAAGACAAGCTCGGTTTTCTCGAGTAGTCAAATATAATAATCTGAATCAACTCTCACAGACCTATCTGTTGGAGCAGTTCCCAAAGCAGTGGCAACTGTTGGGTCACCACGTCTTTAACTCAGGCGTGCGGTTATAAATATTCACCGTGGGTGAGACTTAGGTCTTTTACATTTCCCCCAAATCGTCCCCACTGTTCAATCTTTCGAGTTCTTCACCGCTGACCAAATTGAACTTCCTCCCGAAATCTTCCCAAATCCAAATCTTCGATTCTTGAGAGAGATGACCGGAGCTGCTTCCCAGTGGGCCAAATTGTAGATGGACGCAACCAAGATCGGAGCTTTGGTCGACTCCGAGAAGACCCCGAAGAAGGAGTTCATGAAGTCGATCGAGGCTTCTGGGCAGCATAGGCCGTCGGGTGAGATTGGGCAAATCCCTGTCTTTCAGGCGTTCTGTGAGTGTGGCCTTCGATTGCCAGCTCACCCTTTCCTCACGCTCGTACTCGAACACTTTGATGTGGAGTTGGTGAACCTTGTTCCCAACTCCATTACGATGTTGGGAGTGTTTGTGTACTTGTGTGAGGCCTACCCGGGGATTCTGGCCGACCTGGAGTTGTTCTGTTAATTCTACGGAATGACCAGGCTGGCTGGAGTTGCCTGTAGTTATAGTCTAAAGCTCCATGACGGGAAGTCGAAGGAGTACATTCAGATGTTTACCCGGTCGTCGTGGCCGGGGTGGAAGGAGAAGTGGTTCTATTGGGAGATAACCAATAAGGACAGCCTCTCCTTCGCAAGGAAGCCGGCCGAGAAGATTTCTTCCTGGGATTCGACTTCCAAGGATCTCGGTCAGATCGCCCTTTTTATTCAAGCCATTGCAGACTTGAAGGAAGAGGGGCTTACGGGATGGCACGGGGTGAAGGATTTCATCACGCGTCGTATCAGTCCTCTGAAGAAGAGGGCTCATCCGATGTGGAGGTATTCTGGGCTGAGAGACCTGACCAGGGACTACGAGGAGGGTAAGTAAACTTCAAGCTTAGCCTTCTTTCTGTTGATTTCGAGATTGGCTTATTGAAAGTTTTCTTATCCCTGCAGACCTCTAACAAGAGGAGATTGACACTCAGGTCAAGCTTATATGTGAGAAGCCCCAGCCATCGAACGTGGAGGTTCCTCAAATCTTGGCGGTCCTGTCCTTAGAGGACAGAGTGGAGTGCCTAAAGGTAATCAAGAACTGATTTCATCTTTAGGACTTTGTAGTCGTAGAATAACTTACGGCTGGGTACTGATCATAGAAAGGCTTATGACCAGGTTCTGGTCGTAGAAAAGTGTACGACCAGGGGGTTGTCATAGAAAAGCTTACGACATGGTGATGGTCGTAGAAAAACTTACGACCGCTTTGTAATATCTCTCTTTCTGATTTCTGTAGAAGGTAGGCATGGAAAACCGTCAGGACGACAAAGAAGTCAAACTGATGGTCGTTGGCGCGACAGTAGAGCAGTTTGATTCTCCCCCGGCCAAGAAGCGTCAACTCACGCAAGTTGGCAACAAGGGAGGATTAAGCTCGAGCTCTACTGTTTCATCTGCCCTTTGCGAAATTTGCTGCGGACTTGGCTGCTGCAGAGGAAGCAATGTCGGCAGGAGTAGCTAAAGTATTCAAACATAAAGCCCCCAAGACCAAGGTGCCCTTCTACTACGACAATACAACTTTTGTAGTTTCTGTTTCCAGTGGCTTTATCAAGCGATTAGAAAAGGAGAACTGGAAGAGTTTCATATCTTTTGTGAAGGAGACTAATGAACCAACAATGCTCGTGGTCGAGGGCAGTGTTGCCCTTCAGGTGGTTGAGACTGGTCTCGACCAACCAGAGAGCCAAGAGGCTCAAGGAGCGATGGCGCTCGTTCAAGACCCACGACGTAATTGAAGGAGTTAAATCGTGCCATTATTCCAGAGAATAACAACGTAATTGATTGCTCACATCCTTGGATACTGTACAAAAGATTACCTAATCGATTAGGCCCACATGTTCGTTAGCCCTATCGACTAGGGACTGGTCGTAGAAGAACTTACAACCAAGTGGTGGTCATAGAAGAGCTTACGACCACAGACTGATCATAGTAGAACTTACGATCACGTTATAGTCGTAGAAGGACTTACGACTATGGGGTAGTCGTAGGAGGACTTACGACTATGGGGTGGTCGTAGAAGAACTTACGACCTCCAGTTTCTCCCTGATGAATATTAAGGGGTATACTCAAGAACTATATGACGTCATTATTATCCATAATATGAATTACAAATAAATAATTAAATGAGGATTATTAGATCCTCGTCAAAGGTGACTAAACTTGTGCGCGTACATTTTTCTATTGGATCATATCATGACTATGTTGATTGCGATGTCGTACCTATGCAAGCATGCTCGTTATTGTTAGGTAGACCTTGGCAATATGATAGATATACCGAACATCATGGTAGATCTAATCATTATACTTTCACATATAAAGAAAAAAAATCACTTTGCTTTCAACGTCTCCTGCTGCCATATTAAAGGATGAATTAGAAAGAACTAGGAGAACAAGTTAGGAGAAGACAAAAGTTGATCATAAGATTATAGCTCCAAGTGAAATTAAATTGAAAGCCCTTGCTCCTGTTATGTTAGCTACAAAATTTGATTGCATTGACATGGAAAAACATGAATCTGAAGGCTATAATATGATTTGCAAAGAATCTTTGTGTCTATTTGAAGAAATGCGTGTTTCTTTGCCTCCTGTTGCTACTAACCTTTTGCAGGAAAGTGATGACTTGGCGAAAACGATTGAGTCGAGGACAACTCAAATTCAAGAAAGGAAGGATGATGAGGACATCAACCCTAAGGATGCAACCACTACTTCGACTCACTGCACTGCATCCTCTACTTCAACCGCATCTTCTTCGATAGGACTTTGGACTACTACATTGTCATATTCCCTAGTTGGACCGAGCTACGTCTACTCATACGAGCCGAGCTTCGTCTACATGCCATGGTGCTACGTTTACATGTCATGGTGCTGCGTCACCAATTGTTGGCCCATGGGCTTTGTAATAAATGGGCTGATTTGGTCGATTTGGCCCATATGGCCGGCCACCTAGGGTTTTGGTATTGTTCACGTGGCACAATTCATGTGTGAACAGTACCCGTGGCCTCCCTTCTCCTATATATAGTGGCCGCCACCCCTCTAGTTCTTTGGGTTTTATTGATTGGAATTTAGCTTTGCTACTTTATACTTTGTCCTCTTGTGCAGCGAGATCAACATCGACATTGTCTTCGGAACTCTACTTATCAATACAATCTTAATTCCTATTCGCAATTTCATATTGCTATTTACCTCGTTCTTGCGTGCTTCTTTGGTGTATGCAGGAATTGATCTTCGTAATCAGGTCTTCCTGGTATTTGTGCACGGTTGATAACGACTTGTCGAGCAGTTCAGCGATTGCGTGGTTTCGAGCCTTGTAATGAGAGTTGAGAGACTTCTATCGACTTTATCTTCTCATCGAAAGATCGGGCCAAATTAGGACCTTCGTGGTTCATCACGTTCTACGCCGTGCGCGTGCCTTCGTCGCCAGAGCGTCGCCGGAACTGCCGCGCCGCCATCGACTGAGTCGTGTCGCTGCCTTCGTCCTCGCCGTCGGCCATCCTTGCACACCCACCACTGTGATAGTGAGCATCATACTCCTTAGCATGTCGTGTCTCTAATGCACCCCTCACCACACTCCGCCACGCTGTCGTTCGTCGGTGACCTTCGGGTCCCGAGCTGCCGCCGTCGTTGAAGTTGACGTGGCAGCCACGTCGGCACTATGTGGGTGCCACATTGGCTTAACCCACCTCGTCACCTACCACGTGTGTGCTTGTGTGGCCGCATGCATGGCAGCCAACACAATTTCACATGCCTAGTCCACTATGGACTGGCGCAATCCTATGGACCTGGTCCATAATCCTAGGCCCACTCGTTAGTGACACATCTCCTTTTTCTTTAGAAAGGTAATTCAGCTGAAAATTAAATCCACTTGTTGTCGTCACACTAACGCAATAAGTGGACTTTTCTTTAGAAAAATAATTCCAAAAATTCAGAAAATCCCATTTATATCATTTCATGTGAATTTCAAACTTCCGAGAGCCCGTTCTCCTTCGTTCGAACTCTGATTCTAGTGATTCAAATTTCTAAATTCATATAAAATCATAATATACGTAAATATACTACAAATATTTAATTTTGAGTTTATTTGAATTTTATTTGAGTTTTATTTGTATTTGGCTTGTTTTCATGTATAGATTTCGATGACTCCGGAGAGCCAAATTTCTACGCCGTTTCAGAACAACAATTAATTAAACAAGGCAAGTTACACCCTTTGACCATATTTTATCCCATAATTAAAATTATGTTTTAAATTAATAATGCATGCTTAATTTTATTAAATATAATTTAAATGCTTGTCTTAAAATTCTAGTTAATCCCAATACATTTGTATATCAAATTTTGTCATTGAAATGCCCCTACCTTGTCACCTTAGATAAAATCTAGTTGGTACATTAGTATGAACTAGGACATTTTGGGAAAAAATTAAGCTTAGCCATGCTTAGACCTGAAATATTTGATTTGAGACTTTATAGCCAAAAACCAAAAGTGGTTTAAATTGTATCCATAGCATTGCTGTGCCATGGACATTTATAAATGACTTTGAAAAATAAAATAAAAATTGGTTTGGGCTTGGGCGAAATGAATAGTTGGGTATATTGGAATGGTTGGACTTTGAAAATTAGTTGTCAGTGAATGGTTGAGGCCTAGGGGTTATTTTGGAATTCGCCCATTAAATTAAGGATCGGTCCACGAGCTGTAGATTCTTAAGCCATTCCGTACTACCACAAGTCTGGTATGGTACAGACCATGCTAAATAATTTGCAACGTTCCACTGTTAGTTATGCCATGTTGATGTGTGGGTGTTAGAATGACCTACTTTTTATTTATTCCCACATGGCGTAAGAGGGGGCTTCCGGCGGATGGTTTAGTCCAAAGGAAGTGAAACCTTAGCAAGATGACTACTTTGGGATGGTGCATTATAAAGGCCTCGTGAAAATCACTTAGTCGCACACCTATAGAAGTATGTTAGACGAACATTATAAGATGATTATCTTTTATGGGTAAAGTTGTACAACCTCTGTAGAGTGTAAAACTATTCGAATAGCCGTGTCCACGGTCATGGACATGCTGTGCAAAGCCTTTCGTGGATTAGACCGTGATTTTAGTTTTCAAAATATTTTATAAAATAGTTTATGACATGGATGGGTGTCCATGAGAAAAATTGTGGGTTGAAGCCTCGGGTTGGTGCCCACATTTAAGTTGGTGTTAGGTTGGTTCCTACACTAAGCTCCATCCCCACCGCATTTTCCTCCCCGTATTCACGCGGTTTCGCACGCATTAACTTCCCCGATTGCCGCCTCCTCCATTCCCGACTTTATCTCCCTTTTTCCCGCACGTGTTCGCCGGAATCGTGCAATCGCTGTCGCGTTCATCGCCCGCTTGGTCTCCGCGCCTGGTGCTCCTCTGCACCTATAAAAGGGAGCACAAGGTGCCCCTTGACTCCCTCATCCCTTTCCCCCAACTCACCCTCCCTCCTTCGCCTCCTTAGAGCCGGAATTGAAGCTTTGCTCGTCGCCGGCCGCAAGTACTCCACCGCCTCTAGCGCCGCCGTCGAAGGAGATCCCCCACCCTCATCACCACCGCCGACTTCGCCGTGCCGCACTCTACCCGGTGCACGCCTCCACGACACCGGAGCATGGCCGGAACATCCACACTGCCGTAGAGCCGCACGCGCCGCCGACGATTTCTCCGTGCCCGAGCGCCGCCGCGGTAAGCGTCGTGACCCCCACGCTCCACTCTTCCTTTTGGACCCCTCGCCACCCTTCGCGGTGCCGCCATTCGCTAGTGAGCTTGACGCCGAGCCGCCGCCGGCCCTGTGGTGATGTGGCTCATCCACCTCAGCGCCACCCGTGCACCACCTCAGCGCCAAAAGCCCGCGTGGCAGCCCCGTGTTAGCACAGTCATCGCTGACGTGGCATACTCCTTAACCGTAAAGAAATCCAATCGCTGATGTCATCATGACACCATAATTTGATTTCTTTTCAGAAAAATAATTCCAAAATCCCAGAAATTCCAAATTCCTTCATTTCATGTGAATTGTAAACTTCCCAAGGTTCATTCTCCTTCATACGAACTCCGATTTTGTCGATTCAAATTTCTAAATTCATATAAATTCAAGATCTAGCTATCTAAACTAAAATCATTTAATTTGGAGTTTATTTGAATTTGCCTTATTTTCGCGTATAGATTTCGACGACTTCGGAGAGTCAGATTTCGACGCCGTTTGAGAGCAACTAATCAAGCAAGGCAAGTTATACCTTTGATCATATTTGAACCCATTATTTCAAATTATTTAAATTCTATTTTAAATTATTACTGCATGCTTATTTTTAGTCAATGTAATTTAAATACCAGTTTTAAATTGTAGTTATGCCTAAATCTTGATATTGAAATAATTCATACCTTGTCACATTAGATGAAAACCTAGTTTATGCAATAGTATGAACTAGAACATTTTGGCAAAAATTATGCTTAGCCATGCTTAGACCAAAAAATGTTTGATTTGGGAATTTTCAGCCAAAAAATCAAATGTTGTTTAAAATGTATCCATAGCATCGGTGTCCCATGGAAGTTTGCAAATGATTTTGGAAAATAAAATCAAATTGAAAACTGGTTTGGACTTGGGTGAAATGGATAGTTGGTGGATGCAAGTTTATGCACGGGCTCTTCTCAGGAATGGTTGAGGCCTAGGGATTGTTTTGGAAGTCGCCCAGTCAATTAAGGACCAGTCTACGAGCTACGAATTGTTAAGCCAAAATCGTACTACCACATGTCCTGAGTATGGGGAGGGGACCTGGCTGACTAATTTGCAACGTCTCACCGTGGTCATTCCATTCGGTTGAGTCGGTGGTCTTTTATGACCTACATACATGTATTCCCACTAGTGCAAGAGGGGGTTATCGTTTGACGCGAAGCTTACGATAACAAAACCTTAGCGAGTATAACTACAGTGGGATGAAGCTTTGTAAAGGCCTTGACATGCACTCTAGACTGGTTACCTAAGGTAGTGAGTGGTGGTATCGACGGATGCCGGACAAACTAGAGAATTCATGTCATGTGGGTAAAGCTGTACAACCTCTACAGAGTGTCAATCTATTTGAATAGCCGTGTCCACAGTCATGGACATGCTGAGCAATGCCTTTCGCGGATTAGACTATGATTTTGTTTTAAAAATGGTTTGAAGAAAATGACTTCATGGATGTCTATTTCATGTGGGAAATTTGGGCAGAAAGCCTAGTGCAAGGGGGGTAGTATTTCACCACTTGTGTACGAAGATTTATCCTACACTTGAGAAATAATGATTAAAAATGAAATTTGATTTTAAATATAGTATAACTGCTTTTGAACTTAGTATTGTATTTAAATTGTCAAACATTGCTTTCGCACAAATAACCCTATAAGCCATCTTTTGTTACATCCATACATGCATTAACTCTGTTATTGGGTGTAACTTGCGAGCATGGTAGTTGTGCTCATCCTTGCTTTATGCAAATAAATTTTAGAGGAGAAGGACTTTGCTACCGGTGTGGATCTTGACGGCTAGGCCGCTACCCCAGTCGATTGTCTGTGGCAGATCAGCTGGACTCCACTACTTCTTCGTCTTTCGTTGTGTTCTTTAATGTTGGCTTGTAAGCCTCTTTTGTAATAAACCCTGTTGATTATTAATATAATTGTGCGATTTGTGGATGTTACCATATCTGTTTACTGTGTGAACTAGCTACTGATCATGGGACTAGTTCAAAAATACATAGAGGATTTGGGGTGTTAATCCCGGGTCCAACACATCCTAGAGTTCATTACAAAAATAAAATTAATAAAGTTATTATTTTATTGTATTTTCAAAATTTTAAAAGAGTTTCATTGTTTTTTCAGATATTTAAAGTTGAAAAGAAAATTTATTTAATTTCCTTGGATTTCAAAAATGTTTTCCTAATTTCTAGAAAATAAAATTAATTTATGTGCAAAAATAAAACCAACTTTAAGTTGGAAATATTTTTTAAGTTCAAATGATCCAGATAATTTCTTTGAATTTTCCAGGATTTTTGAACTTTATTTGCTATTTTCTAAAAGCCTTTTTGTTTTTTTTAATTTCTATAAGTAAAAAAACTTTAAAATTTCGGAATGTCCAATCGGGCCGAATTCTTTTTCTAGGCCTATTTTCCTTTCTTCTAGCCTACCTCGCTCCAGCCCAACTCCCTCTCTCCTTTTCTCTCTCGCCCTTCCTCGCTTGGGCTGAAGCCTAGCCTCTTTCTACGCTCGGCCCATTCCCATCTCCGGCCTACCTCGCCGCCTCCTTCCCTTTTGTCTCTCTGCCATCGGGCCTGGCCCGTCACTAACACTCCGGACCCGCGTGTCAGGATCATCTTGTTTCCTCCTTTCTTCAACATCCAACCACTGCCATTAACACCCGCAGAAGCTCTTCAATGTTGGCGTTTCTCCACGTTTTCTCTTGTAGTTGATGTGATTAACACCCCCACTACCCTGTACTTCATTTCGGCCCCTACCTGCACCTTAAATCACCTTAATCTACATTTACGCCGCCACCTACGCCGGTGAAAAATGGTCGCCCACGATCTCCCTCTCAAGAACCCCTCCACCCCTATAAAAGGGAGCACTGCGAGCCCCTCTCCTCACTCATCCTCCACCCAAAGTCCAACTACTCTCTTCCTCTCACTTCACGGCATTTTGTCTTCTTCCTCGTCGGCCTGCCAGTGCCTCCGTTGCCATTTCCGCTACCATCCGTGGAGCTTCGCCGTCTTCGTCACCACCACCGACTTCTGTTACCAAAAATAAAATTAATAAAGATATCATTTTTTCATTTTATTTGATTTTCTGAGTTTTAAAAGAGTTTTCTTGGTTTTCTTGAATTTCCTAAATTTTAAAGGCACAACAAAAAAATATTGAGTTTTCTGGGATTTTCTTGAATTTAAAGTTAAAAAGAAACATTAACCTATTTAATAGCTAGAGGAAAGCTCTCTTCCTCGCGCAGCCACGTCATCAAAAAAACACAGACCGTCAGATCGCCCCGCCATTGGCTCCACGCTGTCCGATCCTACGCGTTGCCCTCAGTGCGAAGGGGTGCCCCTCACCACCTCACGCGTCCACATCGCCTCGAAGACCCCTTATCCCCCCCACGTCTCCACTCTCGCACGATTGCGGCGCTCCCCTCGCAGATTTCCCCTCCGCACCCTCTTCCTCCCTAGCCGGCCACCACCTCGACGCCTCCCGTCCCTTCCGTCCGCTCGCCTTGTGGCCGCCTAAGCCACCGCCGACGGTATCACCAGTCGCCCTATGTTGCGTCGCGCAGCCTGGCCTCCGGCCTCCTCTCTGGCTCCTCTCTCCTACGTGCCTCCAGGCCCTTCGGTACGCATCTCAATCAGCATGGGCGGTCCCTCCCTCTCCTTTCCCCGCCGCCCCCTCTATCTCCTTCCCCAGCCGCCGCTGCTCCTTCCCTCTACCTGCCCCGCCGCCCTCTCAGTGTTCCTCCCTAGCGATTGGCGTCGCTCCCCGCTCCCAGCGATGCCATCCGCGCCGCCGCCGACGATGCCGAGAAGTAAGATACCGTGGGGGAGGTTGTTGGGGCCCGGGGACCGCCGCCGACGATGATGCCGAGCAGTAAGATACCATGGGGGAGGTTGCTGGGGCCCAGGGACTAGGCTATGCACGGTGTGGGCTCGCGGCTGCCTCCTCCCCACTTTGCCCTCCTCCGCCTTCCCTCTCCAGCCGTCGGCCTCCCCTGGCGCCCCTCTCCAGTGGCACTGCCGTTCTGCCACAGAGCCTAAAACTCTATCATCTCAAAAGGAAGAAAGCTTGAATCTTTAATCAAAATATGGAATATATGATGTTTTTCGTATTGATTGCTTTGTGGTTTGCTAAGGTTTACAGTTGTATTCAAGTGTGCTTCTCTGATGACCATGGCATGTCATGGAAGATGGATTGAATGCATGCATTTCATGAAGGTCCAATTGTTACAGATACTGATTTGTGCCCTCTATGTTTTTTTAGGAAGCCAATTGAATTGATGTGAAGTGACCAAACCTACAAGTATGTATGGTGATGTTTCTGCTGCATCTTCCAGATTACAACTCCTTTGAAGGAGTGCTTTACTTCCAAGAACAGGTTTAGGTGGGAAATGGTGGCCTGTTCAACACAACAACTAAATCAATCAAAGAAATCTTGTAGAAGAAGAGGTCACAAGAAAAAAAAAGTAAAAATCATAGAGCTCTACATGTATGCATAAGCTTTTCTCAAACTAATCAGTAAATTTGTGCGCCAATTATGACATGATTTATTATTTATTTATGCTAAGTTTGTAATTCATGAGTCGGTCTCCATGTTTATGTTCACATGTAGATGTCTATAGATTATGAATCCCCAGCTAATAGAAATCAAAATGCCTTTTTTTATAATTAGTAATGTAAATCATATCGGACATAATAGATGTTCTAATCATTTTGAACTTGCTTATCTATTCTTTTGTCCTATTTATATGAATATACAGCCTTTTCTTGAGTCACTCTAGGAAGGCATTCATGTCTATGCATGCATGTACATCCTTTCACATACTTTTGTCATTCATATGTGTATTCATGTACAACCTTTTCTTTAGCCACTCTATGAAGACATTCATGTCGATGTATGCATGTATACTCTGTCAATGGCGGCAGCCATGTCCAATGAAATTACGCAATGCATATGCTTTTCTCAGGCTGATCAGTAAATTTGTGCTCCAATTATGACATGATTTATTATTTATTTATGCTAAGTTTGTAATTCATGAGTCGGTCTCCATGTTTATGTTCACATGTTGATGTCTATAGATTATGAATCCCCAGCTAATAGAATCAAAATGCCTTTTTTTTATATAATTGGTAATGTAAATCATATCGGACATAATAGATGCTCTAATCATTTTGAACTTGCTTATCTATTCTTTTGTTCTATTGATATGAATGTACAACCTTTTATTGAGTCACTCTAGGAAGGCATTCATGTCTATGTATGCATGTACATCCTTTCACAGACTTTTGTCATTCATATATGTATTCATGTACAACCTTTTACAGCCTTTTCTTTAGCCACTCTATGAAGACATTCATGTCGATGTATGCATGTATACTCCTGTCGTGGCGATGGCCATGTCTAGCAACCGCTGCTAGTGAGAAAATTCTTTGCATTCTTGCATTCAAGGTGTTCGACGTAATGCCGCTGTGGACATCAGGTAGCTGTGATGAAACAATGAGGTCAATATTGTTGTTTTATGCGCTCTGTTCCAATTTACGATTGATGGTAACTCTATTGTGCCTATTTGTTGCAGATTAGCTTGACAGATCTCTATGGCATCTAGGAACAGGTTTATATGGGAAATGGTGATCTGTTCGACACAACAACTAAATCAATCAAAGAAATCTTGCAGAAGAAGAGGTTACAAGAAAAAAAAAGTAAAAATCATAGATCTCTACATGTGTGCATATTATTTTCTCAGGCTAATCAGTAAATTTGTGCTCCAATTATGACATGATTTATTATTTATTTATGCTAAGTTTGTAATTCATGAGTCGGTCTCCATGTTTATGTTCACATGTTGATGTCTATAGATTATGAATCCCCAGCTAATAGAATCAAAATGCCTTTTTTTTTAGAATTGGTAACGTAAATCATATCGGACATAATAGATGCTCTAATCATTTTGAACTTGCTTATCTATTCTTTTGTTCTATTTATATGAATGTACAACCTTTTCTTGAGTCACTCTAGGAAGGCATTCATGTCTATGTATGCATGTACATCCTTTCACAGACTTTTGTCATTTATATATGTATTCAATGTACAACCTTTTACAGCCTTCTCTTTAGCCACTCTATGAAGACATTCATGTCGATG
The DNA here is from genome assembly GCA_036346405.1 of Phyllostachys edulis. NCBI lineage: Eukaryota > Viridiplantae > Streptophyta > Magnoliopsida > Poales > Poaceae > Phyllostachys > Phyllostachys edulis. Next base: position 30,567,971 of record CM070567.1, on the reverse strand, counting down.
TATCTCTACTACTTAAAAGAAGGAGTTTACCGTCGTCCGTTCTCCCACCAATGTTCCCGTCCGTTCGATCGAATATCCACCGACGGCTCGGATCGCGCGGACAGAAGCCAACCCTAGCGCTATCGCCAGACGCCCATGCCCCATGGCGCCTCCTCGCTCTCTCACGCTCCCGATTCTCATGCCTCCCCCCACCTGCGTCGCCCGTGGCGCCCGCCACGCCAAGGCCGCTTCGCCCACCCAGCCTGGCTGCGCGCTCGCACCGGTTGGTCTCGCGCTGCTGGTGCGCGCCCACGCCGGATCTAGCTGTGAAGGGGACGCCGAGGGAGGAGGAGGAGGAGGAGGAGGAAGCAGTTCGCGTGAGGGGAGGAGTCGGAATGGAAGGGGACGAGGCGCGGCGGCGCAAGGGGACGAGGACGCGGCGGCGCAAGGGGACGAGGACGCGGCGGTGGCACACGGCGGCGGGTCGCCCGCCCACCCCATCTTTGCGTGTTAGCCAACCGCCGTCAGCTCACTCTAAGAACCGCCACTACGCTAACCGCCAAGAAGACAGAGCCATGCGCCCACCGACCCACGATGTTGAATGCACGACGGTTGCATTGCAGTCAAGGATGCTACGGCGGTTGCCTCCTTCCAACATACAAACGATAGCTACTCTTCCACATTACCTCCTTCCTGCACTTCCTCTTCCACAAGAACCGGGTAAATAATTCGCTTTGCTCCCCTCTATCTTTCTCTCTGTTTGTAATCTTCATCTTCATGCTTGCATCTTTTGCTTCTTAGATCAATTCATCCTCATTGAGCTTGAGGTCAGGTCGTCAAGACACAGAAGAAGGGCTACGACTGCCATTGATCCCCTCTATCAGTGCTGTTGTCTGCCTAGGTATTTCCATCATTGAACCTGCTCTTACTGTTATTGTTCTTAGTTTGTAGTGCTTACTGCATTGCTATTTGTGATGAATTGGCTTATGTTCACATGTTAATGTGTTTTAACTCCTTTTCTGTTTATTACTTTGTAGGCATTCCCTGATCATTCGAAAAGGACACCATCATCTGTAAGTGGTGACATGTCTTGGCTTTACCTGCTTGGTGGTATTTTCTAGATGCTCACAAGTTGTTACTTCTAAGATTCCTCTGCTTGATTAGTTCTGCTTGAAAATTGCATTAGTTGCTCTGTATTAAAAGGGTGATGTGGGGTTGGAATGAGAAAGGAATTAATGATGTTGTGTTTGGATGTAGATACTCTTGATGTATTCAATAGGTCTTGATGTCTGCGCATGAATGTTTGACCTGTCGATGTACAGAAAATGAAATTTGATAGATGTCATACTTTATTTGTAAAACAACTAATACTACGATATCTTTGCCTTAATCTTGATGTATAGATCCTCACCGCCATGAACTATTTGTCATCATTTGAGTTTTTTTACCCAATGCTGATGTAGAGGTCCTTTGATTACTATTTCCCAGTTCCTTGTTTTCTTAAAGAAGATTAATCATTAATGGTTCGGTGATTTTCATCTCCATGCTTGCATCTTATTTAGCTTCTTTCGGCCACTGTATCAATTAGGTAGATCAAGTCATCCTCAATTAGGCCAGCATCAATTTCTGGTTAATCATCTATTTCCCTTGTGTCCTCAATTTATGTTCATTCTGTTCTTTCACTTGACCATTGGAAGTGGAAAAATAATCAGCAAACTTTGTAGCACACTTTTCTTGTGACACTGCATCTCTGGGTTAGCATTGCTTGCATTATCGCAGCAAGAACCCATTGCTTTTCTCACCTCAGCTGAACTTTGTTTTTTGAACTTTTGCCTCTGCTCTGTGCTCTGTGGATTAGTGTCTTTAGTTTGTAACTTTGCTATTGTGATGCCTGGGACTGAAAATGTGGTTTGTGCCTTCATTGAGTAATGGTTTCATGGTCTGTGCCCTCATTAAGTTGAATGCGATAGATTCAGTTAGCAGTTCATTTAAAGAATCACTCTTCATATTATTGCAGATTGCATATTGTTTCAGACAGCTGACATATTGTGATTTGCAAGGTTATTGATTGTCTGTTTCTTTCTCCATCAATTTAAATGGTGCTTCTTCTTGGTTTTGAAATGTTAATTAGGCTAGGAAGGATCAATATCTGATATTCACTGTTCTTCTTCTTGGTTCTGAAATGTTAATTAGTCTAGGAAGGATCAGTATTTGGTAACCAGCCAAATTAGGGTTAGTACATATCAGCAGGTCCTCAATTTTCTACCTCTCTTTTTTAATCTCCATTAAAGACTTCAATGTTCTTCTTCTTGGTTCTAAAATGTTAATTAGGCTAGGAAGGATCCGTATTTGATAACCAGCCAAATTAGGGGTTAGTACATATCAGCAGGTCGTCAATGTTCTACCTCTCTTTTTTAATCTCCATTAAAAACTTCACTGTTCTCTTTTTTAATCAACATTAGGGGTTAGTACATATCAGCATATTTCAGGACGCTTTCTTCTCTGTTATTGCTTGTCATCATCCCCTGTCTAAATCCAGTTACCATTATTGGGGCTTATTATTTGTTCCACCACCTCTTCTAACAGGAGTGTAAGTGTAACGCCCTGCACCCTAATTATTTATACTTCGATATAATGCAGCAGTTGCAAATTAGGATTTAGGTTTACCCTCCTCCATTTTGTTTTAATCATAACCATTCATTAGCTATGTAGGAGGCTGGGAGCTATATGAATTGACTGTTGCAGATTGACTATTGCAGATCAAGTCTTTTCAGTTTACATACATTAGTTAAATTATGAATTAGAGGATACCGAGGACATAACTAGCCAAGTAGGTCTAATGCACTTGTTTTGAAAAGGATGTATAAATTTGGGTAAAAGATTGCTAGCTTTTTTTTTTCCTTTCTCTAACTGAGTGCACGCATAATTCCTGTTTGCTATTTCAGCAACATTAAATGTTCAAATATTGTTGTTCTTCCAGACATACTCTTATGTGACACTTGCTATTTGTTGAGATGCATTAGTTAAATTATGAATTAGAGGATACCGAGGACAGAACAAGCCAAGTAGGTCAAATGCACTTGTTTAGAGAATGATGTAGAAATTTGGGGAAAATATTACTAGTAGTATAATGGTACAGATATGTATGCATGCACTTAAGTTACTCCACTTCTGACCACAAACTGCAGTTAGGCCATGGAAAGACACATCACTGAATCTTTGTGAAACGGCTCAAAACCATTAAAACCACTGAGGGTCCTCTGTGTTTCAGTGTCCCCTTTAATTTGTTCTCTACTTTATTTTGTCTCTAGCTGTCTCTGAATAGAGTTTTTTTTTGTGTAGGAGAAGTGCTCACTGCTGGCTGCTTCACTTGCTAGGCCACAAGCTTATAATTGCAGAAACAGACTTCAGGCTAATCAAACAGAACCATCCTACTTTCTGTAAGCTTTGGATTTCTTGTTTGTGTGATTGCTTCATTTATCACTTCAAATTTTGCTAATGTTGATGTACATGTTGAGTACAAATTACAATCCAATTGACTATAAGGCTCATCATGATTTGACTGAACTGATGATGTCTATGTTACTCATTCTTATTTGTTAGTTGTTTTTAGTTGCTAAAGTGTTTCATTGGTTCAAATAGTTCTGTGAATCCTTTACATGTCCTCTAATACTTACAATGATTCCAATGGAGATATTCGTTTTTAAAATTACATGTCCTCTAATACTTATAATGATTCCAAGAGACATATGTGAATGCTTTGATCTCTGAATAGTTAATGCAAGCTCAAACACCACTTTGTGCATAGAATATTAGTATGCATTTGAATCTGGAACTCTTCATAGGGCTTGGCAATTTGAATTTATTCTAATTAGCATTGTTGCAAATAATGGTCAAAACTGCATGTTGGAGAATGGACACCATGCAAAGTGAAACTACAGCTATTTAGGGACAAGGAGTATTACATCGAAATAGATGGCTAAATGGCATGTTTGACCTGTTTAATTCCCTTACGGGATTTCCCCCTCTAATGTCCAAACTTAGTGCTATTAAAGGAAGTTGCCAATTGTTTGACATGACTTTGATGAGGGATGATATGCAAAAGTTTAAATTGAGATTCTCAATTACTGCAAAGAATCTTTTCCTACCTCAATTGATCTAGGCTAAGTTTGAGTATGGACATGGGCTTTCTCATTTTCCCTACCCATTGGAACAAACAAGGTTTTTATGCTCCAATTGTTTCTTCTCTGTTATTGCTTGTCATCATCCCCTGTCTAAATCCAGTTACCGTTATTGGGGCATATTATTTATTCAACCACCTCTTCTAACAGGAGTGTAAGCGTAACGCCCTGCACCCTAATTATTTATACTTTGATATAATGGAGCAGTTGCAGATTAGGATTTAGGTTTACCCTCCTCCATTTTGTTTTAATAATCATAACCATTCATTAGCTATGTAGGAGGCTGGGAGCTATATGCCTCTATGTGGATCGATTATGTCTGTATCATTAACACTAAAGTCTCTTTTACTTCTAATTTTGCTTATTTTTTCCCCTTGCATCAATTATGTGGATCAAGTCGATTTGAGTGCGATTCGAGATAAGGTCGTGAAGCACAAAAGGACTACATCCAATCAGGCCAACAACAAGGTCAGTCCTTTATCTATTGATGACATGGTCTAGCACTGTACTATTTCCCAGTTCCTTGTTTTCTTAAAGATTAATCATTAATGGTTCGGTGATTAGTAGCATTGTCTTTTTCTGTCATGTCCATTTTAATTGCTTGATTGTCTAGGCTGTTAGAGAAGAATCCCTTTTTCTAGACTTAGTTTATTGGGCGCTCATGCGTCAAAATTTCCGTTGTTGTGTGTAAAATAGCATGGTCCAAGTTGGATCTCTGTTTATTTCTTGTGTTCCTGATTCTTATGGTTTGATTAATATGCCATTGGATCTAGATGCAGGTGGATTGGATTATCCTGTATGAGATAGTAGAAATTTTTTGACTTCTGTGTTTGTGTTAAAGGTGTCCAATTTGGTGGGTTTTCCTACATTGAAACTTCTGAATTTGAGCGGCTGATTGTAGTTCTGAGCTCGAAATCGAAGATGGGTCTATTTCTGAATTGGTCTTCACCTGTTTTTAGGTCATTTTCATTGCATTTGTAGGTAAATAATGGGACTTTTCTTTTGTAGATCTTGGGTGAACTTTTTTCATACTGAAATTTGCTTCTCGTTCCACCATTTTTCCTCTAGCCCCTAGACATGCTATAGCCTCACACCATCGACATATCTCTTTTCTCTTCTATTTTTTCTGCCCAAGGCTCAATTAGTTTTTGCTCATTGACAAAAGGCTAACTTCCTTTGCCCTGCCATAAAAGTTCATCAATATCTTCATGTCCTTATAGGACAACTGTACAACCTACATACATAGCTATACCTGATGGGGCCCTATTGGGATCTTTCAATCAGATCAATCAACACTAGGACACTACACATGATTTCAGTCATTTTATTTTCAAATTGGTTTGGTTCCTTAGTATCAACAGTGTTGTTTTCTTTACAATTCTATATAAGTGCTATGTGATTGACTGATTGTGAAACATGCTTGCTCCTGCCACCATGAAAAAAAACAAATGTTTATGGTAAGGCTCCTAAAATATTTATTTTATGAATGATTATGTTGCTCAATGGCACCATTAACCGAATCACGAAAAGAAAACGTCTGCGATGTTTTCCGAAAGCCCAGTGGTGCCTATGTGAGTTGTCCTTAAATGTCACATTATTTTAAATAGGAAAACAATGGAAACTATTAATATGCTCCTTTATTATAGATTCAAGGAATTCGACGACATTGAGTTTGAGGATGTAGATAGACGCTGGAGCATTTGTGTTCGAGTAGAGGTGAAATTTCCTGTTGAAGATAATGGTGAAACGCTTCGATTTATCTTAATGGATGCGACTGTAAGTCTCGCATTTAACTAAACTCCTAAAAATAACATTAGTACGAAAAGCTAACTTGGTTTATTTTACACTTAAAGGATCCAAAATTGAAGCTTTTGCTCGGAGAAGAAATGTTCATAGGTTTAACATAGCACTCGATGAAGGGTGCAAATACAACATTCATCATGTTGGGTTCCAGCCTAACTACGAGGAAGTTCAATTTCGAACCATTCAATCCTCTTATGAGTGTTTGCTTACCATCCACACAACTGTTGAACCTTCTGCGGTATTGATGGATTTTCCGCTCTACCCAAAGCGTTACATGCCATTTCAAGATGTGTATGCACGACCAAACAAAAGTTTTGTAGGTATGCTTTGAACTTCATATGTACTAAAGGATAATAAATGAGATTTTGGTAGCAATAAATTAACTTACAATAATTCGTGCAGATATAGTTGGAGTGGTTGTGCATGCTGGTGATCTTGAACACCAACAATCCTTTCCACGCCGTATAGCCAATAGAGAGTATACACTCGTAGACACAAGGTATTTCTATTTTCATCGAAATGCGGTTTGTTATCAATCTAATAATGGTAGTACTAACATTGGGGCATAATAATGATATGTTTTCTATGTTCAAATTGTAGCTTTAATCTCATAGTTGTTCAAGTTTGGGATGAGCATTTAACCCAACATATGCTTAGTTGGTTAAATTTCTTGAGGCTTCTCGCCATGTCATTCTTGCAACCATGTTGAAAAAGGAAAACAAACACGGTATTGATTCATTTCCTACAAAATATTACATACTAGAGGCAATATTGTGTTACATAAAATGTACTCTAACATGTTGAACTTGATAATAGGGCGTGGAGACTACCCATTACACAAAATTTGCATTCATACGGATCTTCCCACAACACGTGCACTTCAATGTAAGTGATCGTTGTAGTAAGGAATGACTCTATACAAAAAAACTTCAATTTGGTTTTTCTAATACACGCCACTAAATTATTATTGTAGACTTTCGACGCCCCTTGGTGGTAGGAGCTTTTGATCTCACATTCATTAGAAGATTTATCGAAAGGAGGAGGGAATACCTAGCTCGTGTGGTGTAAGCAACATTTGCTGTGATTACAAGCGCTACTCATCGACTCCTTTGGGATTAGTATTAGTAGAGATGTTGATGAGATGATAGTGATGTAATTGGATATTACACATGTTTTATTATTGCGTTCATACGTACATTTGTTTGTATTGGCATGTTTGTGTATGTTTTCGTAACAACGTTTGGTTGTAGACTATTATAAATTTAGTCCCTATGTTATAATTCCCTATTGTATTTTCAGTGTCCTATATTCTAAAAAAATACTATGATGAAGTCCTTGTATGTTTGTTGGATGTCTTATACTCTTATGCTATGCAAAACACTAAATCGGTGAAAGGCTAAAATTATTATGTAATACTTGGCTGAAATGATTCCTGATTATTCACTGGATGATTCGAGTTTCTTTGTCTATTTTATCTCAAATTTCTTGGGTCATCGGACTATAGTGTCATTACACATATATAAGATTGACTTGAGACCTTCAATTATTTCATTACAATTTCCCATTGATGTCAGCCTTATTAATCGAATGATGGTCAATCAAGTACGTTTAGCAGATAGATTTCTTCCTAAAAACAGACGCAATTACAATTGGGAATTATTCACAGCGGCAACAAACGAAGAAAACATAACTTAAGAACATTGCATATGGATCTAAACCGTGATCCTTTTTTTAGGGTTGCAAAGATGCCGAATCATCCAAACCAATCATCAAAGAAAGGAAAAGAAGGTTGCTATGATGCCTACCCTTTTAATATTGCCTATATTATTCTATTCACGTGATACTATACATGAAAATATGTGTGCTTTCTTTTTGATCTATCATTTTAACAGTGGTGGATGCACATCATGCTCCAAAGAGACCGCGCACCAGTAGTATGAAACTAGCCTCTACTGGGTTGTTTATACGTGAGACATCCAACGTTGCATACCAAAGTTCTTCGTCAGACGACGGAGATGAGCCTAATCAAACGCCTACGCCATATACATTTCCATCTCAAAGTACTTTCACGACAGGCGTATTGCTACAAGGCGATTGCTCAAATGGTACAAACATTTTTTTGCACGTTGTGCTAATGATACACGCATTGTTGCATCTTTTATTAGTTAATTATACATGCGTTATACCCTTTAGGTAGGAAGCATGACCGTGATCTGGTGGCAAGTTCTACTACCATGACACCGGAGCAAACACAACCAAGTTGTGGTCAAGCAGAGGTTCGCATTACACCAGAGCAAAGTGCGGCAAGATGTGTTGGACAGAATGCGAGGCATGAAACTCTTACACAAGAAAAAATACAATCAAGGCGTGATCGACAAAATGCTAGGTATGCAGCTCTGACACCAGAACAAAGGCTAGCAAGGCGAGAACGTGATAGAGCACGTCGTCAAAGTTTAACAACTGAACAAAGGCAAGAGATTAATGCCCGCCGAAGGGCACGAAGCCAAAGTTTAACAACCGAGGAGAGAGGTGAGATAAATACCTGCCGAAGAGCAGCCTGGCAAAGAATAACACCCAAGGAGAGGCAAGCGCTGCGAAATAAACGTAATGCAAGCAACACAGCTAGGAGAGACACCCCATGCGCTGAATCAATTGCAATGCAATGCCCAGAGCCGGGTGCTTCAACGGTGGTCAATCCGTCATCGAACTCGCATTCATCGGCGATAGATTCATCATCGCCTTCGCTGCCTTCGCTACTGCGGATCCCCCAACACAGTCATTTATTACAGATGATGGTAACGTCTACACTTATATTTAACTCTTTTCCTGAAGAAGAAAAAGAACCGTGATTAACCTGTACTCGTGCAAATGTTAGGTGGTCTGCAAACCATCCATGAAGAGGACATAGATGACGAGTACTACATGTTAGCGGTGAGGTATTTCCAACACCATTTGTCTATTCTATCCGCGCCATACAACACCTATCGTAACCCATTCACTCTAAGCCTGTCCAGGTGACGACACAATGGAGGACATATACTTTGATGAGCCAGCAAATGCCTCCGTCGTAGGCTCTAACGTCCAAGATCCTTACGACCGCGTGTATAGCAACATACCAGATAGCACGCATGTGCTAAAGCATATGGCGAACTGCGACCAATGTGGCGCGAAGAGGTTCGATCTGAGACGAAGGGGTTACATTGTCGAAGCAGTCCGTCGAGCTATCTAACCTTGAGCCCCCGAACTCCGGAGGCTCACGGTCGGCGCAGATTCCGGCGCTCGCATTTTCGGGACAACATTAGATTCTTCAGCGGTCACTTCTCCTTCACCACCCTCGGTGTGAGCCTCGGCGAGAACTACACCAACATGAGGTCGAGGTATATACGTTCGGGCTCACGGCGAGTTACCTAGCGTACATTCGTTTGGTCCAAGTAACTCTGGTCCGAATCATTTGGAGCTCTATTTCTACGACGACGACCCAAGTCTAAATCATCGGTTCCGCCACTCTCCTAGCCTAGACCAGGAAGTCGTGAGGAGGCTGGTCGGCATCCTTCGAGACAACCCGTACTCTCAAACTTTCCGTAGCCTGGGCCAGGTCAAAAATCTCGAGGAATTCCGCGTCTCGCTGAATACTGACCTAAAGATGGACCAACGGGTCTACAACAGGCCAATAACGTCGGAGGTGGCTGCCGTGTGGGTCGAGGGGAACGAGCTGCGTAGAGAATTCAATCCCAGTGTAATCCTTTACGGTAACAATAATGAGAAATACAATATCAAGCCATACTACGGATGCTACAACCCCCTGTCATATCCACTCTTCTTCCCGGGAGGGGAGCTCGGCTGGCATCCAGAGATCCCAAAATATGGCGTGCCCATGGAAGCTGTAATCGGGGCAAGTGACAACAACAACAATGACGAGGGTTCAGGTTAGTATTGCGGTAACGTGGCATTTGGTCATTCTTGTTATCCTACTATCAACAATTGCCTAACATTTTATGGCCCCTTCTTGTGCGTAGATTCAAATAGCCGGTTGTGCGTATCTGTAAGAGACTACTACTACTACAAATTTCAGACGGGTCGTGGGATATTTAACGACGTCTTTGTCGGCAAGCGCTTTGTTCAAAGAAGACACGGTTGACATGTACATCAAGGTGGAGAGTTCAAGGTGGACTACATCGGGGTCACCAGGCGGAATCGTCTTGAAACTGTACCAAAGGCGTGGTTGATAGCATAGAGTGCGGAGAGAGCCGTCTCGCATCTTTGTGGGCAAAAGGATTGTGCTCTGGCATCATTCATCGGGGTAGTAGAGATATGAAGCGAAGATTCATGGGCGCTATGGCCTTAGTGCGAAGTATGGGAAGCGGACATCTTCCTAACAATGACACGCAATCCCAAGCGGGAAGAGATAACAGCGAGCTAGAGCACAGACAGACTCCACAAGACCGCCCTGATCTCATCGTTCGGGTATTTAGATCCAAGCTGGAGGACCTCAAGGAACAGGTACTCAAGAGGCACATCCTTGGCATGGTAGCTGCTTATGTCTATGTCATCGAGTTCCAGAAGAGGGGTCTCCCACATGTTCACTTCCTTTTGATCATGAAGGGAGGGTACAAGCTCACGTGTCCCGAGCAGTATGACTACGTCATCTCCACCGAGCTCCCGGATAAGAACAAGTACCCAGAGCTATACGAGATGGTCGTCAAGCATATGATGCATGGCCCTTGCGGAGTCTTAAATCCCAAGAACGTGTGCATGTAGGATGGTGCTTGCAAAAACTACTACCCGCGCCCTTTCAATGCAGCTACCCTACAGGGCAAGGACTCGTACCCCGTGTATAGGAGACGGGACGATGGCCGTCGTGCAAAGGTTCGAGGGCGGATGCTTGACAATAGGTGGGTTGTGCCATACAATCCTTACCTCCTGAGGAAATACAATTGCCACATCAGCGTGGAGGCTGCTTTCGAGCATAAAGGCCGTGAAGTACCTTTTCAAGTACATTTACAAGGGCATGACCGTGCATCTGTTTCTCTTGATGAGCAGATAGCAGCGGCGACATCGATGAGATTAAGCGATTCGAGGGGCGAGGTGGGTTACACCACCGAGGCTTTGTGGAGGATCTCGATTTGACCTCGGCAAGGTCTTTCCACCGTGTTGCGGATGCAAGCGCATCTCCCGAACATGCACATGGTCTCGTTTAGCGGGGCGGGATCTTCAAGGCGTTGTCGCCAGCACGGTGTTGAAAGGTCCATGCTTACGAATATTCGAGCTGAGCCGGACAAACGAGATGGCTCGTCGTCCTATCTGAGGATTTTTCGGCGGCATTTGTGTGGCGGTCGGTCGGAAGAAATGGAAGACAAGGGCGAAACGCACACAGGTTGGCAGAATCATGTCGGCCCATCCGAACGAGGGGGAGCGATACTATCTCAGGGTGCTCCTAAACCACGTGCTTGGAGCCACTTCCTTTGAAGACCTCAGGACGGTGAACGGTGTAGTCTACCTGTTCTTCCGTGAAGCCGCCGAAAAGAGGGGACTTATCGAGGCTGACAACACCCTCGAAGAGTGCCTTAATAAGGCCGAGCTGTTCCAGATGCCATCCTCGCTCCGAAGGCTATTCACGACTATACTGGTCTTCTGCGACCCAAGCGATGTGTGTGGGCTATGGGACAGGCACCTCGAGGGAATGTCAGACGACTACCGCCGATCCCATGCATGCCCACGCATGGTCGAGCAAATGGTGCTATTGGATATCCGAAATATGCTCCAGTCGATGGGGAAGGACATAACATCGTTCCCTCTCCCCGCTATCGATGAGTCGCACAACATCGCCGGAGGAGAGGCCAGGGAGATCTTTGAGGAGTCAACGATCGAGTTAGACCCTGAGGATGCGTCTCTATCATCCTCCCTCAACCCCGAGCAGAGGGTTGCGTATGACGAGATATTATCTGCGGTTGATAGCGGCGACGGAGGCGTCTTCTTCGTAGATGGCCCGGTGGCACTGGAAAGACATTCCTGTATAAAGCATTGCTCGCAAAGGTCCGAGTCGAGGGCAAGATAGCAGTGGCAACCGCGACGTCAGGCGTTGCCGCCTCCATCATGCCTGGAGGCAGGACAGCGCACTCGAGGTTTAAGATCCCACTCAACATTGATGATGGGGCGGTTTGCAGCTTCACGAAGCAAAGCGGGACCGCTAAACTGCTTCAGCGTCGTCGCGATCATATGGGGCAAGCCTCAATGACAAAGCGGCAAAGGTCGAGGCCCTAGACGATAGCATGCGTGACATCATGGTAAGCCGCGATGTACCGTTCGGGGAAAACGATCGTGTTGGTGGAGACTTCGGCGAGTTCTTCGGTTGTTCGCAATGGGACTAGGCCACGATATACCCAAGTAGCGACGTTGCGTAACTCATACCTATGGGAATGCATCGTCAACTCGAGGCTCGTCCGTAACATGAGGGCCCAGGCGATCTTGAGTTCGCGAGTTCCTACTTCAGGTTGGGAACGCGGCGAGGAGACCAATGAGGATGGCTACTTACGGCTTCGGGCGAGATCTGCGTCTGCATATCGAGAAGGACATTGATCTCGATAAACTCATACGAGTGTGTTCCCTATCTTTGGATGAGAACCTTTCGGACCCAAACTATATCACATCTCGGGCCATCTGTCAACCGGAATGAGTGCGTCGATAGGATCAATATGAAGATGATTAACTTTGTTTGGGGGAGGAGATGGTGTATCATAGCCGATCGGCGGAGGGCGATCCCCACGCTACTACCCCGAATTCCTAAACAACGACCCCTAATGGGCTGCCTTCGCATGTACTCAAACTCAAGATTAAGCGTCGTGATACTCTTTGCGGAACATTGACCTGCTAATGGACTATACAGCGGGGCGAAATTTGGTGGTGCGTGGGTTCGGAAGAATCACGGTAGACGCCGAGATTGTGTTGGGCGGCCGCGGGGAAGAGGTGTTCTGCCTCGGATACCTTTATGCCCCTCGGCGGCGATATGTTCCGTTTGATTCAAGAAAACAATTTCCCGTCGAGCTCGGCCGCGATGACGATCAACAAGGCACAGGGGCAGACCATCCCGAACGTCGGTGTCTACCTCCCTGATCCGGTGTTCTCTCATGGACAGCTATACGTTGAGTTGTCTAGAGCCACCGCCAGAAGCAACATCAAGATCCTCGCCATCGCAGATAAGGAGAAGGATAAGCGGCGCAAGTCTAGGAAGACTCATGGGACCTTCACAAAAAACATTGTCTACAAAGAAGTTCTAACTGCATAGACGAGGTATTGATCATTCAATTGTAATTTTATGGTTGCTAATTACATAATTCCTTTACTAATTTTTGAATTGAATTTTCTTTGTTCAGGTTGGAGTGGGTTTGTCGAATTTTGGAATGACAAGAGTCCGGGATTGCTATAGAGTAATGTGGTTCCAAGCTGCTTGATACATGAGGATTGCATGTATGGTTGTTTAGTCATCTGAATATGTTTCATGTACTAATTGCCTGTTTTCGCCATCTGAATATGTTTGACATACTAAATTTATTTTGCATGGTTGTTTGGTCAAACCTGCAACAAGAAAACCTTCTTAGCTCTGCTGTAAGACATGGAAGTTTTAACATATGAATAGCAATAGGGAGATTGGTGAGCTGCAACAACATATTTTATGCAAAAATTGATTTTTCGTTGCAACGCACGGGCACATGACTAGTGCATGTATATATATGAATGTGTGTTCCCTTACATCTCAGAACTGACAGGTTCACCAGCAAAAAAAAAACTTACTTACAGTACATACTTTCCAGTTTTCAGTCAATGCCCTTTTTTTAATCAAGAACAAGCTGATCTCTCGGAAAAACCAAGTGGTGGAACATGTATGCATGTACAGCCTTTCACAGCCTTTTGTCATTACAACCTTTCACAACCTTTTGTCATTCATATATGTATTCATGTACAGCCTTTTCTTTAGCCACTCGATGAAGACATTCATGTCTATATATGCATGTATATATATGAATGTGTGTTCTTTAAATCTCGGAAGCAGCAGTTCACACCAAAAAAAAACCCAAATTCTGATCTGAGGCTTTCCATTTTTCAGTCAATGTCTTTTTTTATATTCAAGAACAAGCTGCTCTCTCGGAAGAACCAGGTGGTGGAACTATTAAGGTAGTAAGTGAAATGCGATTAACATCTTAGTTTAGAGATCCTATGACATATTTTTATGTTCCTATTCTGGACCTACTTCCGAACAAATATGGAGCCTATAAAATCCTGGGAATTTATGGCATTGGTTGTAGAAGGTGTCAGATTTTTTGACAATATCCATTGTCTCGATATACTCCTAGATTGCATATTAATATTAAGATTGTCAATTCACACTTACCTTACTTTTATATCTGCCAAATTTCTGATACATTGCTCTCATAAAAATAGAAAGGTTTTGTGCTCTCACCTTTACCTCAGGTCCTCCATTGTCTACTTCTTGAGTTTATTTTCTCACTAGATTTGCATGCCGTTTCAAGGATGCCATGATAGATCCTTCAATTGTCTTTTAGATACTTTTTTTATCTGTATATTTTCAATATTATGTTACACGCTTAGTTTTGGAAGGATTTTGTTTTTACCTATATGTGCATAATCTTGTAAGTTCATTTGTAGATTTACCTAATGTTCATTATGCCTATGTACTTCTTATTTATACGTGTGGTATGTTCATAATATTTAGACAGCTTTTCCTTTTATAGAACTAGATAAGCTTCCTATAGAAGAATACAAATAGTTTGTTCTCATATACAATGTAAAACTAATCACTCCACACTTTTCGGTTATTATTTTTATGAAACCTTTTATGCCAATGTGATTTGATGAAGAGAACCGCTGGCCGCGTGTGCCACGCCATCTCGATATGTTTTTTTTCATGCCTCTTTTATTATTTTTTATTGTGTTTGATGTATGATGCAAGTTGTAGTCATTGATTGTGAATGAAGATGACGCTTTGTGGTGTTAAGATAGCCTAAAAATTAAATGTAGACTTCTATAATCCTCCTCCTTGCACCGTAAAATATATGTTACCTGACTCTGTTTTCCTTATTGCAGGATGGACGTTTTTTATATATATATTGGGATCTTTCTTTGCACAAGAATACATGATTACTATGATGATTTATCTATCGGCTTAGGTGCCCATGTTTTTTAGCTTCTTTAACATTAATTTCATTTATGTTTCCTATTCATTATGCCTATGTACTACTAATTGTGTCACTTGACTTTCTGTTTTCGTTATTGTAGAATTGGTTTTGTCTTTTTAGATATGTTAGGGTTTTCCATTGCACATGAGTGAAAAAAAGGTGATAGAGGTACCAGCTTAAGTGGCCACATCTTTTGATTTTAGAGGACTTCCTTTTGTTTTAGATTGGTGTTCGTTAACTTTGTGTAATGCTAATTTGTAGATGTTGTATGTTCACTTTTAGATACCTATATACTACTGTTTTACAAATAGTTGTTGTTGAACCCATGTGGGGAGGGCCAGCTATGCACCACCTAAAGATGCAATAGGTAAATTACTTACATACGAAATGAAAGACACGTTAATAACAAATTTGCCTTATCCTTTTGCAAACCCGCACATTGTTGTAGGTGTAAAAACCAAACACGAGTGAGGGGGGTGGATGTCAGTCGTCTGACGGGCCATAAATCCACGAGGTAAAAATGATCTGAGGATTTATCTGAGTTCGGGGTCCAAGAGGACCGCCCTACTCCTGTCGGTGAGCCAACGGGGGGTTACCTCCGGAGAGGGAGCCCCCGAGGGCTCACCAGTTTTAATAGGTTGCTTTATTGCTCAAGAGAGCTCTCCCCCCAAATGGGAGATACATTGGGTATTTATAGGCTCTTGGGCCTGTACAAATGACGGGAATACCCCTTAGTGAGATAACTAGCCTATAAGTACAAGTGAGGGGTACAATCGACCTTTGCAGGGTAGTTACATTTCTTGACCTGTTAAGCAGGTGTTTTCACTGAGAAGTGGGTCCCACTAGTAAGGTGATGAAATATTCTTCCAACAGTAGCCCTCCTGCCCCTTGGTGTTTCGGAGGAATGCCAAAGGGGCAATCTTGCATTGTGCCTTTCATACAAAGGTCGATACTTCAGAAGAGTTCTTGTAGATTTGAATGGTAGTTGCGTCTGAAGATGTTTGCCGAAAACGTCACAACCATGACACCAGAGCGCGAGGCCGCATGCAGGGCACTGGGCTCATACATGACGCTAGCCGCTGGAGGGCACATGCAGGGCGCTGGGAGCATGCATGATGGATCCATGGACGACGCCATTATCATTTATTATCAATGAATATGCAACATCAAAGTTGGTCAAGCCTTGTTTAATAGAAACACTAGACTTTTTGTCATCTCTTGGTTGCGTGTTCACAAGGCTGCATTGGCGGTCCTGATATCATGTTCACATTAATGCTTGTGCACGGGTCTACACCAACCACAGCCACGCACAATAGAAGCCATAGCCCTGACTCCTCACATGACAGCTTTTTAAAGACATGGGTCCCACTGACTTGATGCCTCTACGGTCTATGTAGCGGCTTTTTCAGGGAATCCAATGCAGTCTGTCCTCATGTGAAACATAAGAGATTATTTAATGCATTGAGGCAGCAGGACCTATGGAGACCGTCGGCCAATCCAAGGCAGGCAAGGCGATTTTTCATTTCTTCTCCTCAATCCCCATTGCTTCATTCTGTCTTCCATCCTCCATCTTCTCTTCGGTTCTTGCTGTGGCCGGAGCTCCCATGGCGCTGGCTCCTCTATTGCCCCCGACTCAGCCATGGCACCCGGCTGCTGGCGCCCCCCCGGCTCGCGCCATGGTCCCGTGGAGCTCATGGCGCCCCCGCCTCTCCTGCACCTCAGGCCACCGGTTTGGCCAGCGATGGGGCCGGCGAGGCGGCCAGCCCTCCGCATGGCGCGGGGGCGTCGATGGAGGCGCACCAGAGGCGGAGAGGAACTCGGCGGATCGGCGGTGGCTCCGATGGCGGAGCTCACGGGCTCGAGGTCGCCATCTGCGGCGCCGCGGCGGACGACCTCGGCAAGTGGCGATCGCGGGCCTTAGCCATAGCGGGTATGGTGGCGGCGCTTGATGTCACGGATGAGGCCGAGTCGGACATGCGAGCAGCGCCGCCAGGCGCGGATGTCGATGGTCGCGCCGGTGAAAGCGATGTGCGTCCGAGCCAGAGGGATTCGTATGGCGGTCGCGGCTCCGTCGCTGGGCGAGGCTCTCGCACGAAGTCCGTGAAAGGTGAGCCCCCCTATCCTCCTTTTTCCTTGTTCTTGAGTTGATGGGGCGCATTTGCAGGTAGGGAGCAGCGAGGTGCCGCACCTCTTGGCACGCGACCTGGTGGTTGTGCACAGCGGCGGCCACGCGGAGGCGGCGTGGAACGGCCAGCGGGGCGGCGGCGGCCTCGGGTGTTGGCGTCTTTGCTTTCGGAGATGCCCCACAATGGCGGCCACGCGGAGCGGCGTAAAGGCGACCAGCGGCCGGCGGCGGCGGGTGCTGGCGTCTTTGCTTTCGAAGGTGGCGGCCTCGGTAGCGCCACGACCTCGGTGTCTGTGGTGGCGCGTCCATGGAGGTGTGGTGTCGGTGGTCGGCGTTGGGCTGGCACCAGCGGCCTCAAGCCGTTCCTATTCCTGTTTCGGCGTTGCACGCCACTTGTTTCACGAAATGCCTCCGCCCCTACTGCCGCAGATTTCATTCTTGTGTATGAACAGTGATCGCGAATGTGTTTTGCCTGTGTGTATGTGCTAGTTTGCAGCTGGAGCCTCGGAGGCCATTATCTAGTCGTTTGTGTGTAACTTGTGTTCGCTTGTCGACGATGAACAATAAGACTTGGGCGCGAGGGTTTTGCAAAGGCCTTGGGCGTGAGGGTTTGGCGAAGGCCTCGGGCGTGAGGGTTTTGCGAAGGCCTCGGGCGCGAGGGTTTTGCGAAGGCCTCGATCGTGAGGGCACGCGGAGGCCTCGGGCGCAAGGGTTTGGCGAAGGCTTGAGCGCCGGGAGGCGCCTGAGGTCTGAGCCGAGGTCCCAAGGCCCCGAGGGCTGAGGCACGAGGCCGAGGTCCGACGCCCGGCACGCCTGAGGCCTGAGCCTGAGGCTTCAAGGGTCCCGAGGTCTGCGAGGCCTCGAGGCCTGAGGTCTGCGAGGCCCCAAGGGCCTGAGGCGCCGAGGTGCAAGGGTCCCGAGGCCACGAGGCCCCGATGGCACAAGGGCGCCGAGGTGTGAGGCCGTGGGTCTGAGGCCCCGAGGAGCCTGAGGGCCTGAAGGTCTTGAGCCGAGGTCCCGAGGCCCCGAGGCCTGGGATCTGAGGTATAGTCAAGGATGTTTGCGTAACACGTGCGTGTAGTGTGCGAGTATCAACAGGCCTCAAACCACTTGAGTGGGTTGGTGGCCCAAGCGCTTTCGGGGCAAGGGGCTCACGCCCGCCTTGTCTTGAACTTGTCAAGTATAGATCATTTTCAGCGGAGGTGGTCGGATTCCTCAGCAGTGTAGCCCCTGTCCCTTGGGCACTTGTAAGGCGCCAAGGGGCAAATAAGAATGCTCGGGTGTGAGGGTATCGTGAGGCGTGAGGGCTTGGTGTGAGGGCATGCTGAAGGCACACCTTGAAACACGAGAGGGTGCGTGAGGGCCTCGGGCGTGAGGGCACCTGCCAAGGCACGTGAGGAGGTAAGGTGGCCGATGTTGTGAAAGCTGGCCGCCCTCGGGGGCCACAAGTCGTCGCCAAGGTGCCGGGGCGGGGCTTGTCTTGGAGGTGAGTTGGTAGGATTCCCCAACATTCTAGCCCCCCCCTTAGGTGCCTACAAGGGCCTTGAGGGCAAAGAAGAATGCCGAGGTTTTGTATCCTGTTGACAAATATGCTTGGCCAAATTCAACAGCGGGAATGTTGGCGCCGAGGTTTTGCCAAATTCGACTCGGTCTGTGTGAGGCACGAGAGTTGAGAATATCTTAAGGGCACCCGTAAACTTAGCCAATTTTGGCTTGGTGGATGCGTGGGTGCCCAAAGACTTATCTTATTTTGTACTCCATATCGTGTGAGTGCTCACGTGAGGCAGTACTAAATTGATGCTTCTCGTTGGCCCTTCGTGTGGGGTGGTTTTGTTGCTCAATCCACGAAGATGAAATCTTGAATCTTTGAGGCACCCAGAGGCACAACCCTCGAGGCGGGGTGCATCCGAGCGAAGCTTGTGCGAGCAAAGTCATGGGCCATAAGACCGCCCACCAAGCATAGCCTTCTAAGCGAGGCGATGCATCGTATGGCTTTGTGTTAGAAAGTCATGGACCAGAGCCGTCGAGCCAAAACATAGCCTTTGAGGCGAAGCGTCGTCGGCGAAGCCTATGTAAGGCGAGTTTGCGAATCTTGGTCCGCCGAGCCGAACATAACCTTTGAGGCGGCCGTGCGTCGGCCGAAGCCTATGTAGGCGAAGTCTTGGACGCGAGGCCGCTGAGCCGAGGCATAGCCTTCGAGGCCGATGGTGCATCGAAGTGAAGCTTAAGTAGGCGAAGCCTTGGACGCGAGGCCGTCGAGCCGAGGCATAGCCTTCGAGGCCAGCGGTGCGTTGAAGCGAAGCCTATGTAGGCAAAGTCTTGGATGCAAGGACGCCAAGCCAAGGCATAGCCTTCGAGGCCGGCGGTGCGTCGAAGCGAAGCCTAAATAGGCGAAGTCTTGGATGCGAGGCTGCCGGGCCGAGGCATAGCCTTCAAGGCCGGCGGTGTGTCGAAGTGAAGCCTAAGTAGGCGAAGTCTGGGAAGTGAGGCCGCCGAGCCGAGGCATAGCCTTCGAGGCCGGCGGTGCATCGAAGGGAAGCCTATGTAGGCGAAGTCTTGGACGCGAGGCCGCCGAGCCGAGGCATAGCCTTGAGGCCGTGGCGTCGAAGGAAGCCTATGTGGCGAAGTCTTGGACCGAGGCCGTCGAGCCGAGGCATAGCCTTCGGGCGGCGGCGTCGGCCGAAGCCTAAGTGGCGAAGTCTTAGGCGAGGTCACGAGCGAGGCATAGCCTTGAGGCCGGCGGTCGTCAAAGCGAAGCCTAAGTAGGCGAAGTCTTAGGCGCGAGCCGCCGAGCCGAGGCATAGCTTTCGAGGCCGACGGTGCGTCGAAGCGAAGCCTATGTAGGCGAAGTCTTGGACGCGAGGACGCCGAGCCGAGGCATACCCTTGGAGGCCGACGGTGCGTCGAAGCGAAGCCTAAGAAGGCAAAGTTTTGGGCCTTGGCCGCCGAGCGAAGCATAGCCTTCGAGGCCGGCGGTCGTCGGCGAAGTCTATGTAGCGAAGTCTTGGATCACGAGCCGCCGAGCCAAGGCATAGCCTTGAGGCGGCGATCGTCGAGCGAACCCTAAGTAAGCGAAGTCTTGGGCCTTGAGCCCGCCGAGCCGAGGCATAGCCTTCGAGGCCGGCGGTGTGTTAAAGTGAAGCTTAAGTAGCCGAAGTCTTAGACGCGAGGCCGCCGAGCTGAGGCATAGACGCAAGGCCGCCGAGCCGAGGCATAGCCTTCAAGGCTGGCGGTGCGTCAAAGTGAAGCCTATGTAGGCGAAGTCCTGGACGCGAGGCCGCCGAGCAGAGGCATAGCGTTCGAGGCGTGGGTCGTCGAAGCAAAGCCTAAGTAGGCGAAGTCTTAGACGCGAGGCGCCGAGCCGAGGCATAGCCGAGGCGGGCGTCGTCAAGCAAAGCCTAGGTAGGCGAAGTTTTAGACGCAAGGCCGCCGAGCCGAGTCATAGCCTTCAAGGCCAGCGGTGCGTCAAAGCAAAGCCTAAGTAGGCGAAGTCTTAGACGCGAGGCCGCCGAGCGAGGCATAGCCGAGGCCGGTGATCGTCGAAGGAAGCCTATGTAAGCGAAGTCTTGGATCTTGAGCCGCCGAGCCGAGGCATAACCTTCGAGGCGGTGTGTAACACCCGATTTTGAGAATCGGGATGTTAATATTAATTTGGTGATCTATTAGATATTTGACTATGTTTTAAAAAATTTGGGGTTTAATCAAAATGTTGCTTTGAAGATCAAATTGAATTAATTAAAGGTTGCATTTTATTAAACCAAATTGTTTGAAAGACTATGTTAAAAATATATATATATATATATATATATATATATATATTATTAAAATTAATTGTATTGATCTCTTATTTTCACATGCATTTCAAAAATCATACCATGATGCATGCATTAGTATCATCGTTTTATTTTCCGACTCGACCAACCGCAGGCTAAACGCCTGCGTGTTCCATCTTTTCCGGTCATCTCCCTTTTTCCTTCCATGCTATGTGGATATCATGGGGATATGCCCATGATCTTAGGATGATGAAACAATTGGCAAGGGCTTTGATGGTTTGAAGTTTCACGCGTTTTCGGCGAACCTAGAAAAGTGACAGTCATATCTTGATCGAGCCATTGATTATGTGAGCAGACGAGGCCGACTGGCAGCGGTTTGGCCAACCGATGGGCTCGATCGAGACCGAGTTTGTGCTGAATGTTGAGATAATTGGCAAATTGATTTTGGGGTAAGTCATATCCATGTTTATTGTTGTGTAAGTGTTGCATATTGCATGTCTTGAGCTAACGTGGGTCAAGTTGTGAAGAACTTGTTCCCGGAGACGATTTCTTTGTCTATTCTTTGTGCGGTGGCTTGCGAGTCAACGACGGTCAGCGGCGAGGAGGAACAGGACTAAGCTTGGAGAGTTGAGGTCGAACGATCATGGATGCGGGTGAGTCAAGTGACTCAAGCATGGCGCAGAATGGGCGGGGTTGATCGAGCAGGCGATTCGATCTGTTGGTTGGATCAAGCGGCGTGGGGTCGGTGCAAGTGCCTTGGTGGTTCGATGGGATTCACACGGGAGAGACTTGCCGATATGATGAGAGCCGTTGATCAACCTACACGTGGCGGAGCAGGCAATTGCTTCGACAAGATTGGACTCGGTCCATGGAGAAGGATCGAGAAGGGGTATTTTGGTAATTTTACAAAATACCGCCTTTGTGACCTTTTGGCTAAACCGCGGCGCGGGACGGCACAAGGGAAGCGGTTTAGGTCAAGAGAAGTGAAGACGGCGCTTTAAAATGCGTGCGTGTGTGACCCGTTGTTGTTGGGCCTTAACGGGAGCCCATTAGGGTTAACTCTTTAGAAGGTCTAAGCCTCCATATAAATAGGGGTGGCTGCTGTAACACAGCCCCCAAGCACTCTATTTGCAAACCCTAGTTTGGTGTTAGGGTTTAGGGAAGAAAAGAGAGGCTTAGGCTCTAGAGAGATAGATTGTGTGTGTGCTCATGGATTGAGCTCTTGTCCTCCTTGAGAGAGTGGCTGTAACCATGAATCATCAATCATGAATCAATCCTTGCAAGTTCTATGAGATGAGCTCTCTTTGTTCTTTTCTTGTTCTTGCACCTTACTTTGATGATTTTGAGTGTTTCCTTGATCCTGTGGTTTTTAGTTGATTTCGTGCCCTCTTACTCCTTGCTGGGACATGTGGGAACATATCTAAGATCATCTAGATCATCAATCTCCCACGAGCAAGTGTTGGATCAAGTTTTCGTGTTTTGCTCGGTTTTGAACCCTCCTTCGGTAAAACTGAAAAAGATAGAAACTTTGGCATGGATCTCTGTGATCTTTGATTGGAATAGGTTCCTAATATCTTAGAGAAGGTGTGTCTCAAATTTCGTGGAGTTTGGCCTTACGGATCAAAAGTTAGACCAATTTTAGTTTTGGTTTTCGAGCTGATTGTATTGTTCATCGACCCTAAGGTCTGACCGCTGTATGCTGAGGTCAGTCCGGCCTGAGGTCTGACCGCCCATATGCTGAGGTTAGTCCGGCCTGAGAGGTCTGACCGCCCATTTGCCTGAGGTCAGTCCGGCCTTTTGATTAAAATTTTGGTTTTGGTTTTTGCTTTGGGGTTTTGTTGTGGGTTCAACACAAGTCCTCTCGATGCTTTGTATATTGATCTTCATAGCTTCCATAGCTAATGAAGTGATATAGATGTTGAATCTAATCAAGGTGAAAAATAATGGCGTCTATTCACCCCCTCTAGTCGCCTTTCCGGTCCTACAATTGGTATCAGAGCCCGGTTAGCTCTTCTCATAGATCTTAACCGGTCTTTGGAGCCATGGCGACTAAAAAGTATTCGACCAAACCACCTGTTTTCGATGGAGTTGATTTTGCTTACTGAAAGGCACACATGCATGCCTACATCGAGGCTCAAGGGCACGCTATTTGGCTTAAGGTCAAAAATCCATACGTCGTGCCAGCCAATGACGATGTGATCACTCCAGATGTTGAGGCTAAAAGCAAGGCTTGAAACTTTCTGATCCAAGGTCTTAGCCGATCTAAGTTTGAGCGCGTGGCTCATTTGAGGTCTACTCACGAGATCTGGAGGACTCTCTGTGATTACCACGAGGGCTCCACTGCGATCAAGGAAGTGAGACAGAACCAGCTCAAGAAAGAATACTCAAAGATCGAGCAAAGGCCTGGTGAGTCTTTAGATGAGCTGTGGGGGAGGTTCTCCAAGATTCTTCATGATCTTCGCGCTGTTGATCTTATTTTCACTGAGTCTGAGAACACACGCCAGCTTTTGGGTGCTCTTGATGTGAAGGTCTGGGGGATGAAGATCACATCCATCAATGACAACACTGTCATGAGTGAGCTTACCATGGATAAGCTCTACTCGAGGTTGAAGACGCATGAGATTGACTTTATCTCGCGTCTCCCCAAGACAGAGTCGATGGCTTTGGTGGTCGACCCATCGAAGGGTAGCTCGACTGATTCCTTTGATTTTGGCTCATCTGGCTTTTCTTTGTCAACTTTACATTCCTTGAGTGATGAGTAGCTAGAGAAGCTACTTGAGGATGATTTAGCCCTCCTATCCACCAAATTCTCGAGAGTTTACAACAAAGTGAGGAACAGAAGGAGAGGTGGCCCTGTCACTTGTTTCGAGTGTGGTGAGCCTAACCACATTCGTTCCAAGTGCCCCAAACTGAAGGGCAAGGAGGAGAAGGACTCTCGGAGGCGTCATCAAACCAAAGACAAGAAAGGCAAGAAGCCAAACTATCGCAAGTTCGTCAGCCAAGTCCTTGCCGCTCTTGAGAGTGTGAACATGAGCGATGTGGACTCGGAGACGGAGGACGACGACGATGACTCTCATGGTAAGAAGAAGGCCCAGGACTTCACCGGCATATGCTTCATGGCTAGGGACAGTCATGACGTCGACTCCTCCAACGACGATGACCTTTTCAGCGATCCCGATGAGGTCCGTCGTGCGAGGAAGGAGGACATATGGCTTGTTGACTCCGGGTGTTCTCGACACATGACTGGAGATTCTAGATGGTTCTCCTCCCTCACACGTGCATCCGTCAATGAATTGATCACATTTGGGGATGCTTCTACTGGGACCGTGACAACCAAGGGCACAGTGCGCGTCAACAACAAATTCATGCTCAAGGACGTCGCTTTGGTAAGTAAGCTGAGGTATAATCTGCTATCTGTTTCTCAGCTGCTTGATGAGGGTCTAGAGGTGAGATTTAAGAGTGGTGAGTGTAGAGTTCTAGATTCCTCCGGTGAGCTTGTATTTAAGATCTCTAGGTTTGAGAGGATCTTTTGTGCTGATTTCAGTATCTCTTCTGCTTCTAGCCCTAGGTGTCTTGTAGCTTCTAACTCCCATGATCTAGTGTTGTGGCATCGTAGGCTTGGACACATAGGCTTCGATCACTTGACTAGATTCAGTAGCAAGGATTTGATTAGAGGTTTGCCTAGGCTGAAGGCTGTTAAAGACCTTGTTTGCTCACCCTGTAGACATGGTAAGATGGTTTCTGCTTCTCATCCACCTCTTACCTTAGTGATGACAGATGGACCTGGTCAGCTCCTACACTTAGACACTGTTGGTCCTTCTAGAGTTCAGTCAGCCGGTGGGAAATGGTATGTGCTTGTGATTATGGATGATTACTCTAGGTATTCATGGGTTTATTTTTTGGTTTCTAAGGATGAGGCATTTGGCTTCTTTAGAGAGTTGGTCCTTAGACTTGCTGTTGAGCTTCCTGGAGCGTTGAGAGCCATTAGGAGTGACAATGGAATAGAATTCAAGAATTCTTCCTTTGCCACTTTTTGTTCTGATAGGGGGCTTGAGCACCAGTTTTCATCACCTAGAGTTCCCCAGAAGAATGGAGTGGTAGAGAGGAAGAACTGGACCCTTGTAGAGATGGCCAGGACCATGCTAGATGAGCATGCCACACCTAGGAGGTTTTGGGCTGAGGCGATCTCTACTGCTTGTTATATCTCCAATAGGATTTTCTTGAGATCTGTGATTGGCAAGACATCTTATGAGCTTAGATTTGGTCATAAGCCCAAAGTTTCTCATTTCAAGATTTTTGGTTGCAAGTGCTTTATTCTTAAACATGGCAACCTTGATAAATTTGAATCTAGATGTTCTGATGGCATATTTCTTGGATATCCTGCTCATTCTCGTGGCTATCGTGTATTTAATTTTGACACTAACAAAGTTGTTGAGACTTGCGAAGTCACTTTTGATGAGGCTAGTCCGTACTAGACCCGATGATGCAGTACACGTGTTTACGAGAGCATTTTCAGTCAATGATGACTATGAGGATGAGGACCCAATCCATCCTCAAGTCCCTTTGACTTGGTTGGAGAGCACTGCTTCCACTACACCGACTTCAGATGAGCGACCTCTTCCTACCTTCACCGACGATCAGAGTGGCTCTGATCCTACCTCCACAGCCCGTGAGGTAGAGGCCACTTCAGCACCAGGAGCTCCTCTTCGCATTCAGCGATAGCATCCACCTGAGCAGATGATTGGGGATCTACATGAGCGAGTCACTCGCTCCAGGTTCATTTCTCCTGATTCTCATGCACATTCTACTTTTGTTGCTACTTTTGAACCCCGAGATGTCACCCATGCTCTTTCTGATGCCTCTTGGGTCAATGCCATGCATGAAGAACTTGAAAACTTTGAAAGAAACAAAGTCTGGACCTTAGTTGAACCTCTACCTAATCAGAATATAATTGGAACAAAATGGGTTTTCAAAAATAAGCAAAGTGAAGATGGGTTGATAGTTCGTAATAAGGCTAGACTTGTAGCTCAAGGGTATTCCCAGGTAGAGGGTTTAGACTTTGAGGAGACCTTTGCTCCTGTAGCTAGATTGGAAACCATTCGCATTTTGCTAGCATTTGCGGCATCTAAGGGCTTCAAGCTATTTCAAATGGATGTCAAAAGTGCTTTTCTGAATGGCTTCATAGAAGAAGAGGTCTATGTCAAGCAACCACCTGGTTTTAAAAATCCTAAGTTCCCAAACCATGTTTTTAAACTCTCCAAAGCCTTGTATGGATTGAAGCAAGCCCCTAGAGCTTGGTATGATAGGCTTAAGAGTTTCTTGCTCAAAAATGATTTTAAAATGGGAATGGTTGATAAAACCTTGTTCACTCTCAGGCATGGCAGTGACTTTTTGATGGTTCAGATTTATGTGGATGACATTATATTCGGTGGTTCTTCTCATGCTTTGGTGTCTAGATTTTCAGATTCTATGAGCAGGGAGTTCGAGATGAGCATGATGGGCGAATTGACCTTCTTTCTTGGTCTTCAAGTCCAACAACTGAAAGAAGGCACCTTCATTCATCAAAGTAAGTATACAAAGGACCTTCTTGGTAACCCGACATGGGAAGCGATGAGGCCAATGTCTACTCCCATTGCCACGACCACCGTGTTGGACCACGATGAGGATAGAGAGCACATGGACGGAAGGAGTACCGACATGATCGGCTCCTCCTCTACCTCCAGTGAGGTAGGACATCTGATTTGTTGTGTGTCAGTATGCTCGATTCAGAGCTTCCCTCGAGCTTCTCATCGTCAAGCGGTCGTCGATATTCAGTACCTTCAAGACACTCTTGACTTTAGACTTTGGTATTCATCTTCTTCTGCTCTCTCCATTCACGCTTTTTCTGATGCTGATTTTGCGGGGTGTAGAGTGGATAGGAAGAGTACTTCTGGCAATTGTCATTTTTAGGCACATCCCTTATCTCTTGGTCTTCTAGGAAACAATCTTCTGTTGCATAGTCCACTTCCGAGGCCGAGTATGTAGCTGCAGCCAGTAGTTGCTCTCAGGTTCTCTAGATCTTGTCTACTCTGCGGGACTATGGGTTGTCTTTGGGTAGTGTTCCTCTTTTCTGTGATAACACTAGCGCTATTAATATTGCTAAAAACCCAGTGCAACATTCTAGGACTAAGCACATTGATGTTAGATATCATTTCCTTAGAGACCATGTAGAGAAGGGTGATGTTGTGCTTCACTTTGGCGAGTCTGAGTAGCAGGTTGCGGATATCTTCACTAAGGCTCTTGATTCTTCTCGTTTTGCTTCTTTGCGGGGAGAGTTGGGGGTTGTTAGTCCTCTTGGCCTGTTTTGAGGGGGAGTTTGTTCTTTTTGCATTCATTTGTATCATAATGCATTTTACAATTCAGCATCTTGCTTTGTAATATAACCTTGTGGAGCTTTGATTATTATCCATGTATGACATGTTTTCATACTTTATACCTTGCCATGTCTTGTGCTAGTTTGCTAGACTTCTTTTATGCCTTTTTATGTATAGCTTAGCTTTTGCCATGCTAGCTTTATTATCTGTGAGCAAACTGAATTATAATATGACTTGTTGAATCTTGTGACTAGTTTTGCTTTAGTGATCCTCTCATGATTCATGCCATGTCATATAGGCTTAATTGAGTTTTGAACTTATTTTGAGTTTTAAATTGAGCTATGATCATTCTTAAGTCAAGCAAATGAAAAATGAGCTTTTTGTGCTAAAAACTGATCTCACCAATTCTTTCTCATGAGACGACTTGCCATTGCACTAGGCATGAACTCGGGGAGTTTTGGATGACCAGACTATTCTCTTAAGCTTTTATTGCTTGGGATGGTCGCAGTGAGGCTTGAGATCTAGCACAATGCTAAGAAAACAAATTGGCAATTGGTTGAAGCTTAGAAGGCAGTTGTGGATGGCTCCTAGTCCAGGACTTACTTTACTAAGATAAAACCAATCATTTTCAGCAAAGTGCTCAATGTGCTAAATTCTAAATGTTTGAACTAATTGATTCAAAATTGATCTCAAAATGCTCAAAATTGACTCATTTTCTAACCGACTCCATTTTGCTTATAGACATGGCACGACTCATTTTGGATACCTTTAGTTAAACTATGATCTTGAATACCTTGTCATCTTTGTTGATTCATTTAATTTCAGATTATTGCTATTTTGGCCTTAGCTTTCTTTGTACATGTTTTGCCTGATTGAATATAGCTTCTTCACATAATATGGCTTGGTGTAATACTTATGCAGTCTTCATGGATAATCTTGAGGGCTCCTTTTGCTCAAGTTAAAAACAAAACAAAAAAATGATGAAAAAAATGAAAAATTACAAAATTGCAGCCATTCCATTACATTCATGCTCTATCTTCTTTCATGCACCTTGATGAATCCATTGTCAAAGGGGGAGAAAGATTAGTCAAAAATGTTGTTTTTAGAGTTTTTTGGAGTCTTAGGGAGAAATTGGTTTTTCTGGAAATTTGGTGATCATAGTGAGTGGGAACATCTCAATTGCATTATTTTGGTCTTATTTGCCTTTTCTGAATTTGATTTGCAATTCTTGAAGACTCACAATGATCAAAGGTCAAATAGAACAATTGCTCTTCCATATGGAGCTAAGTGAGATTTTTGGCTATTCTTTGGAAATTGAAGCTTTTGTGCTTTCTTTTGCCTTATCTCACTTGCTTATGCCATTCTGAAGCCAGCTTGGTCATTTTCTTTGCTTTTCTTGCATTTGGACCAAGTTGTGCCTTTACGCGAAAACTGCAAGTATTTTACTTTTCAAATCCCAAAACTACATTTTCTGAGAAATTGTCAATGTGTTTATCAAGGGGGAGATTGTGGATATCATGGGGATATGTCCATGATCTGTAACATCCCAAAGTTCTGTTACCAAAATAAAATAAATAAAGTTATTATTTTATTGGAATTTCTGAAATTTGAAAGAGTTTAATTGCTTTATTTGAATTTCTAGAGTTTTAAAAGCTTTTTCCTAAATATTTTAAAGCTAAAATAATTTATTTGCAAAAGTAAAAGCCAACTTTAAGTTGGAAATAATTTTATTAAGTCCAAAATAATTCTAGGAATTTTCTAGAATTTTTGGACTCTATTTGCTATCTTCTAAAAATTTTATTCGATTTATTGTTATTGCTACAGTAATCGGGAGAAAAAAAATTTTAAAAAATTATTTTCTACCGCGCGGCACACCACTTCCCGTGCGGTCAAATCAATGTCCTTTTCCTTTTATTCTTGTATGCCTTCCTTCTCTCGTCTTTCTTCTCCAACCAGCCATTTTCCTTCTCTGGACAGCAAACACACGCAGAGCACAGCAGGCATTAGAGCCACCACGGAGCTTTCAAAACCCGAGTTTTTCTCCCCAAATCTTCGCGCAAATGGTGGCATTCAATTCCCCGATCAACACCTCCTCCATCTAAGGCCATTAAACCTTTCCCTAATCACCTGATTTCACAAATCGCGCCATTGACCGGCCGTGACACACGCACGCGGTCCTCCCTCCTCGGCTCCTCTCCGGTCCTATAAATAGCAGCATCGGGTGCCTCTCATCTCACTCATCCATCCCTCGAAATCCCAACTCCTCCCTCCCTTTCTCCTCCCCACGGTTGAAGTTTTTCTACCACCGGCCGATCGCCGTCTTTCACCTCTAGCGCCGCCCGGTGGTCTCTGCCACCCTCGTCACCACCGCCCGGCCATAGCGTTGTGATCTACCTCAGCTCTCCTTCCCGCCGTCGTCGTCGCCGAGCGCCGTCACCCGTGCACCACCGTGCGCATTTGAGTCGTCGCCGCCACCGCCCACCACCCTCGCCAGCCGCCACCACCTCTGGCATCGTCTCAAGGTGGCGAGTCCATTTATGCCATTCACGGTCATCCTCCCTTTCGCTCACCGTTGGCACACCCATTTTCCTCCATGGCCGTAGCTCAATGCTTGTTCTTGTGTGTTCACTAGAAGACAATGAACGATGTCGATTTTATCTAGTCATGCATTGTTACTTTGTACATAGACTTTTAATCTTCCAAAAATCGTTCTCTCACTTGCAAGCTCCAAATCCGTTGATTCCTTCACCTAAATTCATCTAAATTCATCTACTATTTTTAGTATTTATTTAATAATTTTTAGATTTTATTTATTTTCCGTTATTTAATTAGTCCATTTTGCACGTCGTCGCCGCCGCCAGACGACCGTGCGCTTTCTACCCCAACCGAGGCGAGCGTTGTGTTCCCCACGGTTCCCTCTTTGTTTCGCCGCAAACCTCATCCACTAACTCCTCTCCGTTTTCCCGAAACGCCGACGTCCGCCCGCCGCCACCGAAGGTCTTCTCCGTCGGACTGCATCGCCATCGAAGATCATCTGGCTGAGCCGTCTACACTGTCGAGCTTGCCTCGAGACGTTCAACGTCATGCTTCATCGCCTTGGTCCTAAAACTCTTTCCTTGTTCCCAATCAATCCGAAACAACAATTCCTGTGAATAGTGAATTTTCAGAATTATATCATTTCATGTGATTTCCAAACTCCCCGGGGTTCGTTCTCCTTCATACGAACTCCGATTCCTTCGATTCAGCTTCCTAAATTCATAAAAAGTCGATACCTTCCTAGAAGTATTTATTTTATAATTTTTGGATTTTATTTGAATTCGGATCGTTTACGCGTATAGATTTCGACGACTTCGGACGACGGATTTCAACACCGTTTGAGAATATCAGATATTTTATCAAGGCAAGTTACATTCTTGACCATCTTGATCCCAGTATTTCAAAGTTAATTAATTCTGTTTTTAAAGTTATTATTGCATGCATATTTTTATTCAAGTTATTTTAAATCCCTATTTTAATTCTTAGTTACGCCAATTCCTTCGTATAGCCAATATTGATGTTTGGAATGCCATGCCCTTGTCACCTTAGTAAAATAATTAAGATATTTATGCTTAGTCATTGCTTAGACCAAAAGATGATTTGGGGAATTTTGCCAAAACACAAAGTTGTTTTGAAAATGAATCTATGGTATTGCTTTTACCATAGATGATTGGAAAATGTTTTACCAAAGAAAAATAAATGAAATTGGTTTAGACTTGGGTGAATTGGATTGTTGGTGGGTGCAAGTTCATGCACGGCTCAATCTGATGAATGGTTGAGACCGAGGTTTGTTTTGGAAGTCGCCCGATCATGTAAGGACGGTCTGCGGGCATGGATGTTAAGCCAAAATCGTACCACCACAAGTGCGGAATGGGACAGACTTGGCCAAATAAGCTATATCATTTCACCATGTTTATGTCTTGGAAAGATGTGGGAGTCGTGAAGACTTATTGATGATACCCACATGGCGCAAGAGGGGGTAGTCGTTTGGTGCGAAGCCTTCGATTACGAAACCTTAGCGGGCATAATTATGTTGAAATAATGTAGGGTAAAGGCCTCGTGATAGCTGCTTAGTCGCACGCCCTCTAAGCGCGTGTATTGGCCGACATAATAAGCAAACTATCTCTTGTGGGTAAAGCTGTACCAACTCTGCAGAGTATTAATCTATTCGAATAGCCGTGTCCACGGTCATGGACATGCTTAACAGAAGCCACTCGAAGTTAGTCTCTGGTTTTGTTTGAAAAGACTTTATCACCTGGTTTATGAAAATGGGTTTGGGTAGAAGCCTGGTGTAAGGGGGGTAGTCCTTCACCATTTGTGTATGGAAGTTCATCCTACACTTGTCATTGATAAATTGAAATATGATTTTGATGTTAATTAATTTAAAAATGGCCTTGGAAAATACTAAGAGTATTTAAACAGAAAATGCTGCTTTATGCAAATAAACCCTGCCAATACCCCTTGTTTACCTTATGCATGCATTCAATCTGTTACTTGACGGGTGTAACTTGCGAGCACGGTAGTTGTGCTCATACTTGCTTTATGCAAATAAATTTCAGAGGAAAAGGACTTCACCATCGGTGTGGATCTCGACGACTAGGCCGCTACCCCAGTCGATTGCCTGTGGCAGATTAGCTGGACTCCACTACTTCTTCGTCTTCCGCTGTGTTATTTATTGTTGGCTTGTAAGCCTCTTTCGTAATAAACTCTGTTGTTAATTATTAATAAAGTTATGCGATTTATGGATGTTACCATATCTGTTTAACTGTGTGAACTAGCTACTGATCATGGGACTAGTTCAGAAATGCACAGAGGATTTGGGGTATTAATCCCGGGTCCGACATGATCTTAGGATGATGAAACAATTGGCAAGGGCTTTGATGGTTTGAAGTTTCACGTGTTTTCGGTGAACTTAGAAAAGTCGGTCATATCTTGGTCGAGCCGCGATTATGTGAGATCGAGACCGGCTGGCGCGGTTTGACCGCCGATGAACTATGATCGACCGAGTTTAGCTTGAATGTTGAGATAATTGGCAAATTGATTTTGGGGTAAGTCATATCCATGTTTATTGTTGTGTAAGTGTTGCATATTGCATGTTTTGAGCTAACGTGGGTCAAGTTGTGAAGAACTTGTTCAGCTTGAACGCATTTCTTTGTCTATTCTTTGTGGTGTGGCTTGCGAGTCAACGACGGTCAACGGCGAGGAGGAGCAGGACTAAGCTTGGAGAGCCGAGGTCGAAACGATCATGGATGCGGGTGAGGTCAAGTGACTCAAGCATGGCGCAGAATAGACGGGGTTGATCGAGCAGGCGGTTTGATCTGTTGGTTGGATCAAGCGGCGTGGGGTCGGTGCAAGTGCCTTGGTGGTTCGATGGGATTCGGACGGGAGAGACTTGCCGACATGATGAGAACCTGCACATGGTGGAGCAGGCAATTGCTTCGACAGGATTGGACTCGGTCCATGGAGAAGGATCGAGAAGGGTATTTTGGTAATTTTACAAAATACGCCTTTGTGACCTTTGGCTAAACATGGCGGCAGGCAGCACAAGGGAAGCGGTTTAGGTCAAGAGAAGTGAAGACGGCGTTTTAAAATGCGTGCGTGTGTGACCAGTTGTTGTTGGGCCTTAACGGGAGCCCATTAGGGTTAACTCTTTAGAAGGTCTAAGCCTCCATATAAATAGGGGTGGGCTGGCAGTAACACTGA
Organism: Phyllostachys edulis; assembly: GCA_036346405.1. Lineage (NCBI taxonomy): Eukaryota > Viridiplantae > Streptophyta > Magnoliopsida > Poales > Poaceae > Phyllostachys > Phyllostachys edulis. The sequence continues at coordinate 30,534,827 of CM070567.1, read as the reverse complement.
CCCCAAGCACTCCATTTGCAAACCCTAGTTTGGTGTTAGGGTTTAGGGAAGAAAAGAGAGGCTTAGGCTCTAGAGAGATGGATTGTGTGTGTGCTCATGGATTGAGCTCTTGTCCTCCTTGAGGGAGTGGCTGTAACCACGAATCACCAATCATCAATCAATCCTTGCAAGTTCTATGAGATGAGCTCTCTTCCTTCTTTTCTTGTTCTTGCACCTTACTTTGATGATTTTGAGTGTTTCCTTGATCCTGTGGTTTTTAGTTGATTTCGTGCCCTCTTACTCCTTGCTAGGACATGTGGGAACATATCTAAGATCATCTAGATCATCAATCTCCCACGAGCAAGTGTTGGATCAAGTTTTCGTGTTTTGCTCGGTTTTGAACCCTCCTTCGGTAAAAATGAAAAAGATAGAAACTTTGGCATGGATATCTGTGATCTTTGATTGGAATAGGTTCCTAATATCTTAGAGAAGGTGTGTCTCAAATTTCGTGGAGTTTGGCCTTACGGATCAAAAGTTAGACCAATTTTAGTTTTGGTTTTCGAGCTGATTGTACTGTTCATCGACCCTGAGGTCTGACCGCCCATATGCCTGAGGTCAATCCGGCCTGAGGTCTGACCGCCCATATGCCTGAGGTCAGTCCGGCCTGAGAGGTCTGACCGCCCATTTGCCTGAGGTCATTCCGGCCTTTTGATTAAAATTTTGGTTTTTGGTTTTTTGCTTTGGGGTTTTGTTGTGGTTTCAACACAAGTCCTCTACAGTACTTGTATATTAATCTTCATAGCTTCCATAGCTAATGGAGTGATATAGATGTTGAATCTAATCAAGGTGAAAAATAGCGAAAGTGTCTATTCACCCCCCCTCTAGTCGCCTTTCCGGTCCTACATGCTAACTCCCTTCGCTTCTCTCCTTCTAATCTCATCCAAAAACTCAAAACCAAGCCATGCATGTCATACCATCGCGATCGTTATTGCACGACCAACCCAATTCCGTAATTCGATTTCGCATGCATGGCAGTTTAAGCAAATTCGTGAAAGGAGAAAAAGAAATAGCAGATAAAACACCTGCGTGTTTATTCTTTTTCCCAACTTCTCTCTTCGCGATCACCACCAAAAATCAAGAATCCGACAATGCATGTTATACCGTTGCGATCATCATCTCGAGAGCTTTCCAATTTGGTGGTTAGTTCACGCATGCAAAGTCGTTGGAGCGAGCCGAAGAAAAGAGGAAGAACCGTACTACTATTCTTCTTCCGAGCAAACAGGAACTTCAAAGAGAGCTCAAGTTACTAACTTCTCTCCTCTCAAACTCCATCAAAAACACAAAACCGATCTTTGCATGTCACACCATTGCAATCCTCATCCCTTTAGCTTTCCAAATCTGTGATTAGTTTTCACATGCAAGTTTGTTTGAGCATTTTGGAGAAAGGGAAAGGTGATAGAGCTCTTTGTCGGCGTCTTGATCTTGCTTGGTGGTGCTCGGGCTGTGCATGCGATGGGAGAACGGCGGCTTAGTGGCGACACTGTAGTCCGGCAAGGAGGTGGCCAAGCAATGGGGCTAGGCTGCGGCAATGGCGATAGGCAAGCGATGGCAGAGCCAGCATGCATGCATCTTTGTAGGAGGCTAGAACTCTGGCAACGGCAATGACAAAATGGCCCGAGCATGGCGGCGTAGCAAGTGGTGCTGTAGTTCAACGAGCAAGAGCTAGCAGTATTGCAGACTTCTGCGGCGGCGAGTGGAGGCGGGTTGGTGCTACTGACGGCGATGACAAGGCGTGGGCTGGCGATGGCGTGGAGGAGCTAGCCTAGGCGAGGGAGTGGCCCAAGCTAGATGAGGTCTGCGATGTACGAGGCGGTTTTGCGAAGCAAGTCGCGGCGTGGCGGCCTCATGTGGCGGCATGGCTCGCTGTCGATGTACGCAGCGCGATCGGCGGTGCATGCACGCATGCGCAGCGACGCAAGGCGACGTGGAGGAGCGGACAGCGGCACGAAGACAGCGTTATGGAGGAGTCGACCGAGAGCGCGGCGCATGCATGTGACAGCTATGCATGCAGCGCCGCGGCCCGAGCGAGGCGAGCGGTATGGTGGGTCGTGCTTGGCCTTGGCGTCGGCAAAAGCGGCTCGTGGGCGTGGCGAGCGACGGCGACAATGCGGAGCGAGACGGGCGCGGGCGCGGATGAACTTCGGCGATGACTACGGCGGACACGAGCGAGTGGCGAAAGGCGTCATCCGGTGGTGATTCGCCGCGCCGAATCTGCGGTAAAAATCTTTAGTGTTAAATTGAGTTACCGCGTTATATTGTTAGCTATGCATGTTGTATTTTAGTCATGTGCATGCTATCTATATATGCATGTTTAATTGTAAAAATGATTTGGTAAATTAAGACCGGTATAATTCCCCGGTTAGGTCATATTTGTGCGTAGGCATGATTATGTTTAGTTATATTGGTGAATGCAAATAATTAGATTTTTGTGGTGGAATGTGTGTATTGTTGATCGGTGGATGCTAGATTAAATTTATGATTGGATTTTTGGATCGGATGATATTATTTTTGAAGTTGCATGGAAATTAGTGGCGATCTTTGGATGATAAATTAATTGAGGTTTTCCCTCACGTTGGATTAGTAATTTTGAAGTTAGGACGCATAAGGATTTTATGAATTATTAATTGGTGGATAGCTCTTGTGATGATATTTATTGAGATATGGATGTTGAATTGAATGATTTATTTAATCATGAGCAAATTGGTTGGATGTCTTAAGTAATAGTTGTGCGAATCTTATATGCTAGAATTTGGAGATGGTAGAATGGATTATTTGATTGCGGATAAATATTCGGATGTGCCACGTAATTAATAGATAAGTCCTTTGTGCCGAGTCGGTGGAATTGTACTCTCTATTGGATTAGTAGATAAACGATTATTAGTCGATCGTAGAAGCACATATGTGATTGGATTGGTAGATGTGTACGCGACTAGTCCGATGAAATGGATGTAAGTTAATTCATTAAGTGTAAAGCGACTATTCCGAATATTAAATGTTGGATGTGCTATTAAATTGTAAAGCTCATTAGGTGTCGGTAAGTCAAATAAATCTCGATCGGTGGAAATTTTGGTGTATGCGAATGTTTTGCCAAGGTGCAACTAGTAGAGCTGAATATTTAGTATTAGCTTAAATAGTATGTCGGAGAATGATTGATGAATTTAGTCATAGTTATATGCTTATCACTTGGTGAATTTCATATAACTACTAGATGGATTGTGTAGATGGAAGTTTATGAGTCCGGGAGTTATTTGTTGGATTGACTACCTTGATTATACCTTAGTGAAGGTTAGTATGGGATTTAAATTAAGGTATGCGAACATGACCGGAGAGTGTTATGCATGTGAGTGGGTTCAACACCGGAAAATCGGTTAAGTCAATGATTATGAGAATATTAGATTTGTTGATAGATGTTTTCCTTTAGAAATTAAATAAAATAGAAAAGAATATTTGTAGGCCTCATTTGTCATGACAGAGGCTAGGCTAGCATGTTTGCAAAGAGTATTCGATGATTTGGAAAAATTCGGAATACAATTATTTTTGCACTAAAAGTGCTATTAACTTTAAAAATTCATAACTATGTCATAAAAACTCCAAATGAGATGAACCAAGTTATTTTGGTCTTATATTAATATTCTCTATCCATCCATATAATCCTCATCCTCACCACTGCTCTGCAAATTTTGGCCAAATAATTAAATGAATTAAGTGAGCGATGCTAGAATTGAATTAAATTGGAATTTCCTGAAAACTGATTTTCAAACCTTCATAACTCTCACATACTAAGTCCAAATGGAATAATTATTTCACCTAAATTCATCTAAAATCATCATCTAGCTACTGTAGAAAATTCATGCATTTTTGAGTACTTTGAATTTTTCGGCTTTTCTCGATGTTTATTCAATATCGTCTTTCTATAGTTTCCGAGTTGCCGGAAGTAAGCGAGTACGTAACCGAGAGTGAGCAAGTGAACTCCCGGCAAGGCAAGCATCATTTGAACTTTCTTTTTGCATCATATTTGATCCCAGTTTTGTTAAGTTAGTGCAATGATAATTACTTGCATGCTATTTTATTAATGTCGCTATTTTTGTAATGTGTAGATTAGTTATCTCCTATTCATTGAGGTTATCCTTGAATTATTCCAGCACCACATGCTTAAGTTAGAATGATTGAAATATATTGTTCGAGTTTGCTTAGCCATGCAAGTCTAGAACCGGTAGTTGATTGTTGGGAATAACCTGACAATTATGGGATAAACACCACTTTCATTATATACTTTTGTTTCAGATCTTCGTATCTTTTTTATGAGTCAAATTTTATCATTTTAAATAAGGTTTTGGTCTGGACAAGTGATGGTTAGTGATGGTGACTTTGTGCACCAGACTTGGGTAAGTGGTTGACTTGTCTGGACAATTAAGGACCAAACTTTAGTAACATCTTCGATTCAAGTAAAACTCGTGCTACCACATGCGGTGTATGGGCACTGCTTGGTTAAGTAAGGGGTTGATATTGTTGAGTTGATGACTGGTTGTGTGAGGGCATATATGTGTTCCATCGCATATATGTTCCATAAGGGTGCCGATTGCAATTCTTTATTGTGAGGGCGAGCCCTCTTTAAGCTTTATTAATTGGGTTGGCATTTCCGGCACAACTTGCGTGCCCATTTAGTTATAGGTGGGTAGCCTACACTTAAACGGGGTTACGTCGTGTATGGGTGAGTCAACTCAATGGTATCAACTTGCTGAAAAATACTAAGTTTTGGTTTACCCGGCCAGCATACCATAGGAAGTATGCTATATTCGGAGGCATCTGGAGGCTTACGGGCTAATCAAGTCCTGTGGGTAAGTAGTACACCCTTGCAGGGTATAAATCTATTGAATAGCCGTGTCATGGTTATGGACGACCACTTGAGTTACATGGTTGCTATTGTTAGACTTGGAATTAAAATTGTGGTTATAACTTGGTATCGTCATGAATGGGTTGTTCATGTTTGTTGTTGTATCAAAGTGGACAGCCACTTTGTCATTTGTATGGTTCATTTGTTATTCAATTTACTACTTATTCACATGCTTTACTTCTACTTCAAATCTGATTTTGAAATGGCACTTGAAAAACTAGTATGTGTAGGTTGTAAATTGTTGCATCTCTTTTGCAAAACTAAGCCAATATGAGCCATCCTTTGGAACAACCTCTAGCATAACTAATTTTTATTTGTGTAAGACTTGCGAGTACCTTTGTACTCAACCCAGTTGCTACAATTTCAGGTGAGGAAGGGTACGAACCCGTTGAGCTTGTTAGCGCCGATTTTGGCGACGCTAATGAGTAATGCTATCATTTAACTCCCAGCCGGTTGCCGATGGGTTATGGGGCATACCATGCTGGATATTTTGGTTTATTTACTTGCTTCCGCTGCTACTTAATACTCTTATTTGAATTTGGCTGGTCGGCCATTTGTAATAGATGTAAACTTTAACTATTACGTTGTATGTCTTTTGAACGATCTATGTATGTTGTTGTATGGATGTGATCAACATTGTATGAGAGTATGAGCATATTGGTCGCTGATCTTGGGAGCCAATATGATTGCATACTCGCTATTCGTGTCTTCCTATTTAACTCACTAAGTGTAGTGCTTGACTTATTGGAGAACCAACAATCATGTAGTGCTCGCAGGGGAGCAGCGCGCATGATCGTCGGGGCTCTAGTTGTAGTCAGGCTTTTCACTAAGATTGAGTTAAGTTGGAATCCATTTACTTGAGGCCTTAGAGTTATGTCCTTAAGACCATGCTTTGTCTCGGTCTTACGGAGATAACCCGGGGATCCTCACAGCATTGGTATCAGAGACATACTGACTGTAGGTTAGAGATAGCATGGGCGTTAAGTTTAGCCAATCCATTGGTGTAAAACTATTTTCAAAGTATCAAACTAATTTGAGAAAAACTAAGTTAGGATATCTTTTATTCCTCATCCATCTTAGTATCCTTGTTTCGATTTACAAAACTAACTCATCTTGCCATTCTGTCCTTGGATGAGTCGTCAGTACCTGGTTAGGGTGACCCAAACTGAAGATGTGGACGGATACCCGGTGCTTCTAGAGATATAATGTGAAGAGCAAACTTCACTTATCAACCCCAATACTCCCTCTACCATCGAGAGCAGAGGACCAGGAATGGAGGAGTACTTGGTAGTGGTCAATATCTTTGCCAGACGCGTGACAGGGAGTATCCCATACAGGTTCCAGGCACGTGGCACCTCTGAGGCCATGGTATTGCAGGAAGTGGCTCGTGTGGTCATGAGCCATCTTCGTCATGACTTGACGGAGTTAGCTCAGCCGCCATACTACCACTTTCCTATGCAAGCACGTGGCGCAAAAGTGAACACTTTTGCCAGGACTCGGTCTGGGGAAGACCCTCAAGTGCGACAGCTGGTAAGATTGATTCACATCATGGATCAAATCTATCATTGCTCTATGCATGAGTTATGGGAGACGCGGCGTCGTCTCGCCATGGCTCAAGAGCGTCTGCAACCCATATGAAACATGGGACTTGTGGACCGGCGTGTGCTTTATGGGGAGAACGAGGTCTCTCCATATGCGTTTGCACTATCGGAGTACCGTCTTCCCGAAGTGGGAGGGCAAGTACTCAATCTTGGGCCAAGATGTCAAGCTCGTATGTCCGTAGGTTTCTCTCGTGTCCAGAGCATCGGCGAAAGGATGAGAAGAAGATGCCTTGCTACGATATTAGGATTAAATTAGGGTTTATTCTTAGATTATATACACCCTAATGATATTATTACTTAGCTTGTAGACACTAGATTTTATGGCGATCATTTGCTCTCTTTTGTTCCAAGTAGTTGTGCATCGCCTACAGGCGGGTTGTATCGCAACTATGTCAGAAAACTAACCGTGTTTCAATTGTATCATGTGCTGTCCCTACTGCTTTCTTTTTCATTTGTTTCGAGTTGGTTCTTGTGTTTTTAAAGCTTAAAATCCCTAAAATTAAATAAAGAACCTTACCCCTGTTGTTTTCCCATACCTTGTGCTTTTCCCTCTCATCTCTTTAATGGAAGTCGCATGTTGATTGAGAGATTGATAGCGGAATCGGTAAAGAGAAGGATATAATTGAATAACTGCTATTTTATCTTTATTTAGATCTTTTTATGTTTGGTTGATGTTGGTGGTTTTCCATTGTCAAAGTGATAGTTGATAATCGAGAAATTGAATTATTACTCATGGTCCCTGAATATGATCTTAGAAGAGTTAATTAGATTTTCGAATCATGAGATATTAACCTTTGTGAGATCAATTGTGGATTATGGTAGATGTTACCGTCAGAGGTTATGATATGAGTATAAATGGAACTATTATAGTGGGGTAAGCTTGCCTGCAAGTGATGTTGGATTTATATCAGAGAAATATGCACGTAGAACTCATAGAACACATGTAGTAGGCTTAAATAATTAAATTGTGGGTTCACTTGGGGATTTTGATTAAAGATATGTCTTAGTCAATTTGGCTATAAGATTGTTAGTCACATTTTGGTTTAGTAGGATAAAGTTAGAATTTTAAATTGTGATGATACTATAAATTTTGATGGATGCTTATGATGATCATTTGAGATTTGTGAAGTTGTATTTGAGTATATGACCAGATCGTAATACTTCTAGAGATGGAGAATGACTAGGTGATTGAATGTTCATATAGTGGATGGCAACGAGAATTGAATATGGGAGATTTATCTCTTTGGGAATAGTTGTCCCAAGGATGATATAATTGGATTAATTATGGATGATTAAATGTGGCGGTTGGATTTAGATAATACCCGAGGATAAGTAGACTATGGAAGACATCGAGTTAATATTGTTGATCTGAACTGAGGTAATTATTATGGATAACTTGATTTGGACAAAGTTAGTGATTTAAACTATTTAGATTATGGATGGATTACAAACTCATCTTGGATGGATGATCTTATTGATGATTTGATTTACCTAGGTCAGAGTTGACTTTGGATAAAGGAGGTAATTCTTTAACCTAGAATATTTTTTTTTTGATTTTGGTGTTTGGCTAGATCCTCGAGTATGAATGAGTGTATTAGGCTTTAAAAGATGGAAAAAGTCCGGTTTACTCCCCTGAACTATCAAAAAAGTCTGGTTTACACCCTGAACTACAAAACCGGTTTTTTAACCCCCTGAATTTGTCAAAACCGGTCAAATAACCCCCCGTAGCTGTTTGGATAGGTGGTTTTGTATGCTCCAAACATCTGAGCCGTTCATCCATGCTTTGAGATGTGTACAACACTAAATACAGGTGCAAATAATAATGGAAATACATAATACTAGACACGCTCGTCTCCGTCCATGCTTTGGAGCACCTCGTCCTCGAGTACGACTGCCTCCACCTGCTCTGCCTCACGCCGGGATCTGGTGGCGGCTCGTCCCGCGATGGATCCACGCCGAGGCTCAGGGTCTTCCTCTTCCCCGTCCAATCGCCGCCCCCGCAGCCGTCCGACCTCCTTGAGTGGAAGCAGGAGCAGCGTCACTGGTTCGTCGACGCGCTCAACTCCGTCCATCCGCCGCAACCGCCGCCGCCGCCGCCGCCACACCGAAGCAGGAAACGGTGCCTGTGCAGTCGTCGCCTCTAACGGCGGTGCTGGTGCCTTAGCCGGCGGCGGTGGTAGCGCCGACGAGCCTGACTACTGTTTGGCTCGGACAACGGCCGTGCCATCGGCGGCGGTGAAGTGAAGGACCCGGCCGACGATCCCCGACGGTGAGGAAAACGTCCCGTCGAGATCCGGCCAAACGGCGACCGCCACCTAACCCGTCGGCGTCCACGTCATTGTCTCCCCTGCCGGCTCACCCACGAGTTCAGCGCTAGATCCGGCTCGAGAAACTTCAGTCAACGACACCGTGTCTTACTTGCCTCGGCCGCGAGCTCATGAGGACCTTGGGCGCCGAGTCTTGTGAGGTGCTTGCAGCGCCTCTCCGCCGCCTCGCTAGCAGCCGCCATCTCCATCCCGCCCGCTCGCCCTCTGCCTCCCCCTCATGACGAACCACCTGTGATATCTGACAAAGGTCAGGGAGGACCCTTTTTTGCGGTACTTCAGGGGAGGTCTACGGGACCTCCCAGAGGTCTGCAAGACCTCCTGAGGTCGTGGCCAACCACTGGCCGAGGTCCACGGGACCTCCCAGAGGTCTTCAGGACCTCCTGGAGGTCTTGGCCAACCACCGCCTAGTAGCACCTCTTAGTATATCACAGAGAGGTCAAGCCAGGACCTCGAGCTAAGTCCCGTAGGACCTCCTGGAGGTCCTGCCCCTGTGCACCGAGCTAGTCCCAGGAACAGATTGGCTAGCTCGCACAGATCCAGCACAAGTGTAATCAAATCCATACACAAGCTAAGAGGAGCAAGAGACAAAACAATAAATATAAATATATTAAGGACCAAACCGGCCAAGCTTCTTACAGGAGATGCCTCAAGGGCTACAACAGAATAACAAGAACAGCGGAAAGCAAAGCTTCAACGATAGGTCCAACCGATCAGCCCACTGGCTATCGAGTGGAGGACGTCCCCTAGGTCTCAAGGTCTCCAAAGACCTCTTCTTCACTGAGCTTTGAGCTCCCTGGAACCTCCTGCAGCTGCTGATATGAATAGAGGGCAAAAGCCATGAGTACATTGAATGTACTCAGCAAGCCGTGAGGAATGTATGCACTAGATAATTATGCAAGGCTTGCCAAAAGAAAGTCAGAAGGTTAGTTGCATAAGCGGTGTTTGACAATAAGTAATAAGTAGATTGAAAAGCTCAAGTTAAAACATTAGTACATAAATACATTCGATTTCAAAGGGTTTGTGAGCACCGCTCACACCAAAGACACCTGGAGCACCCACTCGAGAACTACCCAAGCCAACCGTGGGAGGTCCGGTCATACCCATGACCAGGACCTCTCCCACGACCACCTGAGCACCCACTCCAGAGTTCCCCAACCAGCCCTGGACTAACTAGTGAGCCACCATGACCCCTCTAGAGCCGGCCAAGGTCTCTTCAAGGCAAAGCCATGACCTCTCACCCAAGTGTCCGGGGAGCACAAGTTCACAAAGCTACCCTTGCACCATTTCACTAAGCATGTCCATAACCAAGGACTTGGCTATTGAATAGATCTTACACTCTGCAGAGGTGTACAACTTTACCCACAATCCACGATCTCTCCAATGAGATGGGTTCAGTCACCCTTGCTCACTTAGAAGGTGAGCGATCTGGAGAGCGACAAGGCTTTACAAAGCTTTGAATTCACTCAGAGCTGCCCGCTAAGGTTTCGCCAATCCCCTTTGGTCTAGAAGTCCGCAGGTTATGGGGTGCCCTCTTGCGCCAACGAATCACACGCTCAACCCAAAGAGCCCCAAGCCAATCCATTGCTAATTATTCAGCCAGACCATTCCCATAAAATGATCTTGTGGTTGCACTTGATTGGCCAGATCAATGAACACAAAGTAAAGTCCTTATTTGTGCTCGGGCAAGACATCCACAACCCCAAAATGAAGCATCCACTACTCACTCCCGACCTTCTTGCCCGAGCAAAACAATTTGTAATTAACCACGCCAAAAGACCACCCACCCTGGCACAACAATTATTAATGTGATCTCGCACCACAATCAACACAACTTAGGCATCCCGCCATAGTTGTAACAATGGCACCAACCACGGGTTCCATATTTCAATTAGTCAAGATTATTAATTGATGAGGCATGATTCACGCAGACCCACGGTTTCTAAAGCAAGGCTAAGCATACAACATACGATCCCAAAGTTGGCAATAACAAGGAATACCAACAAAATATCCATCCTAAGGTGTCCAAAGAGTTCATGTCAACATGTTCAGTTCAAGTATATCAAGGAGGCATAATGTCAAGTAGGAAGATAGCTCTTGCCCAAAACATGCTTTATAAAGATAGCCATGCAAGTTTAATGAATCAAAATAGCTTTGCAAAGTGGGATCAAGATGATCAAGGGCCACGACTTGCCTCTGTTGGAGAAAGAAAAGCTTCTGAAGGAGCTTCATTCACGAGTTCTCAACGATCACCCGAGATCTACACGTTAGCAAAGAAACCAAATAAGCAAATAATTTCCAAGAAAACCAAAAGAACTTACTCAAAACCAAGAGAGAAGAGGAGATCCACAGGAGGAGGAGGAGATCCACCAGTCGAAGGAACCGAGGAGTTGAAATGAGGAGCGGGGAGGCGGCGGTGCCCTCGGTGCTCTATTTAAAGAGCAAGGGAACAGAGCACCAACCCAAAGAAGCGACCATGTTCAAGGTTTTAGGACAAGGGCACCTTGCCACAAGGTACGAAAAGAAATAAAAAAGCAAGGGATGTGACACAAAGTAGAAAAAAAGTACAAAGGTAGGTGGCGACATTTAATGTGACTCGACCCACATTAAATGCACTAAGACCGCCAAAGGGCGATCAAAAGGTCATGAGACCAGTCAAAGGACATGGTCCACAGTCCAAATAGGAGGTCAAGGAGGAGGTCCAAGAAGGAGGTCTGCGAGGAGGTCCTAGGACCAAAAGGGAGGTCTAGACCGCAAAGGTCTAAACACAAAAGGGGAGGTCTAAACCTAAAGGAGGTCCAAACACAACAAGGAGGTCCGAACCTAAGGAGTTCCAAACACAACAGGGAGATCTAAACCTAGAGGAGGTCCAAACACAACAGGGAGGTCTGAACCTAGAGGAGGTCCAAACACAACAGGGAGGTCTGAACCTAGAGGAGGTCCAAACACAACATGGAGGTCTGAACCTAAAGGAGGTCCAAACACAACAGGGAGGTCTGAACCTAAAGGAGGTCCAAACACAACAAGGAGGTCTGAACCTGAGGAGGTCCAAACACAACAGGGAGGTCTGAACCTAAAGGAGGTCCAAACACAACAAGGAGGTCTGAACCTAAAGGAGGTCCAAACACAACAGGGAGGTCTGAACCTAAAGGAGGTCCAAACACAACAGGGAGGTCTGAACCTAAAGGAGGTCCAAACACAACAGGGAGGTCTGAACCTAAAGGAGGTCCAAACACAACAGGGAGGTCTGAACCTGAGGAGGTCCAAACACAACAGGGAGGTCTGAACCTAAAGGAGGTCCAAACACAACAGGGAGGTCTAGACCACAAAGGTCAAAACACAAAGAGGTCCTAAGGATATGAGGTCCAAAAGACAAAAGATAGCTAGACTTCAAGGGAGATGCAACCCTCAAATGATCTAGACCCCAAGGAGGTTTAAATCACGAGAGAACCAGACCTCAAAAGAGGTCCCAAGCGCAAGGGGGTAAGGCGCTCGAGGAGGCCCTGAGAGCAGGGAGGTCCTGACGGTCAAAATCTCCCAAAAGGGAAAATCCGACGGCCAAGATATCAAAAGGAGAGGACCTGAATGGTCAAGATCAAAAGGCAAAGGGAGGTCCTGGCGCTCAAGATCTCAAAAGAAGAGCCTGAACGGCCAAGATCTCAAAACGGGAGGACCTCAGCGGTCTAGATCAAAGGGTGCGGGGAGGTCCTGACGGTCAAGGATATTCAAGATTAAAAGGGTGGTCTTTACAAAAGACCAAAGAAGGATCGAGGAGGTGGTCCTTACAAAACGGCCGAGGGGAGGTCACAGGATCAAGGAAAACGCAGACAAAAGCGAGCCGTTCGATCGAATCAGGCGGTCGAGAAGGAAAGGCGTTTGGACCATCCAAGCGTCACTTATGATTGAGCCGCGAGATCCAGATCGGATGGCGCGAACGAGGGGCCGTTCGGACCGGCGAAACGAACCGGCAAGGCTAGGCTGCTCGATTTAGATCGGACGGCCCTTAGGTGAGAAAGGTAAAGCCTTAAGCGTCTGACCACAAGAGCCAAAGAGGGTCCAAGCGCTAAGGAGGTCTTGGGCTGAGGAGGTCTGGACCTTTGGATCCAACGAAGGAGGACTGGACGGCTAAGATCTCGAGAGGAGGTCCTAACGGCCAGATCTCAACAAGGGGAGGTCTGAGCGGCTAAGATCTCGAGAGGAGGTCCTAACGGCCAGATCTCAACAAGGGGAGGTCTGAGCGGCTAAGATCTCGAGAGGAGGTCCTAACGGCCAGATCTCAACAAGAGGAGGTCTGAGCTAAGATCTCGAGAGAGGAGGTCCTAACGGCCAGATCTCAACAAGGGGAGGTCTGAGGCTAAGATCTCGAGAGGAGGTCCTAATGGCGAGATCTCAACAAGGGGAGGTCTGAGCGGCTAAGATCTCAAGAGAGGAGGTCCTAACGGCCAGATCTCAACAAGGGGAGGTCTGAGCGGCTAAGATCTCGAGAGGAGGTCCTAACGGCGAGATCTCAACAAGGGGAGGTCTGAGCAGCTAAGATCTCGGAGAGGAGGTCCTAATGGCCAGATCTCAACAAGGGGAGGTGCAGATGAAACAGGGGAGATCCAAAGAGGCAAGGGAGGTCCCAAAGGAACTCAGGGGCGCCCAAATGACCTCGAGAGGTTACAAGAGAACGCTAAGAGAGGTCCACGGGAGGTCCAAACAAAGAAAGAGGTTTAGACCAAGGGAAGATCCAAATCAAAGATGAAAGCTTAGACCCAAGGGAGGTCTAAGCACAAAGAGATTCAAGCCAACAAAGGGAAAGTCCAAGCAGAAGATTACAAAGAGAGGTCCAGAGAATGAAGGGGTTGAACCTATAAAGAGGTCCTACTGGGAGGAGGTGCAGGCGAAAGGAAGGACCCAAGAGAGGATGTCTCCAAAAAGGGAGGAGAGACTAGCCTGGAGGACAAACAAGGCCAGTAGAGAAAAAGAGGCTAAAAGCCAAAGAACAGCAATAACTCCAGCTCAACCAGAAAGGGATTAATTTGAAGTTTGGTTAGTTTAAGTTAAACCTCCAAATTTCTGAAATCTTCAAATTAAGCTTTGAACTCTCAACAAAAGTGAATGGTTATTATTTTTACCAGCTTTTCAAAATTCTGGAAAAACGGGACGTTACAAACCTACTCCCCTTAAAGGGAATCTCGACCCCGAGATTCGGGCTGACTAGAGAATGGGTTAGGGAACCGGGTTTCACCCACTCTTCCAGAAACTTTCTCTTTTGAGTGGGGCAAACCAAACTATTCTCACACGACGGGACTCACCAGGAGCTGGGTCGAGCAAAAACGCCCACACCAGAGAAGGTCCGAATCCTACGGGGAATCCGGACAGAAGCGAGGGGATTCAAAACAAGGTTCACAAGGACAGAAGGAGGTCCACGAGAACACGGGGAGGTCCAAGGAAGGGACAAATTGAGCCAAACAGGGCTCTCGGAAAACAAAAAGGGTTGGAAACACAAACTCGAGCTGAGAGCCAAGGGGTGGTTGTGACCCAAAAGACAAGAGGTCAGAACCAAGGGTAAGTTCAAACCAAGAGGGAGGTCTAAACATTAGAGAGATTCAAACCCGCAGAGGTGGTGCAGTTAGAAGAGAGGAAAGATCGATTTAAGGGAGATGCAAAGATTCAAGGGGTTCAATTGATCTTAGGGAGACCAATTGAACGCAGGGAGGCTCAAAGTAGCAGCAAGAGATCCAAACAAGCATGAAGAGGTTTAGATGGACCCAAGAGATTCGAACCAACAAAGGAGGTTTGAGCCCCTAGAGTCAAACAAAGGGGTGGTGGTCCAGAGAACAAGCACTGGGCCAAAGAATAACACGAAGCAAAACAAGGAAAGGGGAGGAACTCCGGCAAATTCAAAAGGAACCGGTTGCAAGGTTCACCTGGAGGTCTGAGGACTTGACTTGAAGCTCGGGGAGGAGCTACCTTCTTCTGGGGACGTAGAGGGCACTGGCAGGCGAAATGACCCCACTGCTGGCATTCGAAACACTGGATTCCTTGGGCAGACTTGGCGCTTTTGGGTTGCTGTTGGGTGCTGCTATTGTCCATGGTATGATCACCCTGAGGAATAGTGGAAGGAGGTGCTGCCACCGAGGTTCCGAGGGTGATAGGAGGTCTTAGGTGCTGACGTCTCGCAGAAATCCTAGCTCGCTGAGGAAGTCCTTGATGAATAGTAGGTTGTGACACACTTGTCCTAAAGATCTGCGGAGGTTCTGTTGATGAAGCTTTCTTCAGCGGGCATTTGCTGGCGAAGTGTCCTTTCTCCCGGCAGCGAAAACAGGTAACATCCGAGGCACAAGGGGACTTCTTTTGTGATTGGCTTCTCAAGGATGAGCTGGGGAGTGATAAACCGGTAGAATCTGCACACTGATTTCTTGCGGCCCTGGCAAATCCAAGCTCCTGAGGGCACACAACTGAGACAAAACCTTCAGTTGCTTCTTCTACTGTTGCTTCTGCTGGGGTTATTGTAGCAATTAGAGTGGCTTCTGGAAGGTCGTCGGCATAGAGCGTTGAACCACTTTTGGTGCACTGGCTGGCAAAATGGCCCACTTCTTGACAACGAAAACACTGAACTTCTGCCCCTGAGGTCTTATTCTGCAAAGTCTGATCATCAAGATTGTCTCGAGGCTTCGGCATCGCTGGGTAAAAAGCTGATTTTGAGGGCTTTGACACCGAAACTGTTGGAGTTTTCTTGAGCTGAGGCGGCTTCTCACAAGTCTTGTGGCTACTTGCAGCTTCTTGATCTTGATTTATCCTCTTTCTCTTGAGCCTGAGGTCCTGCTGACCACAAGGAGCTTTTGAGTTGAACGCTTCTGGGTGAACTTCTTTGGAACTTGGTCCTTCGGTCCTGGCTTCCAGAGCTGAAATGGCTGGGGGTGGTGGTGGTAGAGCTGCATACTGCGAGTTCTGGTTCACCATTGTCGTGAGGGCGACAATGGTTTGGTTCTGCTGATCCACCAAGCTAACTAGGGCTGCTGCAGCTTGATTCTGTTGAGCCATCATTTGATTCATATTCTGCATCACTGTGCTCATCAACTGAGTCTGAGCTACCAAAAACTGATTCAAATTTGGATCTGCAGGGGCTGTCGGAGGAGGAGGTGCAGTAGGGTCGATACCGGCATTGGGGCCTTCTGATTCACTAAGGCTTGTTGAGGATCTAGTCGGGTCCATCTTGGAACAAACCTGCCAGGTTTAAGGGATAAGAAGGAGAAGCACCAAGGAAGAGAGGGAAAAACACTTAGGTGAGAAAGAACGAGGGAGCCAGATGGAGCATCCTAGTAGGGGAAAGGTAGGTTAAACCCGAGGAAACAAGAGGCCAAGGGGCCAAAAGAGGCAGAAAGGCACAATAGGATCTCCTACTGGAGCTCTTATTGCGCGAACTAACGAAACAAAACTGAGGGGACCACTAAACAGAAGAAAACCAGCAACAACAGCTAAAGGGGTTTGGGCTGACGGAACAAACTCCTAACAACAAGAGGTCCAAATGATGTCCTTGGAGAGCAAGGACAACGCCGCCACTTCCCAAAATGCAGATCTTTTCTCAGAGTTACTTGCCACCACCAAGGGTTGGGTGCTAGCCAAGAGCCAGGAAACGGCCTTCCTAACTTGGCTAGGTCCTAAACCTATGATTAAGGAGGTCCACCAAATGACTTATCTTAAAGACATCCATTTAGAACAACCAGCCAAACGATTAATCTCCCCGAACATTGGTAAATCAACAAGATTCTTGATTTCTACCTAGGTCGGCTTAAGCAAATCCACAATTGCGCACTTTAATTGCATGCTCCTTTGTTCCATAACAAAAGGATTCTCAATCCAACCATCACTTTCAGATTAAGAGACCTAGAATCACCTCCTCAGATTCACCAAAATCCAACAATTAGGTAGGTTTTCCCCGAAAGTCTTCCTTTAGTACACAATCTTTGATTGGATCCACCAATCATTTTCACCAATTATCCAGCAAAAGTTATAATTATACTACCATCAAGGGTAAACCTCAGACACAAAGTCCATACTCAGATCAAGCTTCCAACCAAACGTTACAATTCACTCTAGAATCGATGAAAGTCTAAAATCTTTCAATAATCCCATCAAGAACTCACAATCCTACATCTCCTAGAATCCATTTAAAACCTTCATCTTAGCAAAGAATCCCCAAAATCTCCAATTCTCAAGATCAATTCAAAAAGGCTTCTTTCAAGCTACCAAGCTTGGTATCCAACACCTAGGTTATTAAGCAACGCAACTCTTGAGAAACCAGAGCCACCACTACACCAACCGCTCAAATTGTGCAAAGACTAGGACATGAGGGTTCGGTCCTATAGCGGTTCTCGAGGTAAGGAGGTCAAATTAAATTCAAATTAGAGTTCCAGAAAGGATAAGATTCGAGAATCTGAGCAGGAGATAAGAAAGAATAGAGTAAGACGAGAAAAGACTGAAACAAGATGAGACTAGAGTAGAACAAGACAAGAGGAGAACCACTAAGCCAGCTTTTAAGTTGGTTTGATTTAGAAAATAGTTTTGAAACAAACTAAAACGACCATGCTAACTAAGGTTACGTCCAACAGTCGATATGGAGCTCTGATACCACCTGTGACGAACCACCCTATGATATCTGACAAAGGTCCGGAGGACCCTTTTTTTTTTATACTTCAGGGAGGCCTACCAGACCTCCCAGAGGTCTGCAAGACCTCCCGAGGTCGTGGCCAACCACCGCCGAGGTCCACGGGACCTCCCAGAGGTCTTCAGACCTCCCGGAGGTCTTGGCCAACCACCGCTTAGTAGCACCTCTTAGTATATCACAGAGGTCCGACAGACCTCCTGTGCTAAGTCCCGTGGGACCTCCTCGAGGTCCCCTTTGGCACCGAGCTAGTCCCAGAACAGATTGGCTGGCTCAAGCAGATCCAAAGACAAGTGTAATCAAATCCATACACAAGCTAAGAGGAGCAAGAGACAAAACAATAAATATAAATATATTAAGGACCAAACCGCCAAGCTTCTACAGAGATGCCTCAAGGGCTACAATGAATAACAAGAACAGCGGAAAGCAAAGCTTCAACGATAGGTCCAACCGATCAGCCCACTGGCTATCGAGTGGAGGACGTCCCCTAGGTCTCAAGGTCTCCAAAGACCTCTTCTTCACTGAGCTTTGAGCTCCCTGGAACCTCCTGCAGCTGCTGATATGAATAGAGGGCAAAAGCCATGAGTACATTGAATGTACTCAGCAAGCCGTGAGGAATGTATGCACTAGATAATTATGCAAGGCTTGCCAAAAGAGAGCTGTAAGGTTAGTTGCATAAAGCAGTGTTTGACAATAAGTAATAAGTAGATTGAAAAGCTCAAGTTAAAACATTAGTACATAAATACATTCGATTTCAAAGGGGTACATGAGCACCGCTCACACCAAAGACACCTGGAGCACCCACTCCAGAACTACCCAAGCCAACTGTGGGAGGTCCGGTCATACACATGACCAGACCTCTCCCACGACCACCCCGAGCACCCACTCCAGAGTTCCCCAACCAGCCCTGGACCAACTAGTGAGCCAGCCATGACCCCTCTAGAGCCGGCCAAGGTCTCTTCAAGGCAAAGCCATGACCTCTCACCCAAGTGTCCAGGAGCACAAGTTCACAAAGCTACCGCTTGCACCATTTCATCGAGCATGTCCATAACCAAGGACTTGGCTATTCAATAGATCTTACACTCTCTGAGAGGTGTACAACTTTACCCACAATCCACGATCTCTCCAAATGACGGGTTCGGTCACCCTTGCTCACTTAGAAGGTGAGCGATCTGAGAGCGACAAGGCTTTACAAAGCTTTGAATTCACTCAGAGCTGCCCGCTAAGGTTTCGCCAATCCCCTTTGGTCTAGAAGTCCGCAGGTTATGGGGTGCCCTCTTGCGCCAACTAATCACACGCCAACCCAAAGAGCCCCAAGCCAATCCATTGCTAATTATTCAGCCTGACCATTCCCATAAAATGATCTTGTGGTTGCAATCGATTGGCCCGATCAATGACACAAAGTAAAGTCCTTATTTGTGCTCGTGCAAGACATCCACAACCCCAAAATGAAGCATCCACTACTCACTCCCGACCTTCTTGCCCGAGCAAAACAATTTGTAATTCACCCCGCCAAAAGACCACCCATCTGGCACAACAATTATTAATGTGATCTCGCACCACAATCAACACAACTTAGGCATCCCGCCATAGTTGTAACAATGGCACCAACCACGGGTTCCATATTTCAATTAGTCAAGATTGTGAATTGATGAGGCATGATTCACGCACCCACGGTTTCTAAAGCAAGGCTAAGCATACAACATACGGTCCCAAAGTTGGCAATAACAAGGAATACCAACCAAAATATCCATCCTAAGGTGTCCAAAGAGTTCATGTCAACATGTTCAGTTCAAGTATATCAAGGAGGCATAATGTCAAGTAGGAAGATAGCTACTGCCCAAAACATGCTTTATAAAGATAGCCATGCAAGTTTAATGAATCAAAATAGCTTTGCAAAGTGGGATCAAGATGATCAAGGGCCACGACTTGCCTCTGTTGGAGAAAGAAAAGCTTCGGCTAAAGGAGCTTGATTCACGAGTTCTCAACGATCACCCGAGATCTACACGTTCAGCAAAAGAAACCAAATAAGCAAATAATTTCCAAGAAAACCAAAAGAACTTACTCAAAACCAAGAGAGAAGAGGAGATCCACAGGAGGAGGAGGAGATCCACCAGTCGAAGGAACCGAGGAGTTGAAATGAGGAGCAGGAGGCGGGTGCCCTCTCGGTGCTCTATTTAAAGAGCAAGGAACAGAGCACCAACCCAAAGAAGCGACCATGTTCAAGGTTTTAGGACAAGGGCACACCGCCACAAGGTACGAAAAGAAATAAAGAACGCAAGGGATGTGACACAAAGTAGAAAAAAGAGTACAAAAGGTAGGTGGCAAGATTTAATGTGACTCGACCCACATTAATGCACTAAGACCGCCAAAGGGCGATCAAAAAGGTGCACAGACTACCAAAGGACATGGTCCACGGTCCAAATAGGAGGTCCAAGGAGGAGGTCCAAGAAGGAGGTCTGAGGAGGTCCTAGGACCAAAGGGAGGTCTAGACCGCAAAGGTCTAAACACAAAAGGGGAGGTCTAAACCTAAAGGAGGTCCAAACACAACAAGGAGGTCCGAACCTAAAGAGGTCCAAACACAACAGGGAGGTCTGAACCTAGAGGAGGTCCAAACACAACAGGGAGGTCTGAACCTAAAGGAGGTCCAAACACAACAGGGAGGTCTGAACCTAGAGGAGGTCCAAACACAACAGGGAGGTCTGAACCTAAAGGAGGTTCAAACACAACACGGAGGTCTGAACCTAGAGGAGGTCCAAACACAACAGGGAGGTCTGAACCTAAAGGAGGTCCAAACACAACAGGGAGGTTTGAACCTAAAGGAGGTCCAAACACAACAGGGAGGTCTGAACCTAAAGGAGGTCCAAACACAACAGGGAGGTCTGAACCTAAAGGAGGTCCAAACACAATAGGGAGGTCTGAACCTAAAGGAGGTCCAAACACAACAAGGAGGTCTGAACCTATAGGAGGTCTAAACACAACAAGGAGGTCTAAACCTAAAGGAGGTCCAAACACAACAGGGAGGTCCAAACACAACAGGGAGGTCTAGACCACAAAGGTCAAAACACAAAGAGGTCCTAAGGATATGAGGTCCAAAAGACAAAAGATAGCTGGACTTCAAGGAGATCCAACCTCAAACAGATCTAGACCCCAAGGAGGTTTAAATCACGAGAGAACCAGACCTCAAAAGAGGTCCCAAGCGCAAGGGGTAAGGCGCCGAGGAGGCCCCGAGAGCGGGAGGTCTGACGGTCAAAATCTCCCAAAAGGAAAATCCGACTGACCAAGATATCAAAAGGAGAGGACCTGAATGGTCAAGATCAAAAGGCAAAGGGAGGTCCCGGCGCCAAGATCTCAAAAGAAGAGCCCGAACGGCCAAGATCTCAAAACGGAGGACCTCGGCAGCCTAGATCAAAGGGTGCGGGGAGGTCCTGACGGTCAAGGATATTCAAGATTAAAAGGGTGGTCTTTACAAAAGACCAGCAAGGATCGAGGAGGTGGTCCTTGCAAAACAGCCAGGGGGAGGTCCTGGGATCAAGGAAAACGCTTGAAGAAAGCGAGCCGCTCGATCGAAATCCAGGCGGTCCAGAAAGGAAAGGAACGTTTGGACCATCCAAACGTCACTTCGCAGTTGAGCCGTCAGATCCAGATCGGATGGCGCGAAACGAGGGGCCGTTCGGACCGAGCGAACAGACCAGCAAGGCTAGGCCGTCTGATTTAGATCGGACGGCCCTTAGGTGAGAAAGGTAAAGCCTTAAGCGATACAGCCACAAGAGCCAAAGAGGGTCCAAGCGCTAAGGAGGTCTTGGGCCTGAGGAGGTCTGGACCTTTGGATCCAACGAAGGGAGGACCTGGACGGCTAAGTATGAACACAGGGGAGATCCAAAGAGGCAAGGGGAGGTCCCAAAGGAACTCTGGGACGCCCAAATGACCTCAGAGGTTACAAGAGAACGCTAAGAGAGGTCCACGGGGAGGTCCAAACAAAGAAAGAGGTTTAGACCAAGGAAGATCCAAATCAAAGATGAAAGCTTAGACCCAAGGGAGGTCTAAGCACAAAGAGATTCAAGCCAACAAAGGGAAAGTCCAAACAGAAGATTACAAAGAGAGGTCCAGAGAACAGAAGGGGTTGAACCTATAAAGAGGTCCGGCTGGGAGGAGGTCTGGGCGAAAGGAAGGACCCAAGAGAGGATGTCTCCAAAAAGGGAGGAGAGACTAGCCTGGAGGACAAACAAGGCCAGTAGAGAAAAAGAGGCTAAAAGCCAAAGAACAGCAATAACTCCAGCTCAACCAGAAAGGGATTAATTTGAAGTTTGGTTAGTTCAAGTTAAACCTCCAAATTTCTGAAATCTTCAAATTAAGCTTTGAACTCTCAACAAAAGCGAATGGTTATTATTTTTACCAGCTTTTCAAAATTCTGGAAAAACGGGACGTTACACCCTCTCTCTTGGCCGAGTGAAAAAGAGGAAGGGGAATGGATTTTTTGCTTTGTGGCCCACCTGCCATTGGGTTAATCCCCCCCTCTCTCTCTTCTAGTTGCTTGTATACTGTATTGTACATGTGTATGTGGCTTGTATACTGTATTGTACAAAACCAACACTCCAAACCGCTATGGGGGGTTATTTGACCGGTTTTGACAAATTCAGGGGGTTAAAAAACTGGTTTTGTAGTTCAGGGGGTAAACCAGACTTTTTTGATAGTTCAGGGGAGTAAACCGGACTTTTTCCAATTATTAATTGGTGGATAGCTCTTGTGATGATATTTATTGAGATATGGATGTTGAATTGAATGATTTATTTAATCATGAGCAAATTGGTCGGATGTCTTAAGTAATAGTTGTGCGAATCTTATATGCTAGAATTTGGAGATGGTAGACTGGATTATTTGATTGCGGATAAATATTCGGATGTGCCAGGTAATTAATAGATAAGTCCTTTGTGCCGAGTCGGTGGAATTGTACTCTCTATTGGATTAGTAGATAAATGATTATTAGTCGATCGTAGAAGCACATATGTGATTGGATTGGTAGATGTGTACGCGACTAGTCCGATGAAATGGATGTAAGTTAATTCATTAAGTGAACTATTAAATGTTGGATGTGCTATTAAATTGTAAAGCTCATTAGGTGTTGGTAAGTCAAATAAATCTCGATCGGTGGAAATTTTGGTGTATGCGAATGTTTTGCCAAGGTGCAACTAGTAGAGCTGAATATTTAGTATTAGCTTAAATAGTATGTCGGAGAATGATTGATGAATTTAGTCATAGTTATATGCTTATCACTTGGTGGATTTCATATAACTACTAGATGGATTGTGTAGATGGAAGTTTATGAGTTCGGGAGTTATTTGTTGGATTGACTAACTTGATTATACCTTAGTGAAGGTTAGTATGGGATTTAAATCAAGGTATGCGAACATGATCGGAGAGTGTTATGCATGTGAGTGGGTTCAATACCGGAAAATCGGTTAAGTGAATGGTTATGAGAATATTAGATTTGTCGATAGATGTTTTACTTTAGAAATTAAATGAAATAGAAAAGAATATTTTTAGGCCTCATTTGTCATGACAGAGGCTAGGCTAGCATGTTTGCAAAGAGTATTCGATGATTTCGAAAAATTCGGAATACAATTATTTTTGCACTAAAAATGCTATTAACTTTAAAAATTCATAACTATGTCATAAAAACTCCAAATGAGATGAACCAAGTTATTTTGGTCTTATATTAATATTCTCTATCCATCCACATAATCCTCATCCTCACCACTGCTCTGCAAATTTTGGCCAAATAATTAAATGAATTAAGTGAACAATGCTCAATTGAATTAAATTGGAATTTCACGAAAACTGATTTTCAAACCTTCATAACTCTCACGTACTAAGTCCAAATGGAATAATTATTTCACCTAAATTCATCTAAAATCATCATCTAGCTACTGTAGAAAATTCATGCATTTTTAGTACTTTGAATTTTTCGGCTTTTCTCGATGTTTATTCGATATCGTCTTTCTATAGTTTCGAGTTGCGGAAGTAAGCTTAGCACGTAACCGAGAGTGAGAAAGTGAACTCCCAGCAAGGCAAGCATCATTTGAACTTTCTTTTTGCATCATATTTGATCCCAATTTTGTTAAGTTAGTGCAATGATAATTGCTTGCATGCTATTTTATTAATGTCGCTATTTTTGTAATGTGTAGATTAGTTATCTCCTATTCATTGAGGTTATCCTTGAATTATTCCAGCACCACATGCTTAAGTTAGAATGATTGAAATATATTGTTCGAGTTTGCTTAGCCATGCAAGTCTAGAACCGGTAGTTAATTGTCGGGAATAACCCGACAATTATGGGATAAACACCACTTTCATTATATACTTTTGTTTCAGATCTTCGTATCTATTTTATGAGTAAAATTTTGTCATTTTAAATGAGCTTTTGGTCTGAACAAGTGATGGTTAGTGATGGTGACTTTGTGCACGAGACTTGGGTAAGTGGTTGACTTGTCTGGACAATTAAGGACCGAACTTTGGTAACATCTTTGATTCAAGTAAAACTCGTGCTACCACATGCGGTGTATGGGCACTGCTTGGTTAATTAGGGGGTTGGTATTGTTGAGTTGATGACTGGTGGTGTGATGGCGTATATGTGTTCCATCGCATATATGTTCCATAAGGGTGCCGATTGCAATTCTTTATTGTGAGGGCGAGCCCTCTTTAAGCTTTATTAATTGGGTTGGCGTTTCCGGCACAACTTGCATGCCCGTTTAGTTGTAGGTGGGTAGCCTACACTTAAACGGGGTTACGTCGCGTATGGGTGAGTCAACTCAATGGTATCAACTTGCTGAAAAATACTAAGTCTTGGTTTACCCGGTCGGCATACCATAGGAAGTATGCTATATTCGGAGGCATCTGGAGGCTTACGGGCTAATCAAGTCGTGTGGGTAAAGTAGTACACCCCTGCAGGGTATAAATCTATTTGAATAGCCGTGTCCGCGGTTATGGACGACCACTTGAGTTACATGGTTGCTATTGTTAGACTTGGAATTAAAATTGTGGTTATAACTTGGTATCGTCATGAATGGGTTATTCATGTTTGTTGTTGTATCAAAGTGGACAGCCACTTTGTCATTTGTATGGTTCATTTGTTATTCAATTTACTACTTATTCACATGCTTTACTTCTACTTCAAATCTGATTTTGAAATGGCACTTGAAAAACTAGTATGTGTAGGTTGTAAATTGTTGCGTCTCTTTTGCAAAACTAAGCCAATATGAGCCATCCTTTGGAACAACCTCTAGCATAACTAATTTTTATTTGTGTAAGACTTGCGTGTACCTTTGTACTCAACCCGGTTGCTACAATTTCAGGTGAGGAAGGGTACGAACCCGTTGAGCTTGTTAGCGCCGATTTTGGCGACGCTAATGAGTAATGCTATCATTTAACTCCCAGTCGGTTGCCGATGGGTTATGGGGCATACCATGCTGGATATTTTGGTTTATTTACTTGCTTCCGCTGCTACTTAATACTCTTATTTGAATTTGGCCGGTCGGCCGTTTGTAATAGATGTAAACTTTAACTATTACGTTGTATGTCTTTTGAACGATCTATGTATGTTGTTCTATGGATGTGATCAACATTGTATGAGAGTATGAGCATATTGGTCGCTTGTGAGCACCCGGATTTATTAAGCTCATAATACTTAGTCATCCAATTGACCCTAGTATTATCAACCAAATAAACCCAGTCTCGAGAGATGTATACTCCCCATAATGCAGTATACATACCTCACAACAAAAGAATGTATCAATTCCATACAACACATAGTACATAAGCAACAAAACAAAAGTTAATATTAATAAAGATAGGTTATTACAAAAGAGGGGCCCTTAGGCCAAATAACAACAATTCTAAAGAGACAACAATGAAGCAAAAGTGCCATAAAGATGGCTATAACACAAAGCCAATCGAGGTGCCTTAACCCCTAGGCATCTCGACCGACCGCCAAGCTAGTCGTCAAAAAGCTGCAACACGTAGCACAAAAGAGAGGCTCAAGGAGCTCCCTTCTTCCTCTGCAACAAAAGCCACAAAATGCCACAACCACGGGCAGATGAGTACATAAAGTACTCCGCAAGACTTACGTGTGAGATAACATAACTATAAATAGCTACATGCAAGCTTTATTTAAGTGGATGAGGCTTTGGACTCATTTTAGCATAAAGCAAGTTTCATTTGCAATAACATAATAGATTGAAGGCAATTTGACAAAGCATTTTTAATTGTTGAAATAACAACGAGATAATAACATAATAACAACAACAAGAACAACCTGGAAGTGACTAACCCCATAGTCACCACAACAATAGCATGAACTCCCCGTTCATACCAACCATGTCAAGTTTTAATTAAAGGTTGTAGTCTAGTCTTGAACGACCTTACCAAGTATGTCCATAACCTAGGACGAGGCTATTCGAATAGTTTTAACCTGCAGGGTGTACCAATGTACCCACACGCCGACCGCCTTTCCTTTAAGCACACTACCTTTGGTATGCCGGCACGGCTAAGTCCTACGAGACATTTCCAATGGACGATGCTAATTACGAGCCGCATCCCACGGGGACAAAGACACATTAGATAGCCTAACCGGCCTGCTAATGCTCCCTCCCACACCACACACACACATTTTTTTTTTAAACACCCACCGACCAGCTCATAATTAACACCTCCCAAAGTACATAGTCAAGAGAGGTCCCATATCCCCCTCGTGTGGTTAGTACGCAAAAGCGCTTGGCTTAGTGACCCAAGTACTCGGTCCTTAGGGACCCAGGCATACCACCACATTCCAAAAACCACACCATCCATCCAATATGCCCAAGTCTAAATCAATCTTTTATTTTTCAGTTTTTGATTTTACAAATTAATCAAAGCACAAGTGCTGGACATATAGGAGTAATAATCCATTTTGAGTGATCAACACCATCGACTAAGTCGATGATCGCCCATTTCTACCAATAACTAAGCATGTCTAAGCAATTTAAATCGAAACTACTAAGTGATAAGAGCTCATCCAACGAGCTCCCACCACAGCAAATAACCTAGGCTCATGGTAGTAGAGGATAAACAATTCCTACAGATTATGCAACTATAGGATTGCTAGCGACATTTAACACAAAGTAGCATGCATACATAGAAGTAAAACAATATATTAACCTTTAAAGTAATGGGACGTTAGAGGGGATATGATCAAACTGCTTGCCTTGCTGATCTTGCTCAAGTTGTGGCAGAGGGTCACTCTCGGGGTTACCACAAATGTCGAAACCTAACGGAAAAGCGATAAAGAACCGATAAGAACGATTTAAAAACAACAAAGACAGCACAGCAAACGAACTCCAAATTCTCTGAATTTTCTACAGCAGCAAGAGGGTGATTTTTAGGGAATTTTGCAACAAGAACCAATTGATTTGGATTCTCAATGCAAAAGTTATGAGCAAAACAATTCTGCTCAGCCCCTAAAATACCAAACTACACTATTCACTAATTTAATTATGAGGCAACATTTTCTAGAAAAGTGGTGATGCTGAGATTTTTACTGCAAAGCCAGCACCTCATGAGATGAATAACACAATTGAGTTCATCCCATTTGGAGCTATCATGCACTTGCTACAAATTTTCAAAAACAAGAACTTGAACAAAATTATAATGCACAAGTCCTCATTTCTATAACAGCAACATGCTCAACTAATGTTCACAGTAAGATCATTAATGGAGGAAACCAACAAAGTTGGTCTCACCTAAAAATAATCTACAGAGCATTAGTCATGTATTTTACAAGTTAAGCATTAATTTGAGTGTATATTTAAAGTGAGTTTTAAAATCTAATGGCAAAACTGTGCTCTGAAGCTGAACTCAACTTACAATCATTTTTGGATTAAAGTCAAGTTCAAGACAGAGCTAACACAATTTGAATGACCTCATTTGGATTTAAAATGAAAAAGATATGGAATTCTAAAGTTTATACCTTATTCTGTTTATAATTAGAGCTCACTGGAATTTCTAAAACTCATCAGGACATGGGAGGACGTGAGCCACAGATCAAAGATCTAACGGCTCAGGACCTCCCAGGAGAACAACGCACACGCGCTCACGAGGTCCAGAGGTTCTGGACCTCCTAGCAATGCACATGCGCGAGGTGAGGGGAGGTCGTGGCCGTAGATGGAGAATCCAACGGACCACAACGATGAGGGGAGGTCCGGGACGGACCAGATCTAAAGGGGGAGGTCCTCAACGGTGGGATGACCTCTAGGAGGTCCCACGCAGAGGTCTTATCGTCCACTGACCTCCAAGGAGGTCCGACGGCCATGATCGCTGGCAGGGGAGGTCTGGGCGCTCCGCATCTCCTCGAGGAGGTCATGGATGTCCGATCCAGCGCCTAAGCTCTCAGCAGCGCACGGACAAGCAGACATGGAGTTATTGCGCGTGGGACACAAGAAGGTCCACGCGCGGGAGGTTTTAAGTGCGCGCAAAAGACAGGGTTAATGGCATTTAACGCTAACCCCATGATTGCAATGATTGGGCAATAAAACGGTGAATCTTTGTCCTAAAACGACAATGACACGCCGGGGCGTCCGACAAAGATCCCGAGCTCAAAGAAGTGGTTGTTGCGGCGCGATGCGGACCTCGCCGCGACAACAAAGACATCCCCTGCAGCGCAATAGCGTTGCGCACACCAAGGGCTCACTCGACGGCGACGACGGCCCTAATCGCCGGCGAGCCCGAGAGGACAGAGATGACCCGACGGCCAAAATACGAAAATGCAAAAAGCAGCTCAGCGACATTCAAGCGTGTGCAAGAAAAGCTCCGCAACATGCATTCAAGCGGTGCCCAGATCTAAGGGATTACCAGGGAGTTACAGGAGGTCCTAAAGATGCCGATGAGGTCGATGACGGTGGCGGCCTGAGTTGGAGAAGACGGGGAGCTCCACCGCTTCAAGTCCAACCTTCAACTCCAAGCTTCAAGCTCCACTAGGGCACCTCTGCAAATGCCCCAACCAGTGAAGTTAGGGTTGAGGTCGCAGAGGAGAAAGGCCCAGATAGAAACAAGAGAGAGGGAGGAAGAGGCCACTGGAACCCTTTTTGCCACCGAGGAGCTCCAAGCTCGACAATGGCTGTGGGAGGATTGGAGAGTCTGTGGATGAGGAGCTCAGCCACGCACAAAGTGCAAGGCTGAGATCAATTGTGTGCAAAGGAAGCCAAGGGAGGATTCCAAGGGATAACTTATAGCCTGAGGTGAAGGTTATGAGCTGGGGCTAAGCTCCATGGTGAGCTTAGCCCACGGGTTGGTCCATGGGGTGGCAAGGACATGAGATTGACAAGGTGCAGACCTGTGCTGACCAGAGAGGCGGAAGGCTGACCTGCATTAAATGCGGGTCAGCAAAGAGTTGTTAAAAGTACACAAGGGACAAGTGGGCATTAACTCCATCGCCAGAGCTCATGCAGCGCGCCCGAGGAAGGAGAAGAACAGGGGAGGTCTTTATGACCGTTGGATAAAACCTGGGAGAGGTCCTGGCCATCGGATGACAATTTTGAACCGTTACGTTTTAAGTGGTTGGGAGGAGGTCCCAGCCACACGATCAAGGATTGGGAGGTCGTGGCCCTCCGATTTCCTTAATGTGTAAGCGCACGTGGGAAAATGGGACAGGAGGTCCAAAGCGTTGGATTTCAATCCAACGGTGCGGACCTCCTGTGAGGTCTTAACCGCACATGAGCTTAAAAACATGAGGGGGAGGTCATGGCCTTGGGATTTAAATCCAAGGGCGCACAACCAAAGGAGGTCTGAGGCTTTGCGTGAAGCGCGAGGGAGGTCAAGACCTTTCGATTTTGATCCAACGGTGGTGATCAAAACAGGGGAGGTCCTGAGCCTCGCGCAACACACAAGGGAGGTCATGGCCATTAAATTTAGATCTAAGGGCAACGACCTCACGTGCGCGGGGAGGTCTGATGCGCATAAGACAAGGAGGAGGTCGTGACCGTGGATTTTTAATCCAACGGTGCACAACATGAGATAGGGGAGATTGGAAGCGCTTGATAACGCAGGGAGGTCGTGGGCTGTTGGATCTGATCCAACGGCTACGACCTCGTTTAGGTGGGGGTTGGCTTAGTTTAACAAAGGAGAGGAGGTCATGGCCATGGATCTTGGATCCAAGGGCTACGACCTCAACAAGGTGGGAGGTCTTTGAGATTTAACACATGGGAGGTCATGACCGTGGATCTTTGATCCAACGGTTATGACCTGGTGAGGTGAGGAGGTCTTTGCGGTGTTGACCGCGGAGGAGGTCGTGGCGGTTGGATGTAAATCCAACGGCTGCGACCTGCTCAAGGTGGAGAAGGAGGTCCGCTGAGGTGCAGACAGGGTTGGGCTGGACCAGGTTCAAATACGGCTCAGCCCAAGGAATAGTGTCATGTTCAAAATTAAATTTCTAACAACTGAGACTATGCCAAATTGTTTGGGATAGCAATTTAACTCCAAAATTTATGAAATTTTTACAGGGGCTTGTTGACAATGAGATTAACCTTGCATAAAATTTCCAGAGGTTATTATGCAATGCATTTTTCTCAGGAAATTCATGAAGGTTGTTTAAAGGATTGTTTTACCTCCAAAATTTATCAAACTAGTTTTACAACTTGTGATATTTTTCAGAGGGTCCCACATCAGTTTTGGGACCAAGGAAAATATATTCCAAACGTTTGGCACAAGATTTAGACAATTGGAAAATGAGTTTGACTTTTGGTCAACAAGAGCTTTGTGTTTTTGGATTACACAACTCTTGGACAAGAATTACATGAGAGATTAGGGGTTTTCAAGATGTGAGAAAAAGTTTTAAT